>JAJEJO010005106.1:718-94889 GCA_020662805.1 Glaucomys volans | reverse complement strand
CTGTTATTATTCTTACCCCCCACCCCTCCCTTCCCTCTATGCTATCTATCCTTCCTCCATTCTTGCCACCCTTTCCCCCCGGCATTATGCATCATCATTCACTTATCAGAGAGACCATTCGGCCTTTGGATTTTTGGAATTGACTGATCTCACTTAGCATAACAGTCTCCATATCTCTCACCCTGCACAAAACTCAACTCAAAGTGAATCAAGGACCTAGAAATTAGACCAGAGACTCTGCACCTAATAGAAGAGAAAATAGGTCCAAATCTTCATCACGTTGGCCAAGTTTTTGAGGAAGCTCCATACTTCTTTCCAGAGTGGCTGCACCAATTTGCAGCTCCACCAGCAATGTATGAGTGTACCTGTTTCCCCCATATCCACAACAACACTTATTATTGCTTGTGTTCCTGATAATAGCCATTCTAATTGGAGTTAGATGAAATCTTAGGGTGGTTTCAATTTGCATTTCTCTAATTAGAGATGAAGAGCACTTTTTCATATATTTGTTGATCATCTGTATATCTTCTTCTGTGAAGTGTCTACCCAGTTCCTGAGCCAATTTATTGATTGGGTTCTTTGTATTATTGGCGTAAAGTTTTTTAGTTTTTATAAATTATGGAGATCAGCGCTCTGTCTGAAGTATGTGTGGAAAAGATTTTCTCCCACACTGCAGGCTCTCTTTTCACATTATTCATTGTTACTTTTGATGAGGAAAAGCTTTATAGTTTGAATCCATCCCATTTATTGATTCTTCCTTTTATTTCTTGCACCTTTGGGGTCATGTTAAGGAAGTCTGGTACTGAACCAACATGATGAAGATTCAGACCTACTATTTCTTCTATTTGGTGAAGAGTCTCAGGTCTAATTCTTAGATCCTTGATCCATTTTGAGTTGAGTTTTGTGCAGGGTGAGAGATTGGCATTTAATTTCATTTTATTGCATGTGGATTTCCAGTTTTGCCAGCACCATTTGTTGAAGAGGCTATAATTTCTCCATTGCAGGTTTTTGGCACCTTTGTCTAATATGAGATAACTGTACTTATGTGGGTTTATCTCTGTGTCTTCTATTCTGCACCATTGGACTACCTGTCTATTTCAGTGCCAATACCATGCCATTTTTGTAACTATTGCTCTATAGTAGAGTTTAAGTTCTGGTATTGTGATACATCCTGCATCATTCTTCCTGCCCAGGATTCTTTTGAATATTCTGAGTCTTTTGTTCTTCCAGATGAATTTTATGATTGCTTTTTGCATTTCTATGAGGATTTTAATTGTGCTATATCTGTAGAGCACCTTTGGAAGTATGGCCATTTTGATAATATTAAATCTGCCTATCCAAGAACATGGGAGATTAATTGTGCTATATCTGTAGAGCACCTTTGGAAGTATGGCCATTTTAATAATATTAAATCTGCCTATCCAAGAACATGGGAGATCTTTCCATTTTCTAAGATCTTTCTCAATTTCTTTCTGTAATGTCCTGTAGTTTTCATTATAGAGGCTTTTCACCTCTTTTGTTAGATTGATTTCCAAGAATTTTATTTTATTTTTAAAGCTATGTGAAAGGAGTCATTTTCCTCATTTCATTTTCAGATGATTCATCACTTATGAAATTCATTAGATTTATGTGTGTTTATTTTATATCCTGCTATTTTGCTGAATTCAATAATTTGGTCTAGAAGTTTCCCAGTGGAGTTTTTTGGATCCTCTAAATATAGAATCATGTCATCAGCAAACAGTAAATGCTTGAGTTCTTCTTTCCCTGTTCATATTCCTTTCATTTCTCTGGTCTGTCTAATAGCTCTGGTTAGTATTTCAAGCAGAATGTTGAATAGAAGTGGTGACGGTGGGCATCCCTCTCCTGTTCCAATTTTTAAAGGGAATTTTTCAGTTCTTCTCCATTAAGAATGATGTTGGCAGTAGGCTTAGCATAAATAGCCTTTACAATGTTGAGATATGTTCCTACAATTGCTATTTTTTCTAGTGTTTTGAGCATGAAGGGGCATTGTATTTTGTCAAATACTTTCTCTGCATCTATTGAAATAATCATGATTCTTAACCTTAAGTCTATTGATGTGATGAATTACATTTATTGATTTTCCAATGTTGAACCAACCTTGAAATCCTGGGATAAACCCCACTTGATCATGGTGCACTGTCTTCTTAATATGTTTTTGGAAGTGATTTGCCAGAGTTTTGTTAAGGATTTTTGCATCTTTATTCATCAGAGATATTGGTCTAAAGTTTCCTTTCCTAGATGTATCCTTGTGTGATTTTGGTATCAGAGTGATACTAGCTATATAGAATGAAGTTGGAAGGGTTCCCTCCTTTTCTATTTCAGGAAATACTTTGAGGAGTATTGGAATGAGTTCTTCTTTGAAGGTCTTGTAGAACTTAGCTGAAATCCATCTGGTCCTGGGCTTTTCTTTGTTGGTAGGCTTTTGATGACTTCCTCTATTTTAGTGCTGAAATTGATCTGTTTAAATTGTGTATGTCCTCCTGGTTGAGTTTGGGAGGATCATATGTCTCTAGAAATTTGTTGATGTCCTCGGGATTTTCTATTTTGTTGGAGTATAGATTTTCAAATTAGCTTCTAATTATGTTTTGTATTTCAATGGTGTCTGTTGTGATATTTCCTTTTTCATCATGAATTTTAGTTTTCTCTCTCCTTTGTAAGTGTAGCTAAAGGTTTATCAATTTTGTTTACTTTTTCAAAGAACCAACTTTTTGTTTTGTCAATTTTTTAGTTGTTTCTTTTGTTTCAATTTCATTGATTTTAGCTCTAATTTTAATTATTTCCTGTCTTCTATTAGTTTTGGTGTTGTTCTGTTCTTCTTTTTCTAGGTCTTTGAGATGTAATGATAGGTTGTTTAGTTGTTGAATTTTTATGCTTTTCTTAAATGCACTCAATGCAATGAATTTTCCTTTTAGTACTGCTTTCATAGTGTCCCAGAGATTTTGATATGTTGTATCATCATTCTCATTTATCTCTAAGAATTTTTTTAATCACCTCCCTTATGTTTTCTGTTATCCATGCTTCATTCAATAGCATATTATTTAGTCCCCAGGTGTTATAGTAGTTTTTGTTTTTTATTCTGTCATTGATTTCTAATTTCATTCTGTTATGATGTGATAGAATACAAGGTACTATCTCTATCTTTTTGTATTTGCTAAAAGTAGCTTTGTGGCATAATATATGGTCTATTTTAGAGAAGGATACATGAGCTGCTGAGGTGAAAGTGTATTCACTTATTGATGGATGGAATATTCCATATATGTCTGTTAAGTCTAAGTTATTGATTGTGTTATTGAGTTCTATGTTTTCTTTGTTTAGTTTTTGTTTGGTAGATCTGTCCAGTGGTGACCTTGGTGTGTTAAAGTCACCCAGAATTACTGTGTTGTGGTCTATTTGATTCCTGTAATTGAGAAGGATTTGGTTGATGTATATTGATGGGCCATTGGGGCATAAATATTTATGATCATTATGTCTTCTTGATTTATGGTTCCCTTAAGCAGTATGAAATGTCATTCTTTATCCCTTCTGACTAACTCTGGTTTCAAGTCCACTTTATCTGATATAAGGATAGAAACTCCTGCATTTTTACTGAGTCCATATGCATGGTAGATTTTCTTTCTCCATCCTTTCATCTTTAGTCTGTGGTTGTCTTTCTCTATGAGATAAGTCTCTTGAAGGCAGCATATTATTGGGTCTTGCTTTTTAATCCAATCTGCCAGTCTATGTCTTTTGATTGCTCAGTTTAGGCCATTAATATTAAGGGTTATTACTGAGATATTATTTGTATTCCCATTCTGGCTTATTTTTTCTTTTTAACTTCATTTGGTTTCTCCTTTGATTGGCTTTTCCTTTAAGGTAGTTCCTAGTTCCTCCCTTTGCTGACCTACATTGTTGTTTTTCATTTCCTCCTCATGGAATATTTTGCTGAGAATGTTCTGTTGTACAGGCTTCTATTTGTAAATTATTTTAACTTTTGTCTTGGAAGGATTTCATTTCAGCTTCAAATCTGAAGGTTAGTTTTGCTGGGCATAAGATTCTTCGTTGGCAACCTTGTTCTTCAGAGCTTGAAATGTGTTGTTCCAGGCCCTTCTTGCTTTTAGGGCTGGGCTGAGAAATCTGCTGATATTCATATTGGTTTTTCCCCTGAATGTAATCTGATGCTTTTCTCTCACACCCTTTAAAATTCTATCTTTATTTTGTATATTAAGTACTTTCATTATAGTGTGCTTCGGTGTGGATCTGTCATAATTTTGTGCATTTGGTGGCCTGTAAGCCTCTTATATTTGATTTTCCATCTCATTCGTCAGATTTGGGAAATTTTCTGATATTATTTTATTGAACATGGTATTCATTCCTTCGGTTTGTATCTCTGTGCCTTCCTCAACCTGATAATTCATAAATTTGGTCTTTTCATGATGTCCCATAGTTCTTGGAGGTTCAGTTTATGATTTCTTACCATCTTCTCTTTGTGGTCAACTTTATTTTCAAGATTATTTTTTCTTCATTGTCTGAGGTTCTGTCTTCCCAGTGATCTACTCTGTTGGTGATGCTTTCCATTGAGTTTTTTATTTGGTTTATTGTTGCCTTCATTTCTAGGAGTTCTGTTTTTGTTTCCTTTTTTTTTTCAGAATCTCTACCTCTTTATTGAAATGATCTTTTGCTTCCTGCAGTTGCTCTTTCAAGTGTTTTTTGGAGTGATGGCTCATTGCCTGCATTTACTCTTGTCTCATCCTTTGCTTTATGAATCATTTTAATTTTGTGTATTATGAACTCCTTTTCTGACATTTCCAGTACCATGCTGTCTTTGGATTCTATTAATATAGATTCTTGGTTTGTTTGGAAAACTTTCTTTCCTTGTGTTTTCATGTTGTTCATGTGTATTCCCCTCTAGTAATGCAGGTCTTTGGTATTGTATTTCCCCCCCATACACCTATAGTGACCCTGCAATTTTCCAAAACCTTTTCTTTAAGGGGGGAGATCTATATTAGCAGCAGTCAGTGTAGACAATTGTAGCCCTAAACCAAATAGCCCCTACGAAGATGTTAATAATACTGTCATAATAAACAGAGAGGATGAGTTCAATTATTATCTATAGTATAACAAATAGATTTGCAATGAATTCTGCAGTTTCTACTGGTAGACAAAGAGGATGGGGAGGGCTGTAGGATATAGTTGTTAATTGGATATGAAAAGAGTATATAAATGTTCTAGAATGTAGGAAGTATGAAAGTTGAATCAAAAGATGTTGGTTGTTAACATGAGAAAAGCAAGAAAGAGACTCTGAGGAAACAGGTAAGCAAAAGGAAAAATAGAAAGCAAGAAAAACAAATAAAACTTAAAAATTTTCAAAAAGGAGGAAAAAAATATCTACACTATAACCGTCATATACTATTCAAACCTCCCAGTCTTCGGTAGCCTGAGGCATGAGAGGTACGTGACAATGAGCTTCCAGTCTCTAGCAGGTGTCTCAGGATTGGTTTTGCCCCACATAAAGGTGGCAGCTTCTGCTTCCAGGATAATTAAAGATTACTACACTGGCTTTCAAATGTGTTGTCAAGTGGGGAGCTGTAGCACGGGGCATGGGCATCGAGTCCATGTGGGGTGTGATCAGTCAGACTATCAGTCCTGGATGCATGGTGGGGTCGGTTGAGCTGAGGAGTCCTAAAGGCAAGTCATGTCAGTCGGGTTGGGGGTCCTGCATATCATGGCTGTTGTCCCAAAATATCAGAAGCCATGTGTAACCAAACCTATGGGTATTGGGACAGTGGACTTCCAGGCAACAGCAGGCAGTTGGTGATCTGCTGGAAGTTTGTGGGTGTTCTGCAGGTAACTGGTAGGTGATCAACAGGTGGACCTTGAGCGGTGGGTGATGGGTAGGTGAAAGGCAGGTGATGGGCAGGCAAGAGGTAGGCAAACAGGCAAATGGCGTATGATAGGCGGCAGTCAGTGAGTGATCTACACTCAAAAAGTAGTTGATATACTGGCAGACTGCAGGTCATTGGGGTGGACAAAAGCGGTAAACAGCAGGGGTCTGATAAGCAGCAAAGACTGCCTCACAGAGAAACAGATTTTCTTCTGCTTAAAACCTGAGTTATGAAGCAACAAAGAAAGTAGCTTCCCTCTAGTCCAACATCTTGGATCTTTTGATTTACATATCATTTCTTATCCCTTTACTTTCAACCTTCATATATCATTAAATCTGAACTGAGTTTCTAAGCTTTTCATTTGCAAAACAGTTTACCTATATTAACAAAGGGAAGTGCAAAAGGAAAAGCTGATACAGAAAATGATAGATATTGAAATAGCAGAACTGCAAAACTTGTACTTACAGGTAATTCTACATGCAAACACCTAATTTTTCCTGCAATTAGGCCTTATGCATTTAAAATTATATGTAATTAAACAACCATAACTGCTATTAGTTGTACACGCTACTCTGCACCTTCAGTTAACTCTAGGTGCAGAAATAATTTCCCCAGAAACATTCATGTATGATAGATTTCATCACTGTAGAGAGAATTCCTTGTTTGTTCTTAGGGCATATATGTATATTATAGATATGGTTTGATACTATAGGCACTGAAATGGGGAAAAAAAGGATAAGTTTTAATTTGTTTTTTTCCAGGATTTTTTTTATTGGTTCTTTTTAATTATACATGACAGTAGAACGCATTTTGATATAATTATACAGCAGGGAATATATCTTTTTTTCACAATGTAGATTCACATGATTCATATAATCTTACATATACATAGGGTAATACTGTCTGTCTCAGTCTACTATCTTTCCTTCCCCCACCCCCTTCCATCCCATTTTCCTCTATACCATCCATACTTCCTCCATTCTTTTCTTATCCTCCCCATAACCACCCCCCATTATGTATCAGCATCCACTGATCAGAGAAAACATCCTTTCCAGGATTTTTAAGAAAAAGGATTCATTTATTTAATGAAACCCAGGGGTACTCTACTATTGAACTACCTCTCTAGTCCTTCTATTTATTTTATTTTTGAGACGCAGTCTGATTTGCCAAGGCTGCCCTGCAACTTACTATTCTCCTGCCTCAGTCCCCCAAGTAGCTTGAACTATGGGCTTGTGCTTTAATTAGAATTTAAGTTTGCTAAAAATTTTGTTTTCTCTATGTAAAATCTGATGATAGTTTCTTAATCCTGACTTTGTTTTTGTTCGTTTGTTTGTTTTTGTACTGGAGATTTAACCCAGGAATGCTTTACCACTGAGCCACATTCCCGTCCTTCATTCTTTTTTTTTTTTTTTTTAATTTTGAGGAAGTATCTTACTAAGTTGCTGAGAGCCTGTCTAAATTGCTGAGGCTGGGCTCAAACTTGTGATCCTCCTATCTCAGCCTCCCAAGTTGCTGGGATTACAGGTATGAGCCACTGCACCCAGCAATCCTGACTTTTAATTTTTTTTAATATTCACCTAGGAAATATATATGACAAATGTTTAAATATTCTGTAAGTTGAATGTTTAATAATGTGTGTTTCTGTGTGTATGTATGTTTTCTACATTAACATCCTTCTGCTTTTTATATATCTTTCAATTTTCTTTTCTAGCATATATTTTTAAAACCATCCATGCATTGCTTACGCAACTCTTTGCATTCCGACTTAATCATGTTGGCCTGTTTTGCCCTTTTCCATGTTTAGTTTTAATTAAGATTTGTTTGTAGAAAATCTTTATGTCACTTAAATATTTCTCATTTCTTGGCATAAGATTACAGAAATCATTACACTATCTATTCAAAAGTTGTTAAGACAATCCAGTATCCCCCACAACATTACCTTCCTTAAAATTACAGGATACCGCTTCTTATTTTATATTCATATAACTCTTCATACTAGATAGTGCAAATTTTAACATTTTATTCACAACTGGTAATTCTACACCCCCCACAAAATTTATAATAGTTACTATCTCACATAATTTAAGAGAGGGAAGCTCTACTCTATTAAGGAAATAGTTTTACATCATTGTTGTCATAGTTAATACTTGAGTGATTAACCCAGCTGAGATTTAATGTCTAACCTATTGTAGGGTTTTTCTTTTATGATTTTAACCAATATTTAATATTACATAAAATAGATAAAATATCAGGGTATTCTTAGTACACAGAGTATAATTTGCACCACTACAAATTAATGGTTTCAAAGTTATCTGTTTGACAAAATAATAATTCCATAATAGGCAAATCTTTTTTTTTAAATTCCTATTTCAAGTTTCTGTTATTCTTCTAGTGACTCCTTTTCATTATTTTTCTAAGCCAAGGGAAGTATTACAAACAAAAGTAGAAACTCTGATGTTGGAATACTTTCTATCTCTGTTTTAATTTGAATACAATCCCCAATTCCATCTCCCCCACCCTCTTAGATAAACTCATATCTACTTCTCTTCAGGCATCTTGTTCTGTTGATGATTTTCTTTTCCTTCTTTTCTATAGAAATCACTCTCTTCTTTCCTCTTCCCTCCACTTACATAGTCTATAGTTTTGCCTTCTCTTCAGTTTTCCTTTTATGATTCATTGTACACAAATGGGATACGATTGTCATTTCTCTGGTTGTACATGAAGCAGAGTCACACCATTTGTGTAATCATGCATGTAATAGAGTAATGATGTTTGTCTCATTCTACTATTTTTCCTTCCCCCCATTGCATCCCCACACCTCATTTTCCTCTATACAATCCATCCTTCCTCCATTCTTGCCTCCTTCCCACCCCCCATTATGTATCATCTAATTCTGTAATAACTTGAATACTACTGCTGCCATTAGCTTCTATGTCAATTATTTTTATATGTCAGTAAACTGTTTGTGTACTTTTTATCCTTTGTGAATTCAATATACTCTTTTTGCACTTTCATCACCCTCCTTTCTTTATTATTCCACCATTTCTCTATACTTTTGACTTTTATATTTTGTTTCTTTTTCATATAATTGAATCTTTAAAACCGCATTATATGTGAAAATCATGCAATGTTAAAGTGGGAGTCTTAAGAGTTACACTAATTACAGGATTACTTACTTTTTTACTTATGAGCAGTTTTAATTTCTACCTTTCCTATGTCTCCAGTGGTATGTAATTTCTAGCGGGCAAAAACTGTGACTTCTGTACCCAGGACATTCAGTTTAACTCCTTATGTATAATATGTCTGCAAGATAATAAATAAAAATGGACATTGCCTGAGGTAAATCTTACTTGAATGTAACAATTTTTTTGAAATCTTAGCAATAGTAACTATCACAGTGTTTTTCACATAACTTATGCTCTTTAACAACAGAATAACTATGACATTGGCAAGGCTTGAGGAAATCAGCCAAATACTATTCGAATTTTTTAAGCCAAATTAATATTTAGAATTGCTTTCATGCCTACTCTCTCATATTTGGATAATTTAACAACTATTTTCACTTTTAAGTTCTACATAGTCTAACTTTAATATGAGTCTTGCCTACAAGGCAATTTTCCATAATGGCAAGAAATCTATCTGCCCACATTCTGCCAAACACTCCAGAGTTTGCATATATTTTCTTTGAAATTATCCTATTTGCTTAAAAATTACCCAAAATATTCCACTTAAGGGCTGTATAATTCCTGACTCATCCCTCAAATCTAGCTCATACATGAATCATATCAAAACTAGTTTATTTTGAAAATAACAAATCAGACTTCACAACATTAATATATCTTTTCCACATTCATAAATAATGCTTGAAATTCTAGATTTCCATTGCTCTATTCTAACATTGAAAACTCTAAGACACTGTTTATTTCTATGAATGGACATTTTTATCCTAAAAAAAACTTCAGGTTGTACATGTTAAATATTTGTTACATCTTTGGAGGTGGAAGTAGTCCATGTGGATAGTACATGGAGAGGCTGAACAATGCTATATATACATGGTTTGGATTAGATTGTCTCCCTGCCTCTGCCAGTTGTTGCGAACGCACAGTACATGTGTGTTTACTGAGTAATGCTTTGGAATGATAAAAAGAGGATAGTCTGTCCCTGTGAAAAGTAGAATGCATTAATAGTGACCTTCCAGGACTGAAGGAGAAAAAACAGTCCACAATTTGTTCCTGCTGTGAGTTTCAATTTCATTATGACTTTAGGTCCTGTTAACATCTTGCTTCTCCACTCACTAACTCATCTTTTTACTTTCAAAAATAACTTATTGTTTCTGACTAAAATAAATCATGTACTGTCAGTGATCTTGAAATGATCACTTTTGACAAATGCACTACAACAGGCTCCTGAAGTTTAGGGGAGGTAATGGAGAATTGTAGGTACTGGGGAAGCAGATGAGTTACTTGGGATGGTACAAGCATATGCTGTAGAAATGGAAATAGGTTGAAACTGAACATGGGAAAATTTAGTCTGAATGTCAGGAAAAGTTGTCAACTCACAAATTTAATTATGTAGTGGAATAGTTTCCCAGAAGAAATGGCAGAAATTTATTGCTAGCGGTATTTAAAATTGGCCTGGACAAAGCACCAGGGAAAATACAAAAGGGGACAATCCCTCACATTCTTGAGAGTTGATGTAGGTAGAAACTGGTCTTTTGCATTTCTAATGTTCATGATCATTATTCTAGCATTTTACTTCACAATGTTAACTAAATGTGTTTTCGTTACCACTGTAACACTGAAAATCAAAACATTCTATCATATTCACAAGGATATCCAGGCATACCAAGTTAAAAAGTTGATCCAAGTATATTATCATATACTTTATTAAATACACAGCTCTTCTGTTTGATTTCTTCTTTAAATTAATGAGTGGGCAGAAAAAATCCTTCACGAGAAATTCTGATTAGTACCCTTTTTTCCTTCTTTAGGTGAGAGTCAAAAACATGATTTTATTTATTTATTTATTTATTTATTATTTAACTTTCTCTTGTTTAGATAAATAATCAGTACTTTCAAAAGTGCTCCTTTGTAACTTTTTTAAGGATAAAGAATACAAAGAGTTTTTTTCTTTCCTAGCACAGGAGAAACACAAGGGATTACTGTCCCAAAGCCTGTGATACCCTCAAAAGATCTTCTGCCTTAAATTTTTCATCTGAGAAAGTGTATAACAACGACAATTTCTTCTTTGGTTCTTTAGTAAAGCCCCTGTCTATGCCTATAATAATCATGTTTATTATTCTGGTTTACAAACTCTTTTTTCCATTCAATCTCTGAATAAGAGAGGGATGAAGCAGAATCAGAAACTTTGATGAAATACTATTGATAACTCTCTCTTCAATAAGTTTTCATAGACAAATCGATAATTCTAGTTTGTGTGAGGTAAGAGTATTTTCCACTTGGAGTAAATATATGCATGCAAACAAAATATCCTCATCCCACTAGTAGCCTTGGAATGAATTGTATTCAGTAGAAACTACTTTTCATTTTAGTAAAGGTCTTAGAAATGCATTATGCACCATAATTATCACACACCATGGTAATCCCACAGACATATAGTATTTAGTCAGTTCTTAGATTCTGTTTGGATTTCTAAGTCACTTTGAAATTTTCCCCTTTATTCTGTTCTTAATAATATTATTTAAGAAGCTCCAGCGTGGAGCGGCTGGAGTCACCAGCTCCAGCGGAGATCTTAGGCTTTTCGGTGCCATTTTACAGCTTCTCCGGCAGAGAGCGACCATCTGCGGCTGCCTGAATCCTCAGAGTGGAGCTCCAGTCTTCCAGCGCCATTGTGCGGCGGCTCCTGGAGAGCTCTGGCCTGGAGCAGCTGGAGTCCCCAGCCACAGTGGGGATTTGAGTCCCTTTGGCACCATTTTACAGTGTCCCCGGGAGACAGCAACCACCTGCCACCGCCTGAGCCCCCAGTGAGGAGCTCAGGCCTGCCTGGGCTCTCAAGCCCAGTGTCTCCATCACTGAGCACAGTTCTGCGTCCCCACCCCAACTTGGTCTAGTGCCCAGGCCCACACCCTGGCCCTGGGTCTAGCACCTGTGCTGTATCTGACCATCTATCAACACTAGGCTGCCTCTGCCCAGAAGCATTGATCATTCCCAACCTGGAGGTAGTGGGACAGCACCCTTCTTGGGTCACAGCTTGATCAAGCACCTCTCAAACATCAGGTCATTGAAAAATAAGAGGTTTGAACTGTACAGTATATTTTTATCACAGAACGTTTTTTAAATTAATTGTAATACTATGATTATTCCTAATATATCCACTATATTCCTACCTTTTTCTTTTATTATTATGATTATCACTCTATTTCCCTCTTATATATCCGTTTCCTTGGAGAATCTTTTCTTCCTCATGCTAACAACCTATTTCTTTTAATTCCACTTCCACTATTCACATGACATAGTATATCTATAGACTCGCTTCTTATCTCATTAGTGTTTTGTCCTATATCCCTCCTCATTCTCACTGTCCAAGGATAGGATTTGCAGTCTTTATTGCAAACCTACTGGTTATGCTGTAGATAATAATTTGAACACATCTCTGTTTATTAAGACAACACTCTTAATATCTTAATAGGGACTGTTTAGATTAAGAACACATATTGTTTATACGGTGTGATGTCAATATTGATCTCTCAAATCAAGGGGAGTTATTGAAAATAGGCAGGAACCCTGTAAGTCCTTAAGGGGAAACTGCAATACCTAGGATTCACACTACCAGAGGGGAAGATACACTAGCAACATGAGAAAACATGGGAAGAAAACGTCCCAAACAAACCCAGATACTATAAAAAAAAAAAAAAAAACCAGTGACAACATGGCAGAAGCATTGTCAGAAAGGGAGCTACACATAATTAAAATGATCCGAGAAGCAAACGAGGAGTCAAGAGAGCAAATGCAGGAAATGCTAAAAAAGCAACTGCAGGTAGCAAAAGATCATTTCAATAAAGAGATATTCTGAAAAAAAAAAAAACCAGAAATCCTTGAAATAAGGGTTACAATAAACCAAATTAAAAACTCAATACAAAGCTTAACCAACAAGCTAAATCACTTGGAAGACAGAACTTCAGAAAATGAAGACAAAATATTTAATCTTGAAAAGAAACTCAACCAGACAGAGAGGATGGTAAGAAATCATGAACAGAACCTCCAAGAGTTATGGGACATCATGAAAAGACCAAATTTAAGAGATATAGGGACTGAGGAATGCACAGAGACACAAGCCAAAGGAATGAATAATCTGTTCAAGGAAATAATATCAGAAAATTTTCCAAATCTGATGAATGAAATGGAAAATCAAATTCCAGAGGCTTATAGGATGCCAACTGCAAAAAATCACAACAGATCCACACCCAGAAACATTATAATGAAAATACCTAATATACAAAACAAAGATAGAATTTTAAAGCCTGCAAGAGAAAAACATCAGATTACATATACGGGGAAACCAGTATGAATATCAGCAGATTTATCAGCCCAGACCCTAAAAGCAAGAAGTGCCTGGAACAACATATTCCAAGCATTGAAAGAAAATGGGTGAAAACCAAGAATCTTCTACCCAGCAAAACTTACGTTCAGACTTGAAGATGAAATAAAATTCTTCCATGATAAACATAAGCTAAAAGAATTCACAAATAGAAAGCCTGCCCTACAGAAAATACTCAGCAATGTATACCAAGAGGAAGAAATGAGAAACAACAATGTAAATCAGCAAAGGGAAGAATCACCCTAAAGGAATAGCCAATTAAAGGAAAAACCAAGTAAGATTGAAATCCAAAATAAGTCAAAATAACCAGGAATGCAAGTCATATCTCAATAATAACCCTAAATGTAAATGGCCTAAACTCATCAATCAAAAGACATAGACTGTCAGATTGGAGTAAAAAGAAAGAACCAACAATATGCTGTCTTTAAGAGACTCATCTCATAGAAAAACATGCCCACAGACTAAAGGTAAAAGGTTGGGAAAAAACATACTATGCACATGGACTGAGTAAAAAAGCAAGAATTTCCATCCTCATTTCAGATAAAGCAGACTTCAAGCAAAAGTTAGTCTGAAGGGATAAAGAAGGACATTTCATACTACTTAAGGGAAGCATAAATCAACAACACATAACAATCATACATATTTATGCACCAAACAATTGTGCATCCATGTACGTCAATCATATCCTTCTCAATTCCAGGAACCAAATAGACCAAAACGCAGTAAAACTGAGAGACTTTAACACTCCTCTCTCACCATTGGACAGATCTTCCAAGCAAAAATTGAACAAAGATACCAAAGAACTAAAAGACACAATCGCTAATTTAGACTTAACAGACATATATAGAATATTCCATCCATCAAAAAGCGAATACACTTTCTTCTCAGCAGCTCATGGATCCTTTTCTAAAATAGACATATATTATGCCACAAAGCTAGTCTTAGCAAATACAAAAACATAGAGATATTACCTTGTATACTATCAGATCATAATGGAAAGAAATTAGAAATCAACGATAAAGTTAAAAACAGAAACTACTCCAAAACCTGGAGATTAAATAATATGCTATTGAATGATGCATGGATAAAAGAAGATATTAAGGGGCAAATAAAAAAATTCTTAGAGGTCAGTGAGAACAAAGACAAAACATATCAAAATCTCTGGGATACTATGAAAGCAATGCTAAGAGGAAAATTCATTGCATGGAGTGCATTCAATAAAAGAATGAAAAGTCAACAAATCCATAACCTCACATTACAGCTCAAAGCCCTTGAAAAAGAGGAAAAGATCATCACCAAAAGCAGTAGAAGACAGGAAATAATTAAAATCAGAGCTGAAATCAATGAAATTGAAACAAAAGAAACAATTCAAAAAATTGACAAAACAAAAAGTTTGTTCTTTGAAAAAATAAGAAAAATTGATAAAACCTTAGCCACACTAACAAAGAGAAAGGGAAAGAAAATCCAAATTTCTAAAATTCATGATGGAAATGGAAATATTACAACAGACACTATTGAAATACAAAACATAATTACAAGCTATTTTGAAAATCTATACTCCAAAAAAATAGAAAACCTGGAAGACATCAACAGGTTCCTAGAGGCATATGAGCCACCCAAACTGAATCTGGAGGACATACACAACTTAAATAGATCAATTTCAAGCAATGAAATAGAAGAAGTCATCAAAAGCCTACCAACAAAGAAAAGTCCGGGACCAGATGGATTCACAGCAGAGTTCTACAAGACCTTCAAAGAAGAGCTCATTCCAATACTCCTCAAAGTATTTCATGAAATAGAGGAGGAGGGAACCCTTCCAAACTCATTCTATGAAGCTAATATCACCCTGATACCAAAACCAGAGAAGGACACATCAAGGAAAGAAAATCTCAGACCAATATCCTTAATTAACATAGATACAAAAATTCTTAACAAATTGTATACAAAAGCATATTAAAAATATAGTGCACCATGATCAAGTGGGTTTCATCCCGGGGATGCAAGGTTGGTTCAACATCTGGAAATCAATAAATGTAATTCACCACATCGACAGACTTAAAATTAAGAACCCCATGATTATTTCAATAGATGCAGAGAAAGCATTTGATAAAATATAGCACCCCTTCATGTTAAAAACACTAGAAAAAATAGGGGTAGTAGGAACTTTCCTTAACATTGCAAAGGCTATCTATGCTAAACCCACAGCTAACATCATTCTAAATGGAGAAAAATTGAAAGCATTCCCCCTGAGAACTGGAACAAGGCAGCGATGCCCTCTATCTCCACTTCTGTTCAACATTGTCCTTGAAACTCTAGCCAGAGCAATTAGACAGACCAAAGAAATTAGAGGGATATAAATAGGAAAAGAAGAGCTCAAGCTATCCCTCTTTGCTGATGACATGATTCTCTATATAGAAAAGCCTAAAAATTCCACCAGAAAACTTCTGGAAGTCATACATGAATTCAGTAGAGTAGCAGGATATAAAATTAATGCTCATAAATCTAATGCATTTTTATTCATAAGTGATGCATCCTCTGAGAAAGAAATTAGGAAAACTATACCATTCACAATAGCCTCTAGAAAAATAAAATACTTGGGAATCAATCTAACAAAAGAGGTGAAAGACCTCTACAATGAGAACTACAGAAAACTAAAGAAAGAAATTAAAGAAAGTCTGAGAAGATGGGAAGATTTTCCATGTTCTTGGATAGGCAGAATTAATATTGTCAAAATGGCCATACCACCAAAAGTGCTATACTAATTCAATGCAATTCCAATTAAAATCCCAATGACAGACGTCATAGAATTAGAGCAAGCAATCATGAAATTCATTTGGAGGAATAAGAGACCGAGAATAGCTGAAACGATTCTTAGCAAAAAGAGCAAAGCAGGGGGTATCACAATACCAGACCTTCAAATATACTACAGAGCAATAGTAACAAAAACAGCATGGTTTTGGCACCAAGATAGACAGGTAGATCAATGGTACAGAAGAGAGGACACAGAGACAAACCCACATAAATACAGGTATCTCATTCTTGACAAAGGTTCCAAAAACATTCAATGGAGAAAAGAGAGCCTCTTCAACAAATGGTGCTGGGAAAACTGGAAATCCATATGCAGCAAAATGAAACTAAACCCATATCTCTCACCCTGTACAAAACTCAACTCAAAATGGATCAAGGACCTAGGAATTAAACCAGAGACCCTGCACTTAATAGAAGAGAAAATAGGTCCAAATCTTCATCAAGTTGGCCTAGGACCAGATTTCCTTAACATGACTCCCAAGGTGCAAGAAATAAAAGCAGGAATCAATGATTGGGATAGAGTCAAACTAAAAAGCTTTTTCTCAGCAAAGGAAACAATCAGCAATGTGAAGAGAGAGCCTTCAGAGTGGGAGAAAATCTTTGCAACACACACTTCAGATAGAGCACTAATCTCCAGAATTTACAAAGTGCTCAAAAATCCTTACACCAAGAACACTAATAACCCAGTCAATAAATGGGCCAAAGAAATGAACAGACACTTTACAGAGGAAGATCTACAAGCAATCAAGAGATTCATGAAAAAATGTTCAACATCCCTAGTTATAAGAGAAATGCAAATCAAAACAACCTTAAGATTTCATCTTACCCCAATTAGAATGTCTTTTATTAAGAATACAGGCAACAACAGGTGTTGGCGAGGATGTGGGGAAAAGGGTACACTCATACATTGCTGATGGGATTGCAAGTTGGTGCAGCCACTCTGAAAAGCAGTGTGGAGATTCCTTAGAAAACTTGGAATGGATCCACCATTTGACCCAGCTACCCCACTCCTTGGCCTATACCCAAAAGACTTAAAATCAGATTACTACAGTGATGCAGCCACATCAATGTTCATAGCTGCTCAATTCACAATAGCTAGATTGTGGAACCAATCTAGATGCCGGTCAATAGATGAATGGGTAAAGAAACTGTGGTATATATACACAATGGATTATTTATTACTCAGCCATAAAGAAGAATAAAATTATGGCATTTGCAGGTAAATGGATGATGTTGGAGACTGTTGTGCTAAGTGAGATTAGCCAATCTCAAAAATCCAAAGGCTGAATCGTCTCTCTGATAAATGAATGATGATGCACAATGTGGGGTGGAAGGGTGGCAAGAATGGAAGAAGGATAAAGAGCATAGAGGGACGGGAGGGGAGGGATCTGGGTGGGGGAGTAATAGTAACAGAATGTGTGACAGACATCATTACCCTGTGTACATGTATGTATTCACAGATGGTGTGACTCTACTTTGTGTACAACCAGAGAAACAATAGCTGTACTCCGTTTGTGTTCAATGAATCAAAATTAAATAAATAAAAAAATGCATGCTAACAGAAGCCTAACACCTTCCTTCTTACCCCCCCAAAAATAATAATATTATTTAAGAAAGTAAATAAAATAGAACATAATTCCTGTTAGTGTGTTAGGTTCTTTCATAGATTATCACATCAAGTCATCACAACAATTCTATGAGGTATATACTTGCATTAAATTCATTTACAGGAAAGCAATTTGTCCACTCTTTCACAGCTCGTAAGAGGTAGTATTAAGCCTGAAATGTAGATATTATGACATCAGTGTACATACATTCAAAACCAGTAAAAGGAAATGCTTATTGACAACTACTTAATTATCTCTGAATAGTAAATAAGGATTCCTGTAGAATATTTTGAAATCCGTGACTTTTGAGAAACATAGGAATAAATGCTAATGAATTATCTTCAGCATGGTAACATATGCCAGAATGATATGTGCAGAGAATCAAAAGCCAAGACAAATTATTTTATTATTTAAAATCTGAATTCTATGAACCATTTTTTAACCCTCACATATGTGTTTTTTAATGTCTTTAAGAGGTTCAAATGGATTGAAAAGTGTGATGTTCATCATTTACTAAATGTTAGTATCCAAGACTGATGATTTGGAGGTGTGGAGGGCTTTCTCCTAGTTCTCAAATACTAACCAAAATAATTGCTTTCTCAGTCAAAATTTTCAAATCCATTCATAATTATGCAAAATGTAATTAGGTCACCATGAAAACATTTTTTCAAGCCAAAATAATCTCAAATCCCTTCAGCTATAATTATTACATAGACAAACTATTTGTAGGTAATGGAAATATACTATGTTAAGCATGTCTTTCTAGTGGAATGTTATAAATGGAAATGAACAGAACATGTCAGAATTGAATGAGTACTTTACAGAGAGAAGGAATTACTTTTGTTATTCATCTCCTTATTTCCTTTTTAAAATTTATGGTATTCTAACATATACATTTTTATTATTTTTAAGAATGGTTGCATTGCTTAGATCATAATCAGTTCTATCATTTAAATTCAAAATGCTTGTTTTGTAATCTATGTTACTAATATGTGAAGGTTACTGAATATCTAAATATGGAAAACCAAATATGATTTGTCCTCAAATTTGATATTATTACGTGGTGAGTTTTCTAAGCTCTTTTTAATCAGCAGGAAAATGCTCGAAGTAATATCAGTCTAAGGGGAATGAACTAATTAGCAACAATGATGGAGGCTGAGAGCATACCTTGAAGCTGTTTTGTTTCTGTCAATAACAAAAAAAAATGTTATCAAATAATAAAGGTAGCTTTGAGGGCTTGAGCATGTTTTGTACCAGAAGCAAGATATATTACTAATGGGGTAGATGAAGAGAAAAAATCAGTAAAGAAAATGCTTAGAAGAAATTTACATGAAATTATTTTCCTTTTTTTTAAGTTATATGTGTGTTTTAGCCCAGGTAATTTTGAAGAATTGTCACCGATCGATACTCTATTTTAAAGAGAA
The DNA here is from genome assembly GCA_020662805.1 of Glaucomys volans. NCBI lineage: Eukaryota > Metazoa > Chordata > Mammalia > Rodentia > Sciuridae > Glaucomys > Glaucomys volans. The sequence goes on along the minus strand of JAJEJO010005106.1, from coordinate 75,611 downwards.
AGATCAAAAAATGCTAGATAAAAATTTGTCAAAACAAAGAATTATTGTGACAATTTATTTCCATGTAGTATTAGATGAGAGAAACTTTAAAATATCACCCTCCCATACAAAAGAGCAAATTAGATCTTGGGAAGTTAAACATCATTATTTTTAAGGCCATAAAGATATAAGCTATGAACAAAACTTCATGACCTAAATTACTATTCTATCACAAAGGGGCCAAGATCTCTTTAAAACCTAAAATCTATGTGGATTGGCAAGAGTTGAAAGAAGCAGTAAGAATTATGAAAAGAAGGATATAGCCATGAGTTTTCTGGAATTAGTGTACAATTACTGAAAAGGAAAAAGTAGAGTCATTCTGGAAATATCATCTCAAGGAGGCTAAAGGGAGGAAAGGCATTAATCAGTTATATTTATCCATGGTCCAGGAAAGTCAAAAATTAGAAGGCCAGGTAGAAAGTGAAAAGAAATATCTGTGAATATAAGCAACCCAGTATTGATGATATGGAGTAGGAAAACTGATGTTGGAGAGCAATTCTGCAACGTTGCAGAGCCTTGATTTGATGTTATTTTTGTTAAGTAGGATAATGAGTCTTTACGAATGGTAATGACAAGAATACTTATAGTTTCCCTGTTAAGTCAGAACCTAAGGATCAGAAATGATGGACATCAGTAAAGGTATAATGTTTAGAAGAATTCCAAAGCCTAAGAGTTTAGCAGGCCATTATAATTCCATGTGTATTTTTGATATTATTTCCTCTGTATTGTGTCAGAGGCATTTGTGAGCCTGAGACACAATACTATTTGGACCTGCTTGTTCATGTTCTCCAAAGATTGTATAGCCAGGTCATTTTTTGTGATTTTTAGAAGAGTTGTTATAGAAAGTATGGTCTTAACATGACCTTCCAAAAAGACCCACACTGATGGTGGTGGATATAACTTTAACACTCTTCTAGTTGTAACATTTTGATAATCCAGTAATTCTATTCTCTGAGTATATATCTTACCAAGAGACTTAATATGTTTTGGCATACTGTCTTCATATATTTGAATCTATTTTTCTATGGTTTATATTATATCCAGAGTACACAACAACAGAAATATGGCTTTATTTATTGGTGTTTTTGTTAGCTTTTTGTTCATGTTCAAAAGTTTTGTTTTTGCTCAAAAGTCCTGACACAGAACAAAAGTTTTGTTTTTGTTCAAAAGTCCTGAGAAGAACAATGTAAAGAAGGAAAAGTTTATTTGGGGCTCATGATTGCAGAAGCCTCAGTCCTTAGACAATTCCATTGCTCTAATCCCAAGGTGAGGCAGAACAACATGGCAGAACGGTGTAGAGGAGGAAAGCAGCTCAGGTCTTGACAACTAAGAAGCAGAGAGAACTCCACTCAAAAGGGACAAAATATAAACTACAAAAGCAAAACCCCCAATGACCAATCTCCTCCAACCATATTTTACTTGCCTAAAGTTACCACCCAGTTAATCCATACAAATGTCTTAAACTACAGATTATATTGACTCTCCTCACACAATAATTTGACCAGTGAATGTTCTTTCATTGTCTCACACATGAGCTTTTGGGGGACAACTCATATCTAAACCATAACGAATGGCATAATGAAAAAAATGAATTTTGGAATCAAATGGCCCCTTTGAAATTTATCTCAACTTTCTGAATTTGTTTCCTTATCTTTAAAAATTGTAATAAAAATTACCTGACCCACATCATTGTTAAGATTTAATGGCATTAAGCAAAAATAAATGAGATAATGCTAGTGTGAATGTCTGACTTGTAATAGCCTTTTGATAAATGTTTGTAAAGTTTAAACCAAGTGTTTTGCTTCAAACAAAAGACAGGTCTTTTTACATTAGGGTAATCCTGTTTTCCAAATATATGAAATATTGTTTACTCTATCACTGTGTATTTGCTATTGATTCATGCATGAAAATTGCAAATGTTTCTTTAAAAAAGTTCACAAAAATTTGTAGCTCCTAGTGATGCATTTTAAGCAACAGCCTGATAGAAGGGTCAGCATTAATTTCTATAGGTATGCCTCACACTGAATGACCTGTACAGATCTACAAGAGAGAAAAAGATCAATAGCTGCCCCTTCCTTGAACTAAATCAAGGGCAGAAATGTGCTGTGGTGTTGAGCTAAATGTTGCCAAAATATAAATGTAAGAATTCACTCCTTTCTGCTCAAGTTATAGGGAAAGAAAACAACACAATCTTTGTTCAGTCATCAAACTGTATTCCCTTCCTTTTCTTTTATTTTTCTGATTATTTATTGTATAAATCTTTTTGAGGGTATCATTAGTAACATTCGGATGAAAGTAAACTAAGAGATCTTTTGCAAACTACTCATATAAAACCCCACTAATACACTCTTAAGAGCTTCTTAAGATTTTATACATACTATTGTTATACATGAACATGGAGGAAGAATGCATAACAGGTCAACTTTTCATGAAGGTTCATGGCCCAAGAAGTGTTTAGGACAACTAGATTCACTATTTACCACTCTATTCCACCTTTTTCCATCCTGGACACTTTGGAGTTAATGAAGAAATGAGGCAAAATTACATGAGACCTTTCTGTATATGAATATGACCATATAGTTCTTGTGTGAGGCAAAGATGTTTATTAAAATTAATTTAAATTTATCAGGTAGTAAAAAATTATCTGCCTGCATCTTCTGAAATTTCATAATAGCAATTTACTTTTTGGCAATTTGCTTCTTTGACAAACTCCTTTTGCTTTTATAACTGTTTACCTTTGTCCAAAACAAAGGCAAAAGCTGGGGTGTGACTCAATGGCAGAGCACTTGCCTAGCACCTGTGAGGCACTTGGTTCGATTGTCAGCACCACAAAACAAATAGAAATTAAAGGCATTCTGTCCATCTACAACTACCAAAAAAAAAATTTTTTTTAAAAGCAAGCTGACTTCTCAAAGATCCAATAAAATTTGCGTGAAACCCTAACCCTTATAATTTTAGAGAAGATTCAATTTTTATCTCTATCTGTAAAAAGTGTGTTATATGTCAATGTAAAAGAAATCTATTATTTTTATGCTACTCTGAATAAGGCTCAACAAAATAATGGAATATTCAACTGCTTTTCATTCAGTAGTGACTTATTGAGTCCCTTTTCTAAGCCAGACACTGTTGTTGACTATTCTATGCAAAGAAAGTACATATGGCCATTCTCAAACATCCCCTTCTAGAAGAAATCAAATAGCTAGAAATTCCTTTCAGTTCACTAAAATTGAACAGAACCAACAGTTCTAAATATTTGGAAAAATGATACATAGGCTAATAAACATTTGGAAAAGTACTTTCTGTAGCAAAGATTTTCAAACTTCTGGGTACATAAGATTCATATCAGAAATTTTCTGAAATGGCCAGACACAGTGGTGCATGCTTGTCATACCAGCAGCTCAAGAAGGATCTGAACCAGCTGAACCAGAAGGATCACGAGTTCAAAGCTAGCCTTAGCAGTTTAGTGAGGCCCTAAGAAACTCAGCAAGACTCTTTCTCTAAATAAATATTTGTTTTAAAGAAAGGGCTGGGGATGTGGCTCAGTGGTTAAATGCCCCTGGGCTCAATCCCTGATAACCCCTCCAAAAATTTTGCAGAAATATATATTCGTTGGACTCACTTTCAAAGATTCCAATTCATTAATTTTGGAGTGTGGCAACAATTTATATTTACAAGCACTCAAAGTGATTCTGATGCTGCTGTCTTTGAAATTTAGGAAAATATCCCATATACTCTGTCACTGCAAAGAGCAAAATAAATTATTTCTTCAAAGTGGCAATTTTGAATTTTAAATTTCTACAGAGAGTAGAGGAGCAGCATAAATATCTAGAAAGAAACTCACTCCTAACTTTACAAAGAGGCAAAGCCGAAAAACAGCAAGCTCACTACTATTCTCGACCTCATCAGAGTGGTAAAGTTAGAGGGCAGCAAAGTGACCCAAAGTCAAAAGAGAGACAAAGATAAAAAAAAAACTGACTTATTGGAGCAAGATGCAACCCCAAAACACTGAGAGTTCAGCTAAAGTGATTGATGGAAAAATAAGTAGAGGCCTACCAAGTGAAAGCCCCTGGGGCCTCAAATCTAAGAGTGTATTCCCTCTTGCAGGCTTTTGCTCTACTCTTCCACTAGAGATTTGTTGAAAAGATTAAAAGAGTCCTGAGAAAGTCTCCCTTGTGATACAGTAATGAGAAAGGGGCAGAGTAACTACTGAAGGAGCAGCACAGAACTCCATGGGGACATTTCTCCCCATCATCCCCAAGAGCAAAAGACTTTATGTGCATTGGGTAGAGGTGGAAAGGGGCAATAAATACTGCTGTCCTTAGGATACCAGTAAGGAAATAAGAAAAGGAACACTCTACCACTGGAGTGTTTATAGCCTTAGGAAAACAGAACACTGAGAAAGCCACATACCCAGAATCCAGGGAACTGTTACCAGGTTGTCTGATGTTTAATCAAAACAACAGAGAACATCTTGTAACCTCCACTATAAGGCTAAGAAGGATGGAGTAACATGTAATTTGTAGAAGAAAAACAGTTTCAGAGAAGCAGCAGAAAGACAATGACTGTGGGTGGAATATGTATTAATAAAATCCCTCTTGTGAACCAGTTCCCACCCTATACATAAAATATCATTAGAAGAATGTAAAGCCTGTGGTGCATTTAGAGTAACCATAGCAACAATAAGCCCCAAACCCAGCCCAACACCTAATTAGATTAACAGGAACCCCTGAATTACAGGTTTAGCAAAAGAAAACCCATGCATATTTTCAAGAATAAAACTCAATTGCTTCTGTTTCTACTGTCCTACACAAAGTATTTGGCTTTCAAAAACTTGCAAAGCATAACAACTGGCAAAAAAGAAAACTCACACTTCCAAGAGAGAAGGAGGTATCAAAATTAGACCTAAACCTGGCACAAATATTGGTTAATGTACAGGAAATTTTACTTATCTCTGATTAATATATTAAAAACTCTAATTAAAAATGAGGAAAACATATAAGATCAATTGGGTAATTTTATCAGAGAAATGGAAAACTATAAGAATGAAACAAAAGCAAGTAGTAGAAATGAAATACTCTGACACAAAGATGAAGAAAGCCTTCAATGGATAAATCTGTTGATTTTAAAGTGACAGAGAAATTAATCAGTGAGCTCAAAGATAGGTCTAAAGAAAAGATGATGAGAAACAGAACCAAGCATACATGAGTTGAGAGACACTATAAAATAATCTAGCTTGCAGTAATTGAAATTCCATAGAAGGAAGATATGGAGCAGAAGAAATATTTGAAGTAATAATAATGGACAATAATTTCTAAAGTTAATGACACATACAGAATCACACATTCAAGAAACTCAATGTATAACAAGAAGGAGAAAAATGTTAAAATAGAAAACTATCAACATGCTAAAATAAAAGTGCCCAGTGCTCATCAAAAATAAACAAATAGTTTCACATCAAGGTTAGTGGTCAAGAGAAAACTCCATAGCCCATTTCACTGCTCAGCCTGCCCATTCACACACCAATCCATTCTCCAGCACTGCTGCTGAGGAAAGGTCCAGCATGCCCCATGTCCTTACTGCCACCATTCCCATTTCTGGAGTGGTCACACTGTGAGTGCCCCATCCCCACTGGTGTATGCACCACATCCTCCTGGGAAATTAGAGAATTCTCTCCCTTTCATGGGCTTCAGAAACAGGAAATCTGATCCCACAGCTGCACACACCAAGCCAAAGCCATTGATTGTATACAAAGAAGCTATAGGGAGATTACACTGCTGACCTCAACTGGAGTCAAAATCAATGACAGTCTAAAACTCCACAATATATTATTAGATTTAACAAAATGGATAGATTCCAATATAATAATACAGGGAGACACCTCACTTTTGTCAAGAGACCAATTGTCAAGCAAAAGACTAACAAAGAGATATGAGAGTAAAACTATAAATCACAAGAACCCTATAGACATTTACAGAACATTTAATCCAACAGTTGCAGAATTTAAATTATTTTCATCACCACAAGGAATATTCTCTAAAATAAACTATATATTAGGACACCAAACAAGTCTCAGGAAATTCAGGAAGTCAAAATCATATCATGCATCTTTCTGAAATAAAATTAGAAATCAATAATAAAGAAACTAAAAATTATAAAAACACATGAGACTGATCAACATGCTATTGAATGAATAATGTGTCATTGAAGAAATCAAAACAAAAAAATTTAAATTTTCTTACACAAAATAGAAACACAATATCCAAATACTTTTGAGCTGCAACAAAAGCAATAGTAAGAAAGTTTATTGCAGTAAGCATTTCCATAAAAATAAAATTGAGCCAGGCACAGTGGCACTCACAAGCAATTTGGGAGGTTGAGGCAGAAGGATAGATAGTTTGAAGCCAGCCTCAGAAACTTTGCAAGGCCCTGAGAAACTTAGTGAGATGCTGTCTTAAAATAAAAAGGGCTAAGGATGGGATTTAGTGGTAAAGTACCCCTGGATTAAATTCCCAGTATCCCCAAAAAATTTTTTTAAAAAGAAAGATTTTAGATAAATAACCCAATGATGAAACTCAAGGACCTAAGAAAGCAAGAGCAAACCAACCTCAAAATTAGTAAAAGAAAAGAAATAACCAATATCAGAGAGGAAAAAATGAAATATAAACTAAAATCAATACAAAATATCAATGAACTGTAGATTTGGTATTTGGAGAAGATAAGCAAAATGATCAAACTGCAACTAGATTAACCATGAGAAAAACTGAGGAGATCCCAATCAATAAAATCAGAGATAAAAATGAGATATTAGAAGTGATATCATATAAATATAAAGAATTAAGGAATGTTCTGTTCTGTTTACCAAAAAGTTGAAAAAACTAGAAGAAATGAGCAAATTCCTGGACTCATCTAACCTTCAAAAATGAGCCATTAAAACAGAAAATCCACACAAAATAATAAGACTAAATCAGTAATAGATCTCCCAACAAACACAGGCCCAAGAACAGAAGAATTCCTTGCTCAATTTTACCCATTTTGTAAGGAAAAACTAGCACTAATTTTTCTTAAATTATTTCAAAAAATTCAGAATAATTGAACTCTTCAAAATAAATTTTACATAAAAATAAATACCCTGATACAAAACCCAGAAAAGGACACAAAACAAAACTATAGATCAATATTACTGATGAACACAGACGAAAAAAATTCCCAACAAAATACCAACAAATATAACTCAATCTCACATCAAACAGTTCACTTACCATGACCAAGTGTGATTTATCCCAGGAATGAAAAGATGGTTACTAATTGTAACACACTGAATCAATAGAATAAAAGATAAAAATTATTCTATCATCTCAATAGATTCAGAAAACTCATTCAATAAACTTTGAAATTTCTTCATGGTTAAAAACCTTTAACAAATTAAGTACAAAAGGAGTGAACATCTACAAAACAATGTTTACGTATGAGAGTTTCACAGCCATGTTCACACTGAATGGGGGAAACCTGACAGGGTTTCCTCTAAAATCTGAAATAAGATAAGGATGACCATTCATGTGGCTCTTATTCTATATAGGACTGGAAAATGTTCTCCTGGGCAACAAGGCAAATGGAAGAAAGAAAGGTATACAAATAGGGAAAGACAAAATAAAATCTTCCCTATTAGTTAGTTATAAGATTTTATATACAGAAAAACCTTCATAATAAATTGAAAGGCAAAACAAGTTCAGTAAAGCTGCTAGATACACAAAAAAACAGTAATATTTCTATACAGTAATATCAAAATTTCTGAGAAGGAAATCATGAAAGTAACACCATTCACAAAAATCTCCAAATAAGATAAAATGCCTAGGTTACTTTGCATGATAGGTGACATTGGTGTACATAGGGACTGGGGATAGTTAATCCCATGGTGATTCTTCCCAGGGCCAGGAAGAATTCTAGTGTCTAACCATAGGCTCCATAACTATGGAGAAAACATCTGGACATACTCTGGCCTGAGAAAGAAGCTTGTGGGGAAAAATATACATTATCCAGGAATTTTCCTCTTTCTTTCTGAATAGTACAACAGTATCTGGAACACGCCTAAGTTTGGATTACCCTGTGGTACTGAAATACTTAATAACACACCAACTGCAGTCCTGGCAAATCTGGACTTTGATACCTCTAATGCTAAAATAACGAAAGTGACTACAGGCTCAGAGCAAATCATCATCCTGTTTAGAATTTCTAGAAAGAGAGGCACAAAGGAAAGCACATTAGGAAGACTGGAATAAGTACCTGACCCTTCAATACACAATATACATCCGAGGCCAACGAGCCTCACAAGCTTTCAGGAAAGCATTATCTCACCTAGTATTCCAAACAGAGTGCCAAAAACTGGCCAGGCAATAATCAGTTTGGGAGATCTATTAGAGAATTTAAAAGAGTTGTTTTAAGGAAACTTGATGAGCTTTAAGAAAACACAGAGAAACATTTCACTGCACAAATATACAAACTTAATCAAGAGTTGGAAACAATTAAAAAAATCAAATTTCTGAGCTGAAAAATAAACTCACCAAAAACTAAAGTATGTTAGAAGGCATCAATATCAATGATCAAACAAAAGAAAGAATTAGTGAAATTAAAAGAGGCAATTTTAAAAAAACACTATTGGAGGGGAAAAAAGAAAAAGGAAGAAAAAGGAATAAAGAAAATTACTGGGAATGTTGAGAAAGCATTCAAAGAACAAATATCTAATCTATTGACATTCAAGAAGGGTTTGAAAATCTAAGGGGTAGAAAGCTCATTCAAAAAAATAACAGAAAACATCCTAAAGCTAGGAGAAAGATACAAATATTCAGGTACAGAAAATGTAAAGCTCACTAGACAAATTTAATACAACCATGTCTACTTGAAGATATCTTATAATCAAGCTATCACAGGTGAAAGATAAAGAGAACATTTCTTAAAGTTACAAGAGAAAAGAAGCAGACATTAATAGAGGTGCCCCAATTTACCTGAAAGCAGAATTCTCAGCAGAAATCTCACAGACCAGGAGAGAGTGGCATGAGACTATTAAAGTACTGAAGGAAAATGATCTGTAAACTTAGAACATTATACCAGAAAAGGTACCCTTTAGAAATTAAGGAGTGATAAAGTCTGCTCCCCTCCAAAAACAAAACAAAACAAAACCTGAGAAAATATATCTCCACCAGACCTGTTCTGTAAGAGATGCTGAAGGAAGTTCTTCAAACTAAAAGAAAAGTTAATGAATAAGAAGGAAACATAGGAAGGTATTAAACTTACAAATAAAATAATTAGACAAATTCAGAATGTGCTAACACTATTAAGTATGGACCACAAATAATTCAAATCTTTATTATGAAGAGTATAAAAAAGTATTAAAATAATTACATTAATATGTTAAATGATGGGCAATGTAGAACGATAAAGATGTGGATATCAAAAATTCAAAATGGGGGGAAAATGGAAGGCAACTGGAAAGTCTTCTTATGAGTGTGTTTTCTCTTATTCTTTGTTCCTTTGCTTCTGTTCTTTATCCTTAATATCCTTAGGGTGCTAAGTTCCTATGATATCTAAATAAGTAGTTATAATCAAAAGATGTTTTTGTAAGCCTCACGGATACCAGAAAGAAAAAATTTCTGATGGATAAATCAAAAGTACTAGCAAAGAATCAAACCACACTGCTAGGGTGATTTACTTAACCACCAAGGAAGAAGGAGAAAGAAAGAAAAGAACTATGAAAATTAAAAATTAGAAAACAAATTACATAATGGCTGTGGGAAGATTTCACCTATCAATAATTACTTTAACAATAAGTGGTTTGAATTCTACAATTAAAAGACATGGAGTTACTAAATTGATTTAAAAAGACAATGTGTTGCTTATAAGAAACTAACTTGAACTCTAAGAACATTCACAGCCTGGAAGTGAAGGGACAGAATAAGATATTGCTTAAAAATTAAAGCCACTAGAAATCAGGAGTATACACATAACATCAGATAAAGCAGATATTAAAGTAAAAGCAGTAAAAAAAGACAACTAATGTCATTACATAATGATAAAGGGGTCTAGTCAATGAGAGAAATAATAATTCCTCTCAACAATTACTCTCCAACCAAAACACATAGATCACCCAAATTATTAAGCAAGTATTAATAGACCTAAAGGGAGAGAAAGAGACTTCAATGCACTAGTAGATGGGAGTTTAATAGACCAATTTTGCAATGGACAGATCATCCAGACAAAAATTCCACAAAGAAATGTCAGAGTTATGTTGCAACCTACATAGAAATTAAACAATTTACTTTTGAAAAAGTAATGTATCAAGGACAAAAAATGTATTGAAACAACTGAAAATGGAGACACAACATAGCAAAATTTGTAGATTACAGCAAAAACAGTCCCTAAGAGGAATATTTATACCTATCAATGCCCAAATCACAAAAGTAGAAAGATTGAAGATGAACAATCTATTTCTGCATCCCAAGGAAATACAGTGAAAAACAAACTGAACCCTAACTTTTTTGAAATAAAATACACAAAGAGCAAAGAAGAACTGGAGATTAAGAGAGCAATACAAATAATCAATGAAATAAAGACCAGTTCTGAAAAACAAAAGAAGAGGGGGAAGGAATTCTTTCAAACATATTCTTTCAAACATATTCTAAGAGATCCTCAAAACCTTGATACAAAAACTGGATAAGGACATGACAAAAAAGAAAGCTACAGATGAATATTGTTGTTGAACATAGATACAAAATTGCCTAAGAAAATACTAGCAAACCAAATCTAACATTTCATTAAAAAAGATTATTCAACATGATCAAGTGGTATCCATCCCAGTGATGCAAGGATGGTTCAATAAACACAAATCAATAATAGAAACACAGCATATTGACAAAATGAAGTTTAAAAACCATGCAGTTATCTCAATTGATGCATAAGAGACATTTGATAAAATTCAGCAACCCTTCAAGATAAAAGTGCTACACAAATTTGGTATAGGAGGAATGTACTTCAACATAATAAAAACCATGTATAATAAACCAATAACCAACATATTGAATGAGAAAGAGCCACAATAGGACAAGAATGCCCACTTTCACCATTTTTATTCAATAATGTGCTTGAAGAACTACCCAGAACATTTAGGTAAGAGAAATAAAGCATATTCAAATTGGAAAAGAAATTAACTCATCATTTTATAGATGACATTATCTTACATGTAGAAAGCCCCAATAACTATTGGAACAAAAACATGAATTTATTACAGATCTAGGATACAAAATAATCATGCAGAAAAACAAGCAGCATCACTATATACTAACAGTGAATCATCTGGAATAGAAATCAAGAAAGCAATTCCATTTCAAACAGCCTTTAAAAAATAAAATATCTAGGAAACAAACCACAGACGTGAAATATCTCTACAATGAAACTCACAAAGTATTTCTGAAAGGATTTGGAAAGGACACAGAAAATTGAAAATACATCTTATGGTTACAGATTGGAAGAATCAATACTGTTAAAATGAGGATACTCCCCAAAGCAATTTATTGATTCAGTGCATATCTTATAAAAACACGAATGGCATTTTTCACAGAGATAGGGAAAAATCAAAAATTTATAAAATACTAAAAAACAACCCTAATACCCAAAGCTATTTTGAGCAAAGGGAGCAAATCAGGAGGCATTACACTATCTGACTTCAAAAGTTATTACAAAGCTTTAGTAATCAAAAAAGCATGACACTGGCATAAAAATGAACACCTCAACCAATGGAACAAAATAGAAAGCTTGGAAATAAACCCCTATATTTTAGCTAAGTGATACTGGACAAAGGTACAAAGAATATACATTAGAGAAAGGAGTCTTTTCAATAAATGGTGTTGGGTAATTGGAAATGAACATGCAAAAAATGAAGCTAAACCCCTCACCAGTTATGAAAATGAACTTAAAATGTGTTAAAGACTTAATCATAAGACCTGAAAATATGAAACTACTAGACAAAAATCTTAGAAAAATGCTTCCGGACTTTGGAATGGGAAAATAATTTTTGGAAAATACCCCCCAAAACACAGGAAATGAAAGCAAGAATACAAACCTGAAATTATATCAAACTAAAAAACTTTGGCACAACCAACACACCAGTTCACAGAATACATAGACAACCTACAGAATGGAAAAAAGTATATGCAAGTATATATATGACAAAAGGGATTTGTTATCAAAATATACAAGAAACTCCAAAAACTCAAAAACAAAAGCAGCAAACAAAACTCTAAAATAATCCAATTTCAAATTGAGCAATCAACTGAGGTAGACATTTTTCAAAAGAGGACATTCAAATGGCTAATAGTACATGAAAAATTACTCAGCATCACTAATCATCAGGGAAATGCAAATCAATGACACAATGGGATTTTACTTCAGGAAGAACAGCTAATTTTAAAAATACTAAAAATAAAAATGCTGGTGTGGTTGCAGAAAAAACAAAACTATTATAGTTTGGATATGAAGTGCCCCCCAAAGACTCATGTTTTGAAGTCTTGTTCACCAATGAATCAATGTTCAGAGGTGGGGATTTTTGGAAATGATTAGATCAACCTCATCAGTTGCTCAATCTATTTGAGGATTAATAATTTGAATGGACTATTGGTGGGTGATGAAAACTGTAGATGAGGGGACCTCCTTGGAGAAAATAGATCTCTGGAAGTGTATTTCTTGCACTAGGAAAATTCTTTGTGCTCTGTGTCTCTCTCTCTCTGTCTCTCTCTCTCTCTCTGACTCTCTGTCTCTCTCTCTCTGACTCTCTCTCTCTCTCTCTCTCTCTCTCTCTCTCTCTCTCTCTCTCTCTCTCTCTCTCTCTCTCTCTCTCTCTCTCTCTCTCTGTCTCTCTTTCTCTCTGCTTCCCAACTGCCATGGTGAACACTTTTCCTTTGCCATACTCTTCTGCAATGATGTTCTGCCTCACCACAGGCCCATTGGAACCAGCGAACCACAGACTGAAACCTATGATATCATGAGCCAAAATAAATCTTTCCTGTTTTAAATTGTTTTTCTCAGGTATTTTTCACAGCAATGAAAAGCTGGCTGATACAGGAACATTAGCACACTGTTAGTGGCCATGTAAATTATACAGCCATTATGGAAAACAGTATAGAGGTTCCTCAAAGTTTACAAAGAGCACTACCATATGATGTGGCAAACCCACTACAAGTTATACATTTGAAGGAAATGAAACCTGTATGTGAAAGAGATATCTGCACTCCCATGTTCATTAAAGCACTATTCATAACAGTCAAGAAATAGAATCAACCTGTGTGTTTATCAACTGATGAACTGATGAAGAAAATGTGCCATGTATATACAATGGAATACTATTCAATCTTAACAAGAATGAAGTCCTACCCTTCATATCACCATGAATGGAACTGGAGTTCATTTTGTTAAGTGAATCATGTTAGCCCAGAATTATATTAGGCCAATCAACCAACAAAATTAGAGAAACTCCAGTTTCAGAATGATGGTTATCAGAGGTTGGGCAATACAAGATGAGAAGGGTTTGGAAAAGTACTACATGATCTCATTCATGTGACATTTTAAAATGTTTATATCCTAGAAGTTGAGAGTAGAATGGAGTTCAAGTCCTTGTCCCAGAAGCAGCAGTGATGGAGTGGCAGCCAGCAAGAAAACAGAGGTGGGGCAGACCTGAATGGAAGTTTAAACTCATGGGTTAACCATTAGCATAGTACTTTTCCAAACCCTGATTAGCCTACATTTGAGCCAGTATATTGACCCAAGTGCTATATAGACCTCTAGACTAGCACATCCAAGTAATTACTTGCTGTCTGGTTCCCTCTCACCCTACAAGAGTTCTGTTTCTATTCTTGAATAAATCCTACTCCTTTCACTCTTCCCTCCATTGTCTGTAGATTTCTTTCTTTGGATTTGTGAGACAACAACCTAGAAATAAGTTGGTGGTGAGCTTCTGGGGTCTGCTGCAACACTGAAGGCCATAGCCTGCCATTAAGAGCTGCAACAAGTTCCTCAGTAGCAGACCTGCAGGTTATGCAGACCCCAATCAACCAGGAGAAGTGAAGAAACTCCAGTTTCAGAATGATGGTTACCAGATTCTGGGGGAAATATTGGATGAGAAGGGATTGGAAAAAGATGATCATTAGATAATGTTATACTTTGGATTAAAAAACTCTGGAGTACTCTTTCAGAATATAATTGACTAGAGATACTAATTATGTACTGTAGATTTTTAAAAGCAGAATAAAGGATTTTAAAAATGTTCACCAAAAATTTTTCTAAATATTTGAGTAGATTAATATGTTTTAAAAGGATGGAACTGAAGGACATGATGCTAAGTGAAGCAAGCCAGATGCAAAAAAACAAATACTGCATATTCTGTGTCAAATGAAGAAATTTAAAAATGTTGATTACTAAAAGCTGGAAAGTGTGGGGAAGGATAATAATGGTAGGTGGGATAATGGATACTAAAATGCAGGTAAGTAGAAAGAAAAAAATTCTAGTTTTCCACAGCATGTGGGGTGACTATAATTAACAATATATTATATATATTATATATATATATATTTTTAAAGAACTAGAATAAAGGGGTTCAATTACTTCAACCATAAAGAAATGATCAGTAAATAAAATTCTAAGTACCCTGTTTTGATCAGTACATGCTATATACATGCATTGAAATAAAGTACTGTGCCCCATACACGTGAATATTATGTGTTAATAAAAATTTTTAAAAATTAAAAATAATAATTTAGGGGAAAAGTTTATTATAATCAGACTATTGGAAAAAAGGCAAATCAGTTAAAAGGTAGGCTTTAGATAAAATCTGCTGTAGTGGTAGGTGGAATAATTCCCCACTGTAAAAACATTCATGTGGAATACCCAAAATTGCCTTACATAGGGAAAGGAATGTTTACAATGTAATTAATTTAGAGATTTTGAGGTGAGGAGATGATCCAGGATGATGTGTGTAAACTCTACATGTAATCACAAGATCTTTGTAAGTGAACAATGATGAGAAGAGGGTCGAAATCAGATAGATATTTAAAGATGCTATCCTACTAGCTATAAAAATGGGGGAATAAGCCTTGATCCCTTGATCTGAGAAACTGGAAAAGACAAGAAAATGGGTTGTCCCTGTACCTGCCAGACAGGGAAGTGGTCCTTTCAACACTCGTTTTTAGCCCAGTAAGATAGTAGTTGGATTGCAAATGTACCAGTTTATAAGATAAAAATCTGTGTGTCCAGTTGCTCAGTTTGCAATGATATTTTAAGGCAACAATCGAGAACTAATTCATCTTCCATGATTTTTTTCTAAACTAATTATCAGCTATGACATCTAAATTGGAAAAAAATTATAATTATTTAAAGTACTTAATCAAAGATAAAGTATTTTTCCAGCATGCATAAAAACATAGCACTCGTTTTGTTTTTTAGTTCATCCTGAGAAAATTTATTTTGTCTTGTTTTAACTTTGCACAGTAGCTAACTGGCTTAAAGATTGCCACAGGAGCTATCTAGCTCAAAGGTTGCCAAAGGAAATAGCCAAAATAGAAATCAAGAAGAATTGAATAATAGTACTAATTTTTATTCCAAATTTGGGTCTTGTATATCTCTTACTTGATGTAACTATAGTTTTATTTTAAGAAATTATGCAAAATAATGGTAAGTATTGTATATCTTAGTGAACAGCTTTCACTATTAAAATTAACTTTTTCCAAAGTGTCTCAACAGAAACTAAAAAAAAGAAAATTATCTATTCTTTTTAATCTGTTTAGTTCTCATCCAACTTGGCAAATATTTGTTTAATTACATGTTTTAAAGTGAATTGAAATTAATGTGGTAATTTTTAAGAAGATCAGATCATATGATTTATCTCATATCTCTGCCCCAACAAGCAGCAGTAGTGCCAATATTATAAAGGCTGGACAGGGACTGATATGTTAGTTTTAACTTTCAACCATAGGTAATAGCCTCATTAGCTGCTTTCCTTCTTGGCAATAGAATAGCTGGACTTCTTTTAAATTTGAAAAGAGAAGTAATTTCCTCCTGGTATGAAATTAGAAAAATTAGAATAAATTTCCCTGTGAAGTTATATATTTAGTTGTAACAATTCCATAGGTAGAGACAAGTGACCCAGTGCTTAACTTATTAGGTATATGAAAGGCCAGCCCTACTGGATATGGAGAAATAACTGAAAGAATAGAGGGTTGCAGAAAATTCTTGAACCATTTAACTCTAAGTACCAAGAGTAAAAATGAAAAATGGCTATAAAAAATAAAGGCACTTCTATATTTAGTGAAATCATAATCTTATAACACAGTATAGTAATGTCCCTAGCTTCCATGTTATATCTAAACCAAAGCAATAATATAAATGTTGACCTTTCTCTTTCTTACTTGTAATGGTTGTGGTCTGTAAACTTCATCCAAATGACCTGACAATTCATTTACCTTACAAGAAAGAAAAGTAAATTTTAGATCTAATAATATATTTCATTAATTCAATAATTTATGGAGTACCTATGCCTTGAAAGTAATGAGTTGAAGCCAGTTGTGGTGGTGCACGCCTATAATCCCAACAATTGGGGAGGCTGAGGCAGGAGGATCCCAAGTTCAAAGCCAGCCTCAGAAATTTAGTGAGACTCTAAGCAACAAAGTGAGACATTGTATTAAAATTTTAAAAAATTAAAATGTAAAGGACTGAGAATGTGGCTCAGCATTTAAGTAAACCTGTGTTCAATCCCTGGTACAAAAAAAGAAAAAAATAATAAGAGTCGATTTATAAGAACAGTAGTCTTCCTTATCTGCAGAGGAGCATTAATGTGTAAGGCACATAGAATTATATGATTTTCAGTAAAAAAATTCATTGAATTTGATTTTATTTTAAAGGCACAATGATTTTTAAGATCTCTTATTGACACAGAGAGGTTCCCAGTGGTTTTCAACCCAGGGAGTGATTAAAATCCAGGGATGTTTGCTAATATGTGGAATATATTTCCATTATCACTGGGAATTATTATTGGCATTTAATGCCCTGGGATCAGATATATTAGAGCTTTTAAATGCGAATACCATGGCAATAGTGCCCTACTGAGAAACAATAATAGCATCATCCCTTCCACTAACCTCACTTAGATACTGTTCCAAAATGACATGATTTATTATAAAACATTCTCTCCAGACTAAGGGTGGGAATGGAAGAAGAAGAATAAAAAGTACAACCAATGCTAAACACCTAATTATGGAGTCAAAAGACAAATAACATTTCTAAGGAATGACTGAAGACAAAATCCTAAGAAGATTCACAGAGAAGCATGGATAGGAGGAAAATAGTAGATGGCTCCAAGAGTATTAAGAAATATTCTACCCCCGGAGGCAAAATGGAGTGATATAAGTGACTAGAAAAGTCAATGTTGCCTACTCATGTGAACTGAGAGGATGGTAAAAACAATGTGTTTATATATATTTCAACTGGGTTCTAAGTCTCAAATGATTGTTTGGCTGAAAGTTGGAATTTCTCAGTAATATACTACATAGTCTTTCTTTGTCTATACCAGTCTAACAAGGAGGTTATATTTAGATATTTGCTTTATTATACATGTGACATTTCTCTAAATATTAGCAGCTGCTTTAAAGTGTTATAAAATCTAGAATAGAAACACTCTGGAAAAAAATGCATTTCAAATACTTTTCTAAGTGGAATCCTCCTGTCACCCTCCTCCACACACATAAAGAGCATCCTCACTATTCTACCCTTAAGCCAAGACAAAGAAATTCTCAGGACATATTACAGTACTTGTGAAGCTGTTTGTTTATAGACATTCATTAATCTGGGCTTTGGGAAAGCCAGATCTTCCTTATTTCTGTTAGAATATAACAGATTGGAATTCAAATTCACTAAAGCTGCTTTTTCAGGAATATGACAGATTTTTTTAAACTTCTATTTCATAATTTTGCATAAGAAAATAAAACGATTATGTAAAAACTGACATTTATGTAATGTTATTACAGAACAAATTTTCATTCATAGAAACATGAGTGCCTCATCTGTTGATACATTTCTTAGTGGAAAAATTGGTCGTTGAAAAATATAGATCCTTGAATTATTTCTAAGGAAGAGAATAGAAATTTGGGAAAAGATACCTGTACTGGTAAATCTAACCCCTTTTCATGTTTTTCAGTCTACAAGCAGGGTCCAATATGTGTTCTACTGGTGACTAAAATTCAGGTAGAAAATTTCTCATCTCACTGGTTTGAAAAGATAAAACACAGAGTTTGGTACTGGCTCGACAGATGAAAATGAGGAGAGGTTTTCAATATAGGAGTGAGTTGAGATGGGAAATCCTCAAATTCTGTGAATGAAAAATAAAGACCAACATTGTAATGACAATCATACAATTATCACAGAAGAATTTTACTTTTTACTTTTTATTAGGGTCACAGAAGAGATTTAAATGACCTATACATATACTCCAGGCCACAAACGATAATAGATTTATAATAAGTAAAGGATAGAAATTATCAGCAGAGATTTTTTTTTTTTTTGAGGAAAAGGAAAAACAAGGTATATTGCTTTGCTAGCAAAGGAAAATACAAAGCATTCCTGTCCCAAAGGCTGTGATTCTGCCAATCACAGGAACATGAGTATTTTAAAGAAGTGATTCAAAGGCTACATTCCACATATTGGAATTAACTTGTTAATTTGGGAGATAATAAGTTCTGAGATCTTCTGGTACTATCGCCAAAGTCTAGATTACTTCATTCCTATATAGGATGGGTGTATACTCAAGAACAGATAAATTTGCCTAAAATTGGGAAGAAAGGTAATCCTTTATCCCCCAAAATTAGGGAGGGGGAGAGAATAGGCAGGAGCAGGGAAAGAATGAAGAGAAAGAAACATATTGATTTAAAGAATGATTTGCAGTGACAGACAAGCAAGGGCTATATTAAAAACGTAAAGTAGACCACAGTTATATTTCCCCACCATCAATTTTCACATTCCATTTCTATGGAAAAATGGTCAAAGACATCTCCCAGCTGCTTCCTGCTGAAAGAGGGAAAACTTGGGGGAAGTAATACAAATCCATTTTTCTCTATCAGGTGGAGCATGGACCCTTAAGGGTATTTAGCATCTGAGCAGTGCAGAGGTCCAAAGTGGCAGATGGGAAGTGAGTGGACAAGGCATATGTAGGGCAGGATTTAAACAAGACACTAAAACATTACTTTTGTGTAAATAATTATCACAAAAGTAATTAGTATTTAAGCCAGTCTCTGAAAACCATGAAGATAGAAACTTTCATATCAGTGGAAAACAGGTCAAACAGGTCAATGTAGGAAGTTAGGAAGATTTGTCGATCTATGAAATCAGGCTCAAATTAACTTAGGACAAACTTGTGACTCTCCAGGTCTTCATGATCACTATTATTAGGCAATCCCACACAAGAACCCTTCCTCCATAGCTTCAACTTTACTTACTTTTGATAGGGCTGAAACAAGTGTCCATCATAAGTTACATTAAATTTTTTTTTTCCTTTTAAATATCCACAAAGGAGCATGCTCAGGCTATACTCTTCTGCCAGGTATTTTAGACTAAGTTGTTCAGAGCTGAACTTCTTCCTGTCTTCTCTTAAGAGTCAACTGAGATTCCTCAGATATCAGTCCTGGGGACATGTGCAAAGTCTTGGCTTCTTTAGCTGTCCTCTACCAGTGGTGCCATCTTTCAGGATGGGTCCCAGTCCTGCTGACCAACCATATGTGGCTTCTCTTGGGAGCATCAGGGACATTTCCCTCTCCAATAACTCTGTTCTTTACAGAATGGGCACTGCTTGGCTTCCTGCTCCCTAGGGTCCTCTCAATATCCCTGATGGAAAGACCCAGTTAACTCACTAGAATTGCAGGGCCCAGAGGGTGGTCCTGTCATTTTCTGGGTCCTGGCTAACCTTAGAGGGCAAGGGCCAAAATGTTGGCTACTTTTTCTTTGGCCCTTTTACTTCATTGGCTTTGATATCCCAAGTTTTTGGTTTTAAATACCCAGGAAGCTAGTTTCACCAGTCTTAAAATAGAAATTATAGGTTATAACTTCAAAATCTATAATTTTACAGCTACCCATTCATTTAATTGGGGTTAGTATTAACACTGGAAGTCAGCATTGCATATTCTGTGTTCTATTGAAGATGGCTTATTATCTCAAATTAACCTAAGCCATTTTATTAGAAGTAGTACATCTACAAAACAATAACAGGCAGCAATTATGAAGTTTACTAGGAAAATAGAAAATTAAATTAACAAATGGGAAACATACTCAACTTGTGTAATAGCTATGAACCAAGAACTATTATTTTACTAATCTTAAATTTTGCTTTGTTATATATTATATGCCCTGTTTATTTTGAGACCACAGTAATCATTATAACAAAAATTGATATTTTGAACACAACTCTAAATGAGTTGAATTCTGGCCTATTTTGGAAACATTCTAACATAAAGTAAGTTCAGAGGCAGAGCCTTATCTCAGGTAAGACAGGGCTCTTGACAAATAACACATCCCATCGGAATCATTAATCAAACAAAGGCTAGGAGAGCTTTCAACTTGCTTGTTGTGGAAAAGTAGCAAAACATTTCCATGTTTTACAATGTCACTTTTAAACAGATCATGCTTTCAAAATTACCTCCCCAAAATAAATTCAAATTCCTATTTCAGTGTGAAGAGCCACAAAGGTATGTATATAACTTATTGACAACAGATTATTTTATCCAGGTATAAAATATCAAATGATATCAATAAATACCAACCAGATTTGTTATTTCTACACAAATCCAAAACTATTGCTACAGATAATTGTAGTTTGGAGAGCATTAACTTGGTAAAATGTTCTTCCCTAATCTTTACATTTAAGTAAGTTTAACTTTTGAATTACAATTTAGAATCCATAGTGTGCAGAATTAATAATCCTAGGTGTGCATGAGTTACCATTAGTAGCAACAAAGGATAGCCTTAAATGTCTAACATATTTAGGGAACAGTGTTAATGATCAGAAATTGACTCAGTCAAAGTAAACAGATACAAGGTCTTCAAATGAGAATGTGGCCCTCTATTTTAGTTGCAATGTATAAAAGAGAGGACTTATTGGTTCTTTTGACAGTAAACTTACATAAACTTTCATTTTATAAACTTTTGCATAAAACTTAGACAAGTCTTAGACAGTATATTTTTCAGATGCATACATACAGCTAGTCACATTTATTTATGGAGTCAACTTTATTGTTATAACCTAAATAACAGCTGTTTGGTTACACACTTACAAAGTTATCAAAGATTTTAAAACAGGTACAAATCCTAATTCCTTTACCACTTATTTTCCCCAAGTAATAAAATGAAACAGATGCAAGAAAATCATCTTGATAAATAGGGGTAGATCAATGTTTCAGATCAGTTTCAGATCAATGTTTGCTTCTTATCAGTACATTAAAGTTCAAAGACCTTTGATTGTGCTCATTACAGCCAACTTAATCACAAGCACATTGTGAGATTTGCCTTCCAGAGACCTTCTGTGACTTAAACATTCACAACTTCCTTACATCCTTAGTTTTGTACTCTTTCATCTTTGTCTTTAGTATACTCTTACTTTACCAGACAAAATGCTTTCTTATCCAGAAACGGTTTTTACATTCTAATCTTCCATACTAAAATATTTCCATACCTATAACTTTTCTTTTATCTCTTTTAGTTTCAGACCATTCCTTAAATTCATAATCTGAAACAATCCTTATGAATATTATCTGTGAATTGAGAACAAATTTTATCCCAGGAGAGGGATCACACAATCTGGCATAAATAAAAACTGTGACTTCAATTTTTCTCATCTGGGTGGTGTTCAAGGGATTGGAGCACAGATTATTTTTAGTCTGACCTGTGGACTTTATCATGATGCCTTTGACTTCCCCACTCTCCATTTGACCCAGAGGATCCTTTTGCACCTTTTTATTATACTAGGTATATTGATAAGCAATGAAGGAGGCCCTTCCTTTCCATCTCTCTGCTCAAGAGAATTCTGGTAAGATCAAAGCAGCATGGCCTGTGTATTAAAGGGCCAGTAGCAGATGAAAATGAAACAAACAACAACAACAACAACAACAAAAACAGACAATAGAGGATCACCGAAATTGGGGAATCTTTAAAATAGACAGACCAGCACAAATTTCCTCCACTTACTTTACCTCTAACAAACCAACTAACTACAACTGCAGGTCTGTATAATGATCCAGAAAACTATTCAAAATCCAGATCATTACAGTAAAACATCTTAAACAGACTTATACCTATAGAAGGCCCTTTATCTTAATTTATTTCAGACAGACCAACTTAAATTGCAAGATTGTACAAAAAAGATATACAGAGACAACCAAAGAGGAGCCCCAAAACCGAAGCCAACAGATGGGAACCTTTAAATTGAGCAGTCATGATCTTTCCCAAGAGAATATCTTTTTTTGGGGGGGGGAGGTACTGGGGAATGAACCCAGGGGCACTTCACTGAGTCACATCCCCAGCCCTATTTTGTATTTTCTTATTTAGAGACAGAGTCTCACTGAGTTGCTTAGGGCCTCGCTAAGTTGCTGAGGCTGGCTTTGAACTTGCTATCCTCCTGCCTCAGCCTCCCAAGTGCTGGGATTACAGGCATGCACCACCGCACCTGGCCCAAGAGAATATCTATTGGATCAATGCAGTAATGGCCATTTCTTAAAAGAGGCAGTAACAGATACAAACAAAACAACACTCACAGACTAAAACTGTAGCAGGGGCAGCTCTCAGGTCCAATCTAGGTCAACAAATTTCTTGCCCCAGATGTGAATCCACTAATGAAGACACAATTCTGAGCAAATGGAAAGGAAATTTTTTTGCGTTCTTAGCAAAGAGAGACACAGGGGACTCCTTTCCCAGATTCTGTGATACTTCAGCGGAGATTTTTTAAGAATTACCACTAATAGAAATAAAAAAAAAAAAAAAAAAATAGAAATTCTAGAACTACCTCAAGTTTTAATTTCGTTTAGAGTCTCATCAACAGATGAGAGAAGAAAATATCTGTGCATTTGATAGTAGAGTGATATAAGTTTTCCAATATGAAGAACCTCTAAGAAGAAAAATATTGAAAACCAATAAGGCCTTGGAAAATGTGGGACAATATGAAGTGATCTGACATACATGCAACTGGATACCTAGAATGAGAAGAGAGAGAAAATTAAAAGAAAACTATTTGAATATGCAAATTTCACAAATTTTGCGAAAGGTATAAATTTATAGATTTTGAATCTCACTTGGCTACAGCAGAAAAAGAGATTAACATATGCATACTTAATCACATAAAAGGATCAATGATAAAAATTAAATAGTAAACTTTTAAATTTAAAAATTGTCACATTATATATTCATGACATGAATTACAATGACTATTGACCCACACTCAGAAACATGGAACCCAAAATAGGACAGAATAATAACTTTTAAGTAGTATCTAGAAAACACAAATTCAATGCTACATATCTATAATAAAAAATTAAATGAAAAGTCCAGGTATCCATCAAAGGATGAATGGATAAATAAAATGTGGTATATACACACAATGGAGTTTTACTTATTCATCAAGAAGAAATAAATTATGTCATTTGCTGGTAAATTAATGGACCTGGAGAGCATCATGCAAGGTGAAATAAGCCAGACCCATAAAGTCAAGGGTCAAATGTTCTTTCTCATTTGCAGAAGCAAAAGCAAAATAAGGGTTAAAAGTAGGAGATTCCATGAAAATAAAAAGATTAATGAAGTTGAGAAAGATGATTGAGGGTGAAGGTGAAGGGATTGGAAAAGGAGGAACTGTGGTATGAAATTGATAAAATCATGCTATGTAAATGTATGATCATACCACAGGGATAAAAATTTCACTTTTATCTATACCTATAATGACAATTTTTAACATAAATAAATAAATAGAAGAAAAAACAGTAGAACTGAGGTAGGGGAACATAAGACAGGAGAAAGGAAAGGAAAGAAAAAGTGCTAGTGACTGAAATGGAGTAAATAATATTCTGTGTTTGTACAATTGTGTCAAAACTAATCCTATGATTATGTATGAATATGTTGTACTAATAAAGATGGAAAAAGGAAAAAAATAAATGTTTTTATTAAAATTACTTGAAGAATGGAGGAAAATCAAAGATATTCAGATCAATGAAAATAAAAACAATGTATTTCCATCAGGTCTGCCCTACAAGAAATGATAAATTTTTTTCTGCATGAAGGGAAATGATACCAGTTGGAAACACAGAATGTCAGGCAGGAATAAAAACCATCAGAAATGGAAAATATGTAGAAAGATATGAAAGAACTTTTACTTTTAATTTCCTTGAAATATGTGTGAATATTTAAAGCAAATGTTAAAAACATTGTATTCTGGGTTTTATAACTTATTTAGGTGTTATGCACAAAGCAGGATTTATCTATCTATGGCTCATGTGCCACATCCAGTCTGCCATGGATTTTTGTATGGCATATGAGCTAAAAATGTTTTTTATGTTTACATGTTTAATTCCTGAAAGAGTATGACACATGAAATTTATGTGAAATTCAAATTTTAGGGTCCATGAATATAGTTCTATTGGAATTCAGCCAAATTCATTTGATTATATATCATCTATTTCATTTGGGGTACTATTTCATACCCTATGCAGAATTTAACTTAAAATGGATCATAATACTAAACATAAAACTTTTACTCCAAAATATCTATAAGGAAACAATATTTTTGTAACTTGGGGGTTAACAAAGATTGGTAAGAAAAGGCACAAAAGCAATAATCATAAAAGAAAATGGATAAAATGGACTTTATCCATTTTTTTTGTATCAGGCATTGAACCCAGGGGTCCTTTACCACTAATTTACATTCCTCACAGTTTTTATTTTTCATTTGAAGTCATTTGTTTTTGCCTTTTCCAGTTTTTGTAGAGGCCACTTTCATTTCTGATCTCATGATCACTTTCTCCATATTTAAGGACAACAGTACAGTATGTTAAGATCTATCCATCATTTATCTCATCTCTGCCTCCATGGTCATAATCTCTGCCTCTGATCCTCCCTGTTATTAGAATTGTTATGATTAAATTTTGTGTACTGAAATATCTACAGCAACCTTCTACTCTCAAAGTCTTTAACTTAATCACATCTGAAAAGTACTTTTTACCATGTAAGTTATTAATGGGCTTGGGTATTAAGATATAGACATATTGGAGGAACATTATTCTGTCTTCCACAAAAACAATCACTCCTCTATTTTAAAAGGAAATTATTCAAGCAGGCACCTTAGAAATGAAGATATAGTTATGAATGGCCCATATATCAATAAAAAGATTGTGCACAACTTACCTGTGAGAAAAATTCAAATCAATCAATAATGTGGAAAGACAGCCTACAGAGTGGGAGAAAATCTTTACCACACGCACTTCAGATAGAGCACTAATCTCCAAAATTTATAAAGAACTTACAAAACTTTACACAAAAAATGCAAAAAACTCAATCAATAAATGGGCAAGGATCTGGACAGACACTTTACAGAAGGGGATGAACAGGCAATCAATAAATACTTGAAAAAGTATTCAAGATCTCTAGCAATTAGAGAAATGCAAATTAAAACAACTCTAAGATTTCATCTTACTCCGATTAGAGTGGCTTTTATCAAGAACACAAACAATAATAGATGTTGGTGTGGCTGTGGGGAAAAAGGCACACTTTTCCATTGCTGGTAGAGTTGCAAATTGGTTCAGCCACTCTGTAAAACAGTGTGGAGATTCCTCAGAAAACTTGGAATGGACCCACCTTTTGACCCAGTTATCCCACTTCTTGGTTCATACCCAGAGGGCTTAAAATTAGCATACTACAGTAACACAGCCACATCAATGCTTATAGCAGCTCAATTCACAATAGCTAGACTGTGGAACCAACCTAGATGCCCTTCAACAAATGAATGGATAAAGAAGATGTGGTATATATACACAATGGAATGATGCTCAGCCATCAGAAGAATAATATTATGGCATTAAATGAATGGAATTGGAGAATATCATGCTAAGTGAAATAAGCCAATCCCAAAAAACCAAAGACTGAATGTTTTCCCTGATAAGCAGATGATGATACAGAATCTGGTTGGGGAGGATGGGAGGTGAGAGAGGAATGGATGAACTTTAGATTATTTAGAGGGAAATGAGGGGGAGGTGGGGATATTAAAAATGGTGGAATGAAACAGACATCACTACCCTATGTACATGTTTGATTAACAAGAATGATATGAATGTACATCATGTACAACCATAGTAATGAAAATTTGTACCCCATATGTGTACAATGAATAAAAATGAAGTCTGTAAAAATAAATAAATTAATGAATTAATGAATTAATTATTTTTTTAAAAAGTGCAGTGAGATATCATTACTCAAACACTAGAATGTGCAAAAATTGTCCAACACTACAAGATTGGGACCATACCTCAGTGGTAGAACACTTGTCTATCACCTATGAAGCTCTGGGGCCAATTCCCAGAATATCAAAAATAAAAGTACATTCCTGAAAAATACATCACGGGTACAGTGGACCACTCCTGTTATCCCAGCTATTTGGGAAGCTGCAGTAGGAAGATTGAAAGTTTGAGGTCAGCCTGGCAACTTATTGAGACCATGTTTCAAAACTGAAATGTAAAATAGAAATGGATATAGAAGTAGTTCAGTGGTAGAGCATTTATCTAGAATGTGTAGGATCCTGTGTACAATTCGGAGAACAACAATAACAAAAAAAAAAGTTCTGACAATACAACGTTGTGGTTAAGATATGGAACAAATAGGAAACATATTGTTATTAGGATAGAAAGTGCTCAGCCATTATGGAAAGTAGTTTACAAGTTTGTATTTTGCAATTTTGTGAGTCTACCTTTAGGGATTTGAATAAAGAATTGAAAACCTGTGTTCACAAAAAGACTTTTACTTGAATGTTCATAGCAGATTTCTTGATAACATTGTAAAACTGGAAGCAGTCAATAAAAGTATATTCATACAATGTGATACTACTTAGGAATGAAAAAACATCAATATGTGCAATAACATGTAAGAGTGTTGAGGAAACATGCTAGGTGTGGTGGTACATGCCTATAATTCCAGGTAGTTGGGAGGCTAAAGCAGGAGAATCACAAGTTCAAGATTAATTTAGTGTGTGGAGAACCCGTCTCAAAACAAAATGTAATTTTTTAAAAAAGAATAAGGATGTAGCTCTGTGGCAGAACACTTGCTTAGCATGTAGGAGATCCTGGGTTTCACCCCAGAATCACCAAGAGAAACAGAAACCAAACATTGTATTGAGCAAAAGAAGTCAGACACAAAAGATTAAATACTGCATGTGAAATTCTAGAAAGGGCTAAATAAATCTTTGGTGTTGGAAAGTGTATCATTTCTTACTTTTATAGGAAAACTGATTGCACAGGGGTATGATTGGCTTGATATTTGAATATCGTGAATATTTGAAACATGAATATGTTTGTGAAAATATTTTTAACTTCACAATTAAAATTGATGAATTATTTCATATTCTAATTATACTTTAATAAGCTTGAAGAACGTATTATGGAGTTTTAAGAAGCACTAAAACAAGAAGCAATAATATATTTGGAAATAAATGACAATTTATTAATTTGAGTTGGACTAGAATTTAATGGATGAAACTGCAATATTGACCACTTTAGTTTATTGTAATGTATGATTCCTGTATACAGCACATATTTTGTCAGACATATTCTATGGCTGAATATTCAGAGAAATCATAGCAGTCCTAGTCCTCATGTTCTACTGTAAAACAATAGTTGATACATACATAAGTAAGGTTATTTATATAGTGATAAGCACAATAAGGGAAATGAAATGGATAATAATATAATGATTTTGGGGCTCTTTGTTACTTGAACTAGAAAGAAGCCCCTGTGAAGTTATGACACTTAAACTGACATTTATATTTTGTGCAATAGTCTGTCCAAGTCACAGTGCAAGTGCAAGTCGATGTCCATTGACAAATGAGTGCTACAGACAGCATAAAAATAGAAATAAACATGTAATGGGCTAGATTTTTTTGGCAATCATAACTTTAGGTGAGCCCTGAAACTCTGGCAGAATTACTAGAAAGAAACCCATATGGGAACCATTCTACAAGTTCTACTTTAATTTTTTTTTCCTCCAATGAAGCATACACTGACTCTATTCATCTCTTTTAGATTATCATGGTACATGTTACACTACTTGTCACTGCAATATTTGTTAGTATATCTTGCTCTCAGGTTGGATTAATGTTGGCTCCAAACTACAACATTATATTAATCAGCACCTAGCCCCACAGAGACACAAAAGTATCATCAATTACTTGAATTAGTGTTAAATGCATAGTCACCATACTGACCTTCTGCTTTTATTCTCATGCCATTTCCATCACTTCTGAAGAGACCAAATCAAATTTTAAAAACTTTTTTTAGCTGTGGTGATTGACCCAAGGATTCAACCATGCTAGGCAAATACTCTATCACTGAGGTACATTGCAAGCCTGTTTTAAAATTTTATTTTGATATAGGATCTTCTTAAATTGCCCAGATTGGCTTTGAACATCCTTTAATGTACCTCTGAGGTCATTCTGCCATTGCTCAAATCCTGATCTAGCTTAAGATCCCAATTCTAACACTTACATTAGGCAATTTAAATGTTCTATGCCTCAGATTCTATATCTATAAAATTAGGAAGATAACAGTGCCTGTCTCATAAGATTGTTATAAAGCTTAAATAAGTGAATACCTTATAATGGTTAGAATGATGTCTGGAATGCAGTATACACACATTTAAAAGTACCTATTATTATTATCATTATATTTTGATTACTGTGTTCCATCAAAATGAGGTACACAGGTCTAAGATAAACAAAAGCAAATGAAGGAAAAAAGTTACATTTCTTTAAAACAGGACGTTGGCCTATTTTATTTGACTACATTCTTTTCTCTATTGCTGTGGCTGAATAGCTTCCTCTGTTTATGCACATTTTTAAACTTTCCTTTTTCAGCATTCCTTTTATGACTGAATCTCATTGTGAATTTGAGTTGTAATATGCTATATTAGATAGTGTTAGCATAAAAATAAATTGAATTGTTTTGTTTTCCACTTAAGTCTAAATTTAGGTAAACAGGGTTTTTTCCCCTTATGTTCCAAAGATATGGTAAGTGTAAATCTGCATTAGTTTTACATTCATAATTAGAACTTGATTTGAAAAGTAAGCTTCACAATTTAATATGAGATCCTTTTATTTGACTCCTTTAAAAAATCATTCCTAAATTGTCAATTTTGAAAAAAAAATTAGTCTGCCTTCAAATATAATAAGCAAAGTATGCTTTTGAAGGAACAAAAGATCATAACCCTTATGATAGCCATTTGATTTTATAGTCTACCAAATCAAGTGTGTTTCCAACTAGTCTCTTATGAATGTATATAAACAAATTTTGTATTTCAGTTGATGATTTTTTATTGATTTTCCTGGAGCAAAACTAAATGCTCAGCTAAAAAGATGATGGAAAAGTCATTTAAGCTGTAAAAACCTAACAAGCTTACATCCATTTAGAGGAATGACCTTAAGAAATTATTGGAATTGCCAAAAACCAAATGTTTTGTTTAATGATAATACATTGAGTATAGTTTTTGTTGCTCAAACATTTTTTATAATGAGATAACAATAGACAAAGAATTTGCTAAATCATCAGTATAATCAAAAGGTAAAAGACAAGTTTTTGGTTTTTCCTAATCTTCTATTTCAGTTCATTCTAAGATGTCTTTGTAGACTTTTCAAATAATTGTACTGAGTTAGTGGGCATAAAACACGAAAGCTTCATTTGCAAACTCTTTAAGTCAGAGCCTTATTAAGATTAGAGACGTCACATTTCTCTCTGCAAGAAAAGGAGCATATTGTATTCTAAAGTAAGCATGTCCACTCCTAATTCAACTCAGACTAACAGTTTAACTTGAATATTAGCTCTGCCTAAAGGAGAAACCCTTGATACATAGGAAAATGTCAGTTTCTAAGATAACCAGCTCCCCTAGTAAAAAGAGTTTTGTATGTTAAAATCAATGTCTTGGACTGAAGCCAGAAGCAAAAGGTAGTGAATAACAAAAATTGAGAGAAAAGGTGAAAGTGCTCCATAAAACTAGTATGATTAAATAGCTTTGTGCCATCATTCAATTTGGTCTTGCAATTTAGTCATACATCAAGCAAATTTGCATTAACCAGTTCTAAGTCATATTTTGTTGCTTTGTTTAAATATTAACTTCTTTTCTTGCCTTATGCTCTTTTTAAATGATAAGGACAATTATTACTCACTGTTTTCATTCCAGTGCTCCAAACAGTGCTTTTGTAACACAGTTGGTGCTTGATAAATCCTGATTGATAATTTCACCTTCAGTAGCATTTCATTTATTTTCTGTTTTCTTAGTAAAACCTAGGTCATTCTGCTGTACTAGTCCTCTAACAGTAAGTAAAAGAATATTCATCAAGCAAATTTAGAATCACAAAATTTAGTACTTAAAGAGTTGTGCTTTTATGTCTCAATAAATTTAATTCTATGATTATAGTAGATTAGTTTAAAGCTTAGCAGGAGCTATATTTGATAACTCTCATGGACAGAGGTAAAAGCCCTATTGGAATCTGTTACATGAATGTACATTTCCATAAACTAAACCCACCACTCAAAAAATGTTTACCAAAAAATATTTATCAATATATCAATCACAGCTTATAAATGTATATATATTCATATATATATGTACACACACATATATAAAAATCTCAATGACAAGCAATGAAAAGAGATGTACGCTTTATAGTAGTTTTGAAAAACTTTCACTTAAAAGATTTTAATAAATTTATTTCTTTGATGAGAGGGTAATTTAAAAGATTTAAACACAATTTTCATAGAAGCTTTTAATTGCTCCCCAAATAGTTAACATGTTCATTAGAACTTTGTAGTATTTTGCAACAGTAAACCCTTATCCACAGTTGTGTTATCCTTTCCTGAGATTATCTTAATTCTACTACGTGAACTATCAACACATAAAACTTTTTCTCAGTATTGTTCTTGTTCTAAATTAAAACAACATGAAAAGCACTGTACTTACTTTTTTTCAGGAAAATAATACTTATATGCAGCCATAAAAATTACAACCCAGTGTCACATAGTTAAAGTTTCATCTCACACACACATTCTTTTTTTTTACCAATTACCTGTAGATAGTTGTGTTTGGCAGAATTCAATTAGTACATCCTCAATAGATTACCATTTTGTATTTGATTGTCACATCAGTAACACCAATATACCCTTAAACTAAATTGATAGCTATTATACCAACTCATTAGTTGGTTATTATACGAGTTAGTTATACTAGTTAGTTATTAGACTAAAATCAAAGTGAAAAGGATGCTTGATACGTGTTCTATTCATCAAATGCAAATTTTAAAAAATTAAAGTACATAAAAATTATCTGGATAGTTGATATTTTAAAATTTTGTTTTCTTACTAAACATGCCATGTGACTGTCTTTGGAAGTGAGTAATCCAGAAAAAGAAATGATTTAATTAATTTATTTATTCATGGGAAATATAAGAAATACATGTGCATGTTATTAACTGCATAAAAAAGTAAAATTATCCATTTTTCTTTTGTTTTTAAATTGAAATTAATTCATTTAATAAATCTTTATGATTGAAATACTGGAGATACAAAGCTGAGTAAGGTGTCTGCTTCAAAAAGTGTACAATATAGTGGGAAAAACGACTATCAAATAGGTGTTACATGCTAAATACTATAAGAGAGGCATGGACAAAATGCTAGGGAGAACAAAAAAGAAACATATTACTTTGTGAATAAGTGAGAAAGCTTCACAGATGAGGTGAAAAATAAGGGTCAGGAGGGAGGTAGAATTTTTCTAGGATAGAAAGGAAAGAAAAAGCATGACATAAAAGAACAAAGAAATAAAGGTAGGAAAGAAGACATAGTGAAGGAAGTTCAGTCCTGCTGAAATTTATTTTCTTTTCTTTTTTTTTTTTTTTTTTTTGCAGAAATGAGGAGCTTATGGAGGTAGGAAGCAACACTATAGAGACTAGACTGACTAGGATGGAAGTGTAATGGACTATTATATCACACTAAAGAGATTATAGAGTTTATAACTAAGCAATTTGGAGTTATTACCATTGAAAGTTACTAAGCAAAAGAGTAATGGGGTCATAATTATCTTGAAATGATATCTCTATTGCAGTATAAGGAATTGTTTTGGTGGCTTTATTAAGGACACAGAACTAAGGGGAACTTCTTTCAATTTGTTTAACAGAATAAATAATATTGGTGGATGAAATAAGACTATGACAACAGGATAGGATAGGAATTAAGAAACTTGTCGATTTTATGGCGTCTCCTGGAGAGAACTCCCGCCTGCTGTGGCCTGAGTCCCCAGCCCCGGCAGGGATCTTGGTCCCTTCTGGGTCATTTTACAGTGTCCCTGGGAGAGAGCGACCACCTGTGCCTGCCTGAGCTCCCAGTGAGGAGTTCAGGCCTGCGTGGGCTATCAAGCCCAGTGTCCCCATCACTGAGCATAGTTCTGTGCCCCCACCCCAACTTCATCTAGGGCCAAGGACCACACCGTGACCTGCTGTCTAGTGCCTGTGCTCCATCTGATCATCTCTCAACACCAGGCGGCCTCTGCTCAGAAGCATTGATCATTCCCAACCTGGAGGTAGTGGGAAAGCACCCTTCTTGGGTCACCGCTTGATCAAGTACCTCTCAAACATCAGGCCATTGAAAAATAAGAGGTTTGAACTGTACAGTATATTTTTATCACAGAATGTTTTTAAATAATTGTAATAATAGGATTATTCCTAATATACCCAGTATATTCCTATCTTTTTCTTTTATTAATATGCTCATCACTCTACCTCCCTCTTATACATCCATTTCTTTGGAGAATCTCTACTTTCTCACAATAAAATCCTGTTTCTTTAATTCCACTTCCACTATTCATATGACATAGTATATCTATAGACTCACTTCTTATCTTATTAGTGTTTTGTACTATACCCCTCCTCATTCTCCCTGTCCAACATTAGGATTTGAAGTCCTTATTACAAACTTACTGGTTATGCTGTAGATAATAATTTGAACTCATCTCTGTTTATTAAGACTACACTGTTAATATCTTAATAGGGACTATTTAGATTAAGGACACATATTGTTTATATGGTGTACTGCCAATATTGATCTCTCAATTCAAGGAGAGATATTGAAAATAGACAGGAACCCTATAAGCCTTTAAGGGGAAACTGCAATACCTAGGATTCAAACTACTAGAAGGGAAGATACACTAGCAACATGAGAAAACATGAAAAGAAAATGTCCCAAATAAACCCAGACACTATACCAAAAGAACCCAATGACAACATGGCAGAAGAATTGTCATAAAGGGAGTTGTAAATAATTAAAATGATCCGAGAAGTGAATGAGGAGTCAAGAAAGCAAATGCAGGCAATGCTAAAAGACCAACGGCAGGAAGGCAAAGATCATTTCAATATAGGGATAGAGATTCTCAAAAAAACAAACAAAAAAACCCAAATCCTTGAAATGAAGGTTACAATAAACCAAATTAAAAACTCAATAGAAAGCTTAACCAACAGGCTATATCACTTGGAAGACAGAACTTCAGACAATGAAGACAAAATATTTAATCTTGAAAACAAACTCAACCAGACAGAGAACATGGTATGGAGTCATGAACAGAACCTCCAAGAGTTATGGGACATCATGAAAAGACCAAATTTAAGAGTTACTGGGATTGAGGAAGGCACAGAGATACAAACCAAAGAAATGAACAATCTGTTCAAGGAGATAATATCAGAAAATTTCCCAAATCTGATGAATGAAATGGAAAATCAAATTCAAGAGGCTTATAGGACACCAAATGCACAAAATCACACCAGATCCACACCCAGGCACATTATAATGAGGATAACTAGCATACAAAACAAAGATGGAATTTTAAAGGCTGCACAAGAAAAACATCAGATTACATATAGGGGGAAACCAATACAAATATCAGCAGATTTCTCAACCCAGACCCTAAAAGAAAGAAGGGCCTGGAACGACATATTCCAAGCACTGAAAGAAAATGAATGCCAACTAAGAATCTTATACCCAGCAAGACTTACCTTCAGATTTGAAGATGAAATAAAATCCTCCCATGATAAACACAAGCTAAAAGAAATCACAAATAGAAAGCCTGCCCTACAGAAAATACTCAGCAAAATATTCCAAGGGAAAGAAATGAGAAACAACAACGTAAGTGAGCAAAGGGAGGAATTACCCTAAAGGAACGGTCAATTAAAGTAAAAACCAAGTAAGATTAAAATCCAAAACTAAGTCAAAATGACTGGGAATGCAAGTCATATCTCAATAATAACCCTAAATGTAAATGGACTAAACCCAGCAATCAAAAGACATAGACTGGCAGATTGGAGTAAAAAGAAAGAACAAACAATATGCTGCCTTCAAGAGATGCATCTCATAGAAAAATATGCCCACAGACAAAAGATGGAAAACACCATGCACATGGACTTAGTACAAAAGCAGGAGTTTCCATCCTCATTTCAGATAAAGCAGACATCAAGCCAAAGTTAGTCAGAAGGGATAAAGAAGGACATTTCATACTACTTAAGGGAAGCATAAATCACCAAGACATAACAATCATAAATATTTATGGACCAAACAATGGTGCATCCATGTATGTCAATCAGATCCTTCTCAATTCCAGGAAACAAATAGACCAAAACATAATAATGCTGGGTGACTTATTACTCCTCTCTCACCGTTGGACACATTTTCCAAGCAACTGAAAAAAGAAACCATAGAACTCAATGACACAATTGCTAATTTAGACTTAACAGACATATATAGAACATTCCATTCAACAAAAACTGAATACACTTTCATCTCAGCAGCTCATGGATACTTCTCTAAAATAGACCATATGTTATGCCACAAAGCTAGTCTTAGCAAATACAAAAACATGGAGATACTACCTTGTATTCAGTCAGAACATAATGGAATGAAATTAGAAATCAATGATAAAGTTAAAAACAGAAACTATTCCAACACCTGGGTATTAAATAATATGCTATTGAATCATGCATGGATAACAGAAGAGATTAGAGGGGAAATAAAAAAATTCTTAGAGGTCAATGAGAACAAAGATAAAACATATCAGAATCTCTGTGATACTATGACAGCAATGCTAAGAGGAAAATTCTTTGCATGGAGTACATTCAATGAAAGAATGAAAAGTCAACAAATCAATGACCTCATATTCCAGCTTAAAGACCTAGAGAAAGAGGAACAGTTCATCACCAAAAGTAGTAGAAGACATGAAATAATTAAAATCAGAGCTGAAATCCATGAAATTGAAACAAAAGAAACAATTAAAAAAATTGACAAAACAAAAAGTTGGGTCTTTGAAAAAATAAACAAAATTGAAAAACCCTTAGCCACACTAATGAAGAGAAGGAGAGAGAAAATCCAAATTTCTAAAATTCATAATGGGAATGGAAATATTACAACAGACACTATTGAAATACAAAAAAAATTAGAATCTATTTTGAAAATTTTTACTCCAACAAAATAGAAAACCTGGAAGACATCAACAGGTTCCTAGAGGCATATGAGCCAACCAAACTGAATCTGGAGGACATACACAAATTAAATAGAGCAATTTAGAGCAATGAAATAGAAGAAGTCATCAAAAGCCTACCAACAAATAAAAGTCCAGGACCAGATGGATTCATAGCTGAGTTCTACAAGACCTTCAAAGAAGAGCTCATTCCAATACTCCTCAAAGTTTTTCAGGAAATAGAGGAGGAGGGAACCCTTCCAAACTCATTCTATGAAGCCAATATCACCCTGATACCAAAACCAGAGAAGGACACATCGAAGAAAGAAAATTTCAGACCCATATCTCTAATGAACATAGATGCAAACATTCTTAACAAAATTTTAGCAAATCGCATGCAAAAGCATATTAAAAATATAGTGCACCATGATCAAGTGGGTTTCATCCCAGGGATGCAAGGTTGGTTCAACATCCAGAAATCAATAAATGTAATTCACCACATCAACAGACTTAAAGTCAAGAACCACATGATTATTTCAATAGATGCAGAGAAAGCATTTGATAAAATGCAGCACCCCTTCATGCTCAAAACGCTAGAAAAAATAGGGATAGTAGGAACATTCCTTAACATTGTAAAGGCTATCTGTGCTAAACCCACAGCTAACATCATTCTAAATGGAGAAAAATTGAAAGCATTCACCCTGAGAACTGGAACAAGGCAGGGATGCCCTCTTTCTCCACTTCTATTCAACATTGTCATTGAAACTCTAGCCAGAGCAATTACACAGACCAAAGAAATTAGAGGAATATGAATAGGAAAAAAAGAGCTCAAATTATCCCTATTTGCTGATGACATGATTCTCTATTTAGAAGACCCTAAAAATTCCACCAAAAAACTTCTGGAACTCATAAATGAATTCAGTAAAGTAGCAGGATATAAAATCAAGGCCCATAAATCTAATGTATTTTTATTCATTAGTGATGCATCCTCTGAAACAGAAATTAGGAAAACTATACCATTCACAATAGCCTCAAGAAAAATAAAATACTTGGTAATATATCTAACAAATGAGGTGAAAGACCTCTACAATGAGAACTAGAGAACACTAAAGAAAGAAATTAAAGAAAGTCTGAGAACATGGAAAGATCTCCCATGTTCTTGGATAGGCAGAATTAATATCGACAAATTGGCAATAGTACCAAATGCCCTATACAAATTCAATGCAATTCCAATTAAAATCAAATGATGGACCTCATAGAAATATAGCAAGCAATCATTAAATTCATTTGGAGGAATAAGAGACCTGGAATAGCTAAAGCAATTCTTAGTAAGAAGAGCAAAGCAGGGGGTATCACAATACCAGACCTTCAACTAAATTACAGAGCAGTAGTAACAAAAACAGCATGGTATTGGCACCAAAAGAGACAGGTAGAACAATGGTACAGAAGAGAGGACACAGAGACAAACCCACATAAATACAGGTATCTCACACTTGACAAAGGAGCCAAAAACATACAAGAGTAAAGATAGCCTCTTCAACAAATGGTGCTGGGAAAACTGGAAATCTACATGCAGCAAAATGAAACTATACCCATATCTCTCACCCTGTACAAAACTCAACTCAAAGTGGATCAAGGACCTAGGAATTAGACCAGAGACTCTGCACCTAATAGAAGAGAAAATAGGTCCAAATCTCCAACATGTTGGCCTAGGACCAGATTTCCTTAACATGATTCCCAAAGCACAAGAAATAAAAGCAGGAATCAATGATTGGGTTAGAGTCAAACTAAAAAGCTTTTTCTCAGCAAAGGAAACAATCAACAATATGAAGAGAGAGCCTTCAGAGTGGGAGAAAATCTTTGCCACACACACTTCAGATAGAGCACTAATCTCCAGAATCTACAAAGTGCTCAAAAATCTTGACCAAGAATACTAATAACCCAATCAATATTTGGGCCAAGGAAATGAACAGACATTTTACAGAAGAAGATCTGCAAGCAATCAACAGATTTATGAAAAAATGTTCAACATCCCTAGTTATAAGAGAAATGCAAATCAAAACCACCTTAAGATTTCATCTCACCCCAATTAGAATGTCTTTTCTTAAGAATACAGGCAACAACAGGTGTTGGCGAGGATGTGGGGAAAAGGGTACACTCATACATTGCTGGTGGGAGTGCAAGTTGGTGCAGCCACTCTGGAAAGCAGTGTGGAGATTCCTTGGAAAACTTGGAATGGATCCATCATTTGACCCAGCTATCCCACTCCTTGACCTATACCCAAAAGACTTAAAGTCAGATTACTACAGTGATGCAGCCACATCAATGTTCATAGCTGCTCAATTCACAATAGCTAGATTGTGAACCCAACCTAGATCCCTTTAATAGATGAATGGATAAAGAAACTGTGGTATATATACACAATGGAATATTATTCAACCATAAAGAAGAATAAAATTATGGCATTTATAGGTAAATGGATGATGTTGGAGACTGTCATGCTAAGTGAGATTAGCCAATCCCAAAAATCCAAAGGCCAAATGATCTCTCTGATAAGTGAATGATGATGCATAATGCGGGATGGAAGGGAGGCAAGAATGGTGGAAGGATAGATAGCATAGAGGGAAGGGAAGGGTGGGGTCGGGGTGTGGGTCAAGAATAATAACAGAATGTGTGACAGACATCATTGCCCTGTATACATGTATGAATTCACAGATGGTGTGACTCTACTTTGTGCACAACCAGAGAAACAAAAGCTGTACTCCATTCGTGATCAGTGGATCAAAATTAAATGAGTAATAAAAAAAACACTTCGCATTGATAGACATCAAATGATTCTGAGGCCACCTGGGATATGGAGATTGAGAAAAATGAAGGAGTAAATATTACGTCAAATTTCTTAGGACAAATGACTACAAGATTATAAAATTAATAATTGTAAAAGGAAGTTCAGGAGGTTACGTAGGGAAAGCATAAGTGAAAATCCTTTGGCAAACTGTTGATTGGAAATATCACAGAGACCACTTAGAAATATATGGCAGGAACTCAGAATGAAATTGGAATAGAAATGTGGATTTTGGAGTCATCAGCACATAAGTATTCTTAAAGGTATGGATAACAACACCCACATGAAGAGAATCTGAGAGGAGATCATGAAATAGTAGACAGTAGAGAATAAAATGAGAGAATATATGGAGGTGGCAACAAAACATAAAATATTAGATATATAAAAGAATGATAGCACTTTTTACATACTTTAAATTAGCTGGAGAATAAAAATTTTGTAATGGTTACTGAAATCTGTGTTTTCCTTGCATATTCCATTTTTGGCAAATTACCATATTGAATGATTTGCCTAAAAATTGTTTGCTGAATTTATAAAATTCATTTGAAACGTGTACCAGAGTTGATTTTCTCTCTTCTCTTCTTTGCTTTTGTAGTACTAAATAAAGATTGAACCCAGAGCCTAACAAATGTTAGACAAGTATTCTACCACTAAGCTACATCTTTAGCCCTTATTTTATTTGGAGTCAGGGTGTCATTAAGTTGCTTAGGCAGACCTTGAACTTGTGATTACCCTGCCTTTACCTCTAGAGTAGCTGGGATTATAGGCATGTGCCACCATGCCCAATTAATTTCCTGCTTTTGATGGTATACAACAATTATGTAAGAGATTGCCCCTGGGGAAAGTTCGGTGAAATGTACATGGACTTTAAGTACAATATAATTCTCTTATGCATACAGAATTTTGTCCCTCATTTACAAAGGCAAGAAGAGTTGACTACCACTTGTAATTGAATGAGAAACATGCTTCATTATAATAAAAAGTAAATGAAATATTTCCCAACATTTTTAATGTTCTATCAAATAAAGGAAAAATATCTAATTTTTTTCTTACTGCATAGAAGACTTAAAAGTAAAGAAATAAATTCTTCAGAAGATAGAAACAAAAAAAGCACATTCTTCAAAAGAAGGAAAGGAACCAGTCTTTCCTTTCAGTGTCATTTCATCCTTTGTGTCCTAGAGCTTAGCATATAACATAGAACAGGTCCTGAAGTCTGGGACCCAAGAAGGATATGACATCTAATCAGAGATCTCTCCATAAGGGAGAGGTCCCCAAAGGGCATTACCTCCAGTGGGCTATGTCTGTATGTTTCCTTGGATTTTCTAATGAAGAACTTGCTTCCACAGGTCTTTGGAGACTGAATTCACAGTGTTTGTATAGTTGGAACTATTTTAGCCAACATTTCAGTTGAAAAGATTAAATTGCACTTCCCCAGGAACATGACAAGAAGAAGTACACACCCTTTCTGGAAGAACACATTTTAATAAAGGCTGCAGTGGACCTGCAGATCAAATTACAAAGAAGATGAATTCACAATAAAAAAATTACTAAATACCTGAAGAAATAAGCCACAGTAAGTGAGAATCTGCAAAAACAAATTAGAGAATTTATAATAATTTCAGATACTAAAGCTTTCATATTCAGAATATAGAATCAGTTGTATAAAGAACTTAAAGAAATGAATGATGCAAAAAAAAAACAACATGAGAAAAATGACCAAATAGAAGAAACAGTAGAAATAAAAAAAAAATCTTTGAAAAGAAACTTAAACAGATGACATAATCATAGACTTTAGCAAAGATGAAGATATTAAATGTAAATTAAAAAGTAGAACTTGAGAAATCATCTAGAATTCATAGATATAATTAAAATATATATTAAAGCATTAATCATGGAGATTAGTATGAGATGATTCATAAATATATAGTCAGATTATTCAAGTGAAATGATATACAGATTGCTAATCGATTTGTTTTATTGGTGCATATTAGTTATATAGAATCTTGAGTTTCATTGTGCCATATCCATTCATGCTTATAACATAGTTTGATAAAATTCATTTTCCTTACCCTTCCCTCTTTTCTCCATCTAATCCCCTTCCTCTATACTTTCTCCCTTTTTCGCTCTTTATTTTTTTCTTTCCTCTAAATTCAATATGAGAAAAAACATGTGACATTTGTCTTTCTGAGTTTTGCTTATCTTGCATCGTGATGCTTTCCACTTCCATGTATTTTCCTGAAAATGATAGAATTCCGTTTTTCTTTATGGCTATATAAAATTCCTTTGTGTTTATATGCCACATTTTCCTTGTCTATTCATTGGTAGTGGACACTGAGGCTGATTTCTAGGCAATTGTGAATTTTGCTGCTGATAAACAAGGGTATGCATTTATACTATAGCATGTTGATTTTAATTCTTTTAGGTATATATCATGGATTCTTATAGTTGGATCATACGGTAGCTCTATTTTTAGTTTTTTGAGGAAGCTCCATACACACTGCTCTTTTATTTATCTTTTCTTTTTTTGGGGAGGTGGACTGGGGATTCAATCCAGTGGCACTTAAACATTGAGCCACATCCCAAGCCATTTTTAATTTTTATTTTGAGACAGGGTTTAACTAGATTGCTTACAGCCTTGATGAGTTGCTGAGTATGTCTTCAAACCTACCATCCTCCTGCCTCAGCCTCCAAAGCTGCTGGGATTACAGGGGTGTGCCACCATGCCCCACTCCATATTGATTTCTATGGTGTCTGTTCTAATGCACATTCTCACCAACAGTGTATAAGTGTTCCTTTTTTTCTCTACCCTTGCCATCATCTATTATTTGTGTTCTTGATGAGTGCCATTCTGATTGGTTTGAGATGGAATCTTGCTGCAATTTTGATTTTCATTTTCCTAGTGACTGAAGATGTTGAACACTTCTTTGAATCATTGTTGGTCTTTTGTACTTCTTTTTTTAAGAAGTGTTTGTTCAGTTGTGATTTTTTTGACTATTTGTTGAATGATGTTTTAGCGTTGATATTTATTAGTTCTTTGTATATTCTGCATATTAATCCTCTGTCAGAAGAGTATCTGGCAAATATTTTCTTTCATTCTGCAGGCATTCTTTCACGCTGTTGTTTCCTTTTCTGTGCAGAGGTTTTTAATTTGATGCCATCCCACTTACTTATTATTGTTTTTATTTTCAGAGCTATAGGATCCTATTTAGGAAGTCATTGCCTATGCCTATGTAATGAAATATTTCACCTATGATTTCTTCTACGATATGTATAACTTCTCGTCAAATTCCTAAGTCTTTGATTCATGTTTTGAGTTGACTTTTGTGCAGGATTAGAGTTAGGGGTCTAGTTTCATTCTTCTACATATGGATATCCAGTTTTCCCAGCACCATTTATTAAAAAGGTTGTTTTCTCTCCAGCATATTTTGGCAACTTTGTCAATAACCAGGTGACCTCAGGTATGGGTTTGTCACTGTTGACAGTTGATTTTTAAACAACAATAAGCAAACCACAAGATTATAAAATAATCTGCGAAGTATTGCAAAAAATGACAGGCAAGATTCTCATTAAGGTTGATACAAATAAAGACAAATAGGATGAAATTAAAGCATAAGAAAGAAAATGATAAGACAAATATTGAGAAATTGATCGAACAGAAAATAAAGACACAATAGTGACAAAAAAGACAAAAATTGATTCTCAGAAAACACTAATAACATTAAGCAAACTCTTTAAGAAGGGGAGGAAAGGACATAAAATACAAATGAACAACAGAAATGAAAAAGGGGAATAGCATATAAAACATTGATGTAAAATAGGAGACAATGTTTTGATGAACTTTGTGACTATAAATTCAAAACTCAGGTGAAATGGAGAAAAATTTTAAAAGAAAAAATACAAATGCTAATAAAAAATGGAAATAAAGATGACCAATAAAGGTAGACAAATTCTGATAAGCATTCAAGAACAAATAATTTTACACTAAACCAAATTTTCAAAATGAAAGAAAAAGGAAGCAATCTTCACATACCTTCATGAAAATGGTTTTATCGTGAGGACAAAATCTAAACTCAACAGTATAAGAAAGAAAATTTGCAGGCTTCAGACCCTTATATTCAAAGAGGTAACAATCAAGAATGATGTATTAGTAAATGGAATATAAAAGTATATTACCAAATAGCACAATATGATGAAATTATGTTTTCTCAAGGGATAAAAGGGAAATTTAACAACTATTAATGTAAATTAACAAATAAAGAGATTATAGATGAAAAACTCATAATCATCTTGAAAAGTACAGGAAAATCATTTAATAAAATGAATAATTATTTGTAAAAAAGAAATAGCAACTTCTGAGTAGAAGAGGATTCTAATAAATTGATAAAGAATATGTAAAAACTTAGAGCTAACGGGACAATCATAAGATCATAAAAAAATTCCTACCTAACTTACAAAAAAGACTCACCATATTTTTCATATTGTTTTGGATCTATTGGCCAGGGTAGTAAAAATTTTAAGCCAATACAGTATACATAAGAAAAATGCAGGAAGGGGGAAAGGAAGAGGAAAGACAGTGGAATGATTCTGACATAACTTTCCTATGTATATATATGAATATACCACAGTGAGTCTCACCATTGTGTATATCTACAAGACTTAATTAGGATCTTAATTAGAATAAGATGTACTCCATGTTTTTATAAATAAGTCAAATTATATCCTACAGTCATATATAACAAAGAAGAACAAAAATTAAAATTAAAATTAAAAAAGAATGGATAGGATTTTAATAAATGATGCTAAAACTAAAAAAAAAGAGGAATAGAAAACAAAAGGCTGATGATGACATTAACTATATAAAGCCTCATAAGAATACATCAAAAAATTGTAAGATTTAAGAGAAATTTGTAAAGTTTCCAGGTATATGAATTTTATTCATGGAAATATAATTACACATAGTAGTGAGGTTTGTTGCTACATATTTGTACATGCACACAATATATCATAATTTGTTCAGTCTGATTCCCCTGTATATCCTTTTTCCTTTTCCTCCTCCTGCATCCTGTTCCCCTTCCTCTACCCTACTGGTCTCCCTTCTATTTTCATGAGATTCCTCTCTTTTTATCCTTTTTCCTCTCTAACTTCTACATGTGAGAGAAAACTCATGACTCCTGATTTTTTCAGTTTAGCTTATTTCTCTTAACATAATGCTGTTGAATTTCATTCATTTTCATGTGAATGACATAATTTTGTTCTTCTCACAGCTGAATAAAATTCCATTGTGCATTTACTTTATCCATTCATTCATTGACAGACATGTAGGCCAGTACCATAATCTGGCTATGGTGAATCATGCTGCTATACAAATGAGTATGCATGTATCACTCTAATATGATGACTTTAAATCTTCAGAATAAATACTAAGGATTTAGTATTAAGAGTGATTATCTGGTTCATATGGTGGTTCCATTCCTAGTTTTTGAGGAATCTCTACACTGATACATATAGCAGTGGTGCTCATTTCATATATATGATTAATAAACAAAATGCCATTTACATGCATTTTAGCAATGAATATTGAGAAAATGCATTATTTTGATAGCTTGT
The DNA here is from genome assembly GCA_020662805.1 of Glaucomys volans. Classification (NCBI taxonomy): domain Eukaryota; kingdom Metazoa; phylum Chordata; class Mammalia; order Rodentia; family Sciuridae; genus Glaucomys; species Glaucomys volans. Next base: position 31,324 of record JAJEJO010005106.1, on the reverse strand, counting down.
TTTGAGTTTCTAACAGGGGAGCACAGCTACTCATATACCCTTGACCTAAGAACAGTTGTCCTCTATCAAGGAAGGTCATCTTCTTTGAGCACAGTTTTGGGAAGGATGCACATGGAGCAGTGAGAAAGGAAGAGAACACCTGTCTAGCCATCCAAATCAATTGAATCAACCCTGCTGATCAATGGGATGACAGATGTCACAGCCAGATAGCCCTCACCTCTTGGAAAGTACGTTATTTTGAAGGGTGAAATGTAACATTGTACTTCTTTTTAACTTAAAGCAGCTTGAAGTAGAAAATTTGAATAACACACCAAATTCATAGGAAATCTGCTAAAGCAATGAAGACTAGAGGGGTTAGTATTCTGAAGAGCAGAGAACGTTAGGTGAGCTAAGTGCAGCTGCTTTCTCTCTGGGGACATTTGCCAATTCTGATTTATACACAAAGCTGAAAATCTGGGTTTGTCCTGAAAAAAATAAGACATTTTTGAAGAATCATAAAACCTACCAAGGATATCATCCTGTTATTCTAATTCTAGGTGATTATCACAGAGAAATGAAAACGTGTGTCCAAATAAAATCTGGGCATGAATGTTAGCAGCAACTTTACTTGTTATACTACCAAATTGGAAACAACTGAAATGTCCTTTAGTAAGTGAATATTTAGATAGCTCTGGTAGATGCCATGGTACATTCCATAACATGGAATATTATTGAGCAAATTAATGACATAGAAAAAAACTTAGAGGGATTTCAAAGACATTATGGTAAATGAAAGAATTTAGATATAAGAGAATAAATACTGCTTATTTCTATTTATACAAAAGACCTTAGAAAATACAAAGTAATTATTACTGATAGAAAGTAGATCAGTTGTTTTCTTTGGCATAGTAGTGGTAGGGAGGGGAAGAGTAGAATTAAGGAAGGATGGAATTTAAAATAGGGGTGGTAGATATGTTCATTGTCTTAATTGTCATGATGGTTAAATGAGAATATAAGTATGTGAAAACTTATCACATTACACACTTGAAATTTGTACAGTTTATTATATGTAAAATAATTTCATTAATTTTTCAAAAATAAAGTTAGAGAAAAAGGCAAGTTCTACATATGTTTTTGAACATTTTAAAGTGTGTTACTTTAAAAGCAATTTAGTATAATCTTGAAACTGAGCATATTTACCTAATTTTAAAGCCAAATATGACCCAAATTTTACATATGTTTAACAGATTATCTCAATAAACTTTAATAGACTATAAAATGGTATAAATTTAGCTAGTTATTGCAGCTGAATTAAATTCTTGCTTTTGTGCCATGACCTGGAATGCTCTTTTGTCTGAAATACAAAAAATTTAACTGAAAATTTGCCACATAATGCTATAAACCAGAATTTGGTATAATAACCATAGATTCATTCATCCTTATAAGTAAACATGTGACTTTTCAGTCTCTTATGTGTTTCTCTGAAGCACACAATGTATGGGATGATTATTTATAATATACACAGTGTTATGTAACATTTCTGTTTGCAAATGGACTTGCTTTTTACTCATGTAAAATTCAATTAGAATTCAACTTTGACTGAGCCAAATTTTAAAACTCTATAGTCTACCCAACTTGCTATGGTTTGAATATGGGTGGTCCCCTCTAAACGTCATGCTGAAATTTAATCCTCATTATGAAGAGGTGACTAAGGCTCTGCCCCAAAGGGTAGTTAATAGATTAATGGGTCACCTTGAGAGTGGGTCTGCTGTGAAAATAAATTTGGCTAAATCTCTTGAGCTTCCTATCTCTCTTAATGCAATGCCATGTGTCACCTTCAGACTGCCAGCGAGAATGGCATCACCAAATGAGACTTCTTGACCTTCTACCAGAACTATGAGACAATAAATCTGTTCTTCCTTATCAGTCACCCAGTTTGTGATATTGTATTATTAGCAACAGAAAAGGGACTAAGACACCATTCCTTAAGGTTCCTTTAGACTGAATTTACAAGTTTAAATTTATTTAACTTATTATTAAAGTTTCTGGTAGTTTGCCTAGGAAAAGTGAGAACATCCATTCTGGTGTAGTAATGCTCAACCATCTTACCTACTACAAAGTACATTTTATGTTATATTTGTTTGAGTTACACCTTTCTACATATCAAATACCTAAGGATAACTCCACATCCTTCATTCAGGGAACATCAGCATGCCAGAAAAACTATTGCTTTCATAATTTGAATTTCTATTATATTAAAATTATGCAAAAATTTGGTACTTTACTGTTATCAAATCACTTTTGAAAACCCTCACAACTTGCACACACTAAGAACTACTTGTGAAATACTGTTGTGTACCAATGCTAAGGTTGTGAATACCTAACCTAATACTAATCTTGTTTTTAACAATATGTTGGCATTTTAGAAATAAAAATATACTTCTTTCCTATATATAATTTTTAAATTTTGATTCATTGTAGACAAATGGGGTACAACTTTTCATTTCTCTGGTTACATTTGAAGTACAGTCACACAATTTGTGTAATCATACACGTACATAGGGTAACGATGTTTGTCTCATTCTATTATTTTTCCTTCCCCACACCCCTGCTCCACCCCTTATTTTCCTCTATGCAATGCATCCTTCCTCTATTCTTGCCTCCCTCCCACCCCCCATTATGTATCATCACCAATTATCAGAAAAATCATTCAGTCTTTAGTTTTTTTGGAATTGGCTTATCTCACATAGCATGATATTCCCCAACTCCATTCATTTACCTGCAAATGCCATAATTTTATTCTTCTTTATGTCTGAATAATATTTCATTATTCACACTGTATTCCACAGTTTCTTTATCTATTGAAGCATATCTAGGTTGGTTCCACAATCTAGCTATTGTGTATTAAGCAACTGTAAACATTGATATGGCTGCATCACTGTAGTATGCTAATTTTAAGTCCTTTGGGTATAAACAGAGGAGTGGGATAACTGGGTCAAAAGGTGGGCCCATTCCAAATTTTCTGAGGAATCTCCACACTGCTTTCCAGAGTGGCTGCACCAATTTGCAACTTCACCAGCAATGTAAAAGTGTGCCATTTCCCCACAGCCATGTCAACATCTATTATTGTTTGTGTTCTTGATAATATCCATTCTAATCGGTGTAAGATGAAATCAGAATTGTTTTAATTTGCATTTCTCTAATTACTAGAGATGTTCAACACTTTTTCATATATTTATTAATTGCTTATATATCTTCTGAAACATGTCTGTCCAGTTTCTTGGCCCATTTATTGATTGGGTTCTTCGTATTTTTGGTGTAGTTTTATAAGTTCTTTATAAGTTTTAGAGATTTGTGTTCTATCTGAAGTGCATGTGGAAGATTTTCTCCCACTCTGTAGGCCCTCTTTTCACATTATTGATTGTGTCCTTTGATCAGAAAAAGCTTTTTAGTTTGAATCTATCCCAATTATTGATTCTGGCTTTGAATTCTTGTGGTTTGGAAGTCTTGTCAAGGAAGTCTGATCCTAAGGCAACATGATGAATATTTGGGCCTAGTCTTTCTTCTATTAGATGCAGGGTCTCTGGTCTAATTTCTAAGTCCCTGATCCACTTTGAGTTGAGTTAAGTACAGGGTGAGAGATAGAGATTTAATTTCATTTTACTGTATATGGATTTCCAGTTTTCCCAGCACCATTTGTTGAAGAGGCTGTATTTTCTCCATTGTATGTTTTTGGATCCTTGGTCTAGTATGAGGTAAATGTATTTCTGTGGGTTTGTCTCTGTGTCCTCTATTTTGTACCATTGGTCTGCCTGTCTATTTTGGTGCCAATACCATGCTGCATTTGTTACTATTGCTGTGTAGTACAGTTTAAGGTCTGGTATTGTGACACTTCCTGTTTCACTTTTCCTGCTTAGGATAGTTTTGGCTATTCATAGTCTCTTATTCTTCTAGAAGTACTCCTCAAATTATTTCAGGAAATAGAAAAGAAGGGAACCCTTCCAAACTCATTCTACATAGCTAGTATCACTCTGATACCAAAACCAGAAAAAGATACATTAAGGGAACAAAACTTTAGATCAATATCGCTGATGAACATAGGTACAAAAATCCTAAACAAAATTCTGGCAAATTGCATACAAAAGCATATTAAAAAGATAGTGCACCATGACCAAGTGGTGTTTATCCCAGGGATGCAAGTTTGTATCAACATCTGGAAATCAATAAATGTAATTCATCACATCAATAGACTTAAAGTTAAGACTCATATGATTATTTCAGTAGATGCTGAGAAAACATTTGATAAAATGCATGCTTAAAACACTCAAAAAGAGTAGGGATAGTTGGGACATACCTCAACATTGTAAAGGCTATTTATGCTAAGCCCACTGCCAACATCATTCTAAATGGAGAAAAACTGAAAGCAACAATATAGGGTGCCCTCTTTTTCCACTTCTATTCAACATCGCCCTTGAAACACTAGCCAGAGCAATTGCACAGACCAAAAAAATTAAAGGGATACAAATTGGAAAAGAAGAACTCAAGCTATCACTATTTGCTGAGGACATTATTCTATATTTAGAGGACCCCAAAAACTCCACTATAAAACTTCTAGAACTAATAAATGAATTCAGTAAGATAGCAGGATATAAAATCAACACTCATAAATCTAATGCATTTTTATTTGTAAGTGATGAATTCCCAAAAAAGAAATTAGGAAAACCACTCCATTATCAATAGCTTCAAAATAAAAACAAAATATCTGGGAATCAATCTAACAAAAGAAGTAAAAGACCTCTACAATGAAAACTACAGAACAACTAATGAAAGAATTTGAAGAAAACCTTAGAAGATGGAAATACCTCCCATGTTCCTGGATAGGCAAAATTAATATTGTCAAAATGTCCATTCTACCAAAGGCACTATACAGATTCAGTACAATTCCAATTAAAATCCCAACGACATCCCTGATAGAAATGGAGAAATCAATCTATCTTTATTTTGTATCTTAGGTATTTTCATTATAATGTGCCTTGGTGTGTATCTGTTGTAATTTTGTATGTTTGGTGTCCTGTAAACCTCTTGTATTTGATTTTCCATTTCATTCTTCAGATTTGGGAAATTTTCTGATATTATTTCATTGCATAGATTTTTCATTCCTTTGGTTTGTATCTCTGTGCCTTCCTCAATCCCAATAATTCTTTAATTTGGTCTTTTCATGATATTCCATAATTCTTGGAGGTTCCATTCATGATTTCTTGCCATCTTCTCTGTTTGGTCAAATTTTTTTCAAGATTAAATATTTTGTTTTCATTGTCTGAAGTTCTGTTCCAAGTGATCTAGTCTGCTGGTTATGCTTTCTATTGAGTTTTTAATTTGGTTTATTGTTTCCTTTATTTCAAGGATTTCTGTTTTGTTTTGTTTTGTTTTTTCAGAATTTCTGTCTCTTTATTAAAATGATCATTTGCTTCCTGCATTTGTTCTTTTAAATCTTGATTGGTACAATTATTCATTGCTTGCATTTGCTCTCTTAACTCATTGTTTCCTTCTGTGATCATTTTAATTATGTGCATTCTGAACTCCCTTTCTGATATTTCTTCTGCCGTGTTGTCATTGGATTCTATTGACATAGCATCCAGGTTGGTTTGGGGCATTTTCTTCCCCTGTTTTCTCATGTTGTTCATGTATCTTCCCCTCTAGCAGAGTGAATCTGAGGTATTGCAGTTTTCCCCCTATAGACTTACAGTGTCCCTGCAGATTTCCAATACCTCACCTTGAAGTGAGACATCAATATTAGCAGCACACCATACAAACAATATGCATCATTAACTGAAATGGTCCCTATTAAGCTATTAACCATATTGTCTTAATAAACAGAGATGATGTGTTGGATTATTATCTACAGCTTAACCAATAGGTTTGCATTAAGGAACACAATTTGTAATGGTGGACAAAGGATGGGGAGGGGTGTAGGATATAACATTACTGAGATAAGAAGTGAATCTATAGAGGTACTAAGTCGTGGGGATAGTGAAGGCGGAATTAAAAGAAATTGGTTTTCAGTATGAGAAAAGGGAGAAAGAACCTCCAAGGAAACAGATACAAGGAAAATAAGGTGAGAAAAATATTAATAACAGAAAAGAAAAATAGGAACAATAGGTATAATAGGAATAATTGTAGTAATAGTACTAAGAAAATAATTCTACAAAAAACTGTACTGTACTGTTCAATCCTCCAAGTTTTCAGTAACCTGATGCCTGAGAGGAATTTGATAATGTGATGTCCCAAGAAGGGTGCTGTCCCACTAAGGGTTGCAGCCTCTAGAACTGGAATAATCCATGCTAACGGGCAGAGGCAACCCCAAGTGTTGATAGATGTTCAGCTTCAATGCCAGCACTAGACAGCATGGGGAGTGGGTGCTTGACCATGGGCTGGTGTGAGGGCATGGTGGAAGAAAAAAATACTTCTAAGGTGACTTTTTTAAATGCATTGACTTTTTCTCCCTTTCTCTTGTCTTTTCTTTCATTTTCTTACCTTCCATTTATTTTCTTTTTCCTTTCCTTTTTCTTTCTCTTTCTTCCCTTTTCTTTCCTTTATTTTTCTTGTATTCCCTTCATCTCCTGAGCAATACAGTATTGAAGTCATCAGGGGGAGCAATGCAAGGGATCCATTCACACTGGTGACTTGAAGGTAATCCATAATGACTTGAGCAGTGAATAAGAGCACAACCTGATTGAGAAAGGCATCTTTATAATAAGACTGCCTCGTTCATAATACCCAAGTCCACCCAAGAAGAAAACATCCACATGTAGAATCAGAGCCCAACTAGAGTGAGGAGGTTATCCCAGGGAGTGGTGGATGGCTCTGCATGTGTGTCTCACCAAGTAAGGTGAAGAGAATATTGTATGGCAGGCCAACCAGGTGGGAAAGTCAGAGCCTGAGCTCAGAAGTGCATATTTCTTCAGAAAAAGAAGGTGATATGGAGTGTCAGGGTCTGAACAAGTTAAGCAGGTCATCCATGGAGGACTGGGGAAAGGCCAGCATGTGGTCTGATCAGAATAAAAAGGGGATCCAGGCAAGGAAGAAAGACCAGAGCAAGAAGTCAGAACCAATGCATAGTGGGAAGTGTGTTCTAAAGAAGGGGAGAACTCATGCATTGAGTCATAATCTAAGTGGGATGAGAAAGTATGGCATTTAAATTTTAGTGATCACGAATAAAGTTTTATTGTAACACTGCCATGCCAATTCACTTCTGTATCATCTATGGTTATTTCCATGTTATAATAGCAGTCAACGATTTGCATCAGAGACCTTAGGTCCCCCAAAACCTAAATATTTACTACTTGACCCTTTTCAGAAAAAGTTTTCAAACCTCTGTCTTAATGTTTTGATATTAAGATTTTCCTGGCTTTATAAAACAAGTTGGGAAATATTCTCTATTTTTATTCTGTGAGCTTTTGCAAGAAAGATGCTATTTCTTCCTTAAGTGTTTGACTCATTGGTGAAGCCATCTGGACAAGAAGATTTCAATGTGATAAGTTTTATAGTGATAGAATTAATTTCTTGAATCCAGAATTTTTCGAAGTGCATTCCTTATAGTCACAAGAGTTCCTGAAACTTCTGAAACAATTGGGGATAGTCTCATGATATTTTTATTTTTGATTTCTAGCTCATTCAAATTGTAGTTAGATAATATATTCTGAATGATTTCAATCCTTTTAATTTTGTTTAAGGTTTTATACCTCTTGGCACATGATTAATTTTAGTATGTATTTTATTTGTACTTGGAAAGTATGACCATCCTGTCTTATTGTGTATAATTTTCTATATAAATGAACAATCTCAAGGTTTTTAATTATATTTTATGTAGTCTAGATATCATTGTTACTTTTTTGTCCACTTGCTCTCTCAATTATTGATGCAGGTATATTAGATTCTGCCAAAATTGTTGTGGATTTACCTCTTTCTACTTCTAGTTCTTTTATTTTTGACCAATATATTTTGAAGTTTTGCTTAAGTAAAGAAAAATCTAGAAATGCTATATATTTCTGGTACATATCTCTTTTCTTTTTTTTTGTTATTTTTAGATATACATGACAGTAGTCTATTTTGACATATTATACATAAATGGAGTAAAACTGATTCTAATTAGGATCCCATCTTGTGGTTGTACTTGATGTGGAATTTCACTGGTGTTGTATTTATGTATGATGAAATATTTCTATTTATCTTAAGTGATACTTCATATCTTAATGTCTACATTGTTATGGAAATAACTCTGCCATATTTGAGTTTACATCTGCATGGTGTATCTTTTTTCAGTCTTTTGCATTAAATGTTCAATGTCTTTTAGGTAAGCAGTATGTAATTTTGCATTAAATTTCAATGTCTTTGGTAAGCACTATATATTTCCAAGTGACAATCTTATCATTTAATTGACATGCTGATTCCATTTACATTTAAAACAACAGTTAATATGTCTGAATTTATGTATACTTCCTTATTTATTTACCACTTGTAGGACATATTGGTTGTTTCCACTTGGGGGATATAAAAAATGCAGCTGCTATTACAATAAACAGGATTTTGCATGAATGTAAGTTCTCATTTCTTAGGGAAAAATACCTAGAAGTGTAATTGCTAAGTTGTATGGTATTTGAATGTTCGGTGTTTTAAGAAATTATCAGACTGCCAGAATAGCTGCACCATTTTACATATCCATCAGTAATATATGACCCAATATTTCTACATCTACTCCAACATTTGGGATTATCACTCTTTCATTTTAACCATTCTAAGAGGTGTGTAATGATCTCATTGTGCTCCTACTTTTAATTTTCCTAATGACTCATAGTACTAAACATCTTTTCATATGCCTGTTTGACATCTGCATATCCTCTTCAGTGAAATATATTTTCATGTATTTTGCCCCTTTTCTAATTTAATTATTTGGATTTTATTCTATGTTTTTTTAACTGTTGGATGTTGAGAAAGTTTAAATACACTGGATATAAATCATTTGTTACATGTCAGATGTGTAGTTTGTAAGCATTTCTCCCTGTCTGTAACTTTTCTTTTCATCTTATTAATAATGTCTTTCACAAAGTGTTCCAATTTATATGAAATTCAATTTATCTAGGATCTCTTTGCTCAGTTCTAGACCCAAAGATTTCCTGTTATGGTTTGTTCTGAAATTCTTATACTTTAAAATTTTGCATTTAATTTTTTGATGTATTTTGAGTTAATTTTTCAATGCTATGTGAAACCTACATCCAGGTTCATTTTTATACATAAAGATATCAAATTGCTTCATCACCATTTTGAAACTTCCTTCATGAAAATGTTTTTGAATTTGTAAAAAATTGAATGGGCTCATTTTCTTGAGCCTATTTCTTGACTCTCTATTCTGTTCCATTGATCTCTGTGTCAGTCCTTCCACTAATGGTAGATTAGTATAGCTATGTAATAAATCTTGAAATCACATAGGCCAATTGCTCCCATTTTACTATTATTTTCAAAATGTGTTAACTATTCTAGTTTATTTGATTTTATATGCATTTTATAATACTATTATCAGTAACTAAAACTTATAATAATTTGGCAGAAATTATATTTCAGTTTTGATACAATGATTTCTTTGCAATGTTGAATCTTTGAATCCATGCACATGATTCCCCTCTCCAGTTGCACAGATCATCTTTGATTTGTTTTACCAGCATTGCACAATTTTCAGCAAACATATCCTGTATAAATTTTGTTAGAATAACACCTAATAATTCTTTCCACTCTTTGATAAATTTAGATTACTGTATTTTTAATTTTGGTGTCCATGGGATCATTGTTAGTATAAATGTACATTTCATTCTTTTGCAAAAACTACTCCTACACCTGGAGACTAAATAATGTGCTATCTAATGATACAATGGTAACAGAAGACATGAAGGAGGAAATCAAAAAAATTCTTAGAGGTAACCAAGAACAACAATGCAACATATAAAAATCTCTGGGACACTCTGAAAGCAGTACTAAGAGTAAAGTTCATTGCATTGAGCTCATACATTAAAAAAATAAAAAGTCAACAAATAAATGATGTAACATTACATCTCAAAGCTGTAGAAAAAGAAAAACAGATGAACACCAAAATAGTAGAAGAGAGGAAATAATTAAAATCACAGCTGAAATCAATGAAATTGAAACAAAAGAAACAATTCAAAAAATTGACAAAACAAAATGTTGGTTCTTTGAAAAAGTAAACACAATTGATAAATCCTTAGCCACACTAACAAAGAGAAGGTGAGAGAAAACTCAAATTACTAAAATTAACGTTGAAAAAGGAAATATCACAACAGACACCATTGAAATACAAAACATAATTAGAAGGTACTTGGAAAATCTGTACTCCAACAAAATAGAAAATCCTGAAGATATTGACAAATTTCTAGAGACATATGATCCTCCCAAACTGAACCAAGAGGACATACACAAATTAAGCAGATTGATTGCAAGCACTGAAATAGAAGAAGCCATCAAAAGCCTATCAACAAAGAAAAGTCCAGGACCAGATGGATATTCAGCTGAATTCTACAAGACCTTTAAAGAAGAACTAATACCAATACTCCTCAAAGTATTCCATGAAATAGAACAGGAGGGAACCCTTCCAAACTCATTCTATGAAGCTAGTATCACTCTGATACTAAAACCAGGCAAAGGTGCATCAAAGAAAGAAAACTTTAGGCCAATATCCCTGATGAACATAGATGCAAAAATACTTAACAAACTTCTGGCAAATCGCATACAAAAACAAGTTAAAAAGATAGTGCACCATTATCAAGTGGGGTTTATTCCAGGGATGCAAGGTTTGTTCAATATCCAGAAATCAATAAATGTAACCCATCACATCAATAAACTCAAAGAATCATGTGATTATTTCAGTAGATGCTGAGAAAGCATTTGATAAAATACAGCACCCCTTCATGCTTAAAACACTAGAAAAAATAGGGATAGTAGGAACATACCTCAACATTGTAAAGGCTATTTATGCTAAGCCCACTGCCAACATCATTTTAAATGGAGAAAAACTGAAAGCATTCCCTCCAAAAACTGGAACCAGACAGGGATGCCCTCTTTCACCACTTCTATTCAACATCATCCTAGAAACACTAGCCAGAGTAATTAGACAGACCAAAGAAATTAAAGGAGTAGGAATAGGAAGAGAAGAACTCAAGCTGTTACTATTTGCTGATGACATGATTCTATATTTAGAGGACCCAAAAAACTCCACTATAAAACTTCTAGAACTAATAAATGAATTAAGCAAAGTGACTGGATATAAAATCAATATGAATACATGGAATGCATTTCTTTTCATAAGTGATGAATACTCTGAAAGAGAAATTAGGAAAACTACTCCATTCACAATAGCCTCAAAAAAAGATACTTGGGAATCAATCTAACAAAAGAGGTGAAACAACTCTACAATGAAAACTACAGAACACTAAAGAAATTGAAGAAAACCTTAGAAAATGGAAAGAGCTCCCATGTTCTTGGATAGGCAGAATTAATATTGTCAAAATGGCCATACTACCAAAGATGCTATACAGATTCAATGCAATTCCAATTAAAATTCCAATGACATTTCTCATAGAAATAGTGGAGGCAATCATGAACTTCATCTGGAAGAATAAGAGACCTCTAATAGCCAAAACAATCCTGAGCAGAAAGAGCAAAGCAGGAGGTATCACAATACCAGAACTTAAACTGTACTACAGAGCAATAGTAACAAAAGCAGCATGGTATTGGCACCAAAATAGACAGGCAGATCAATGGTACAAAATAGAGGACACAGAGACAAACTCACAGAAATAGAGTTACCTCATACTAGACAAAGGATCCAAAAACATACAATGGAGAAAAGATAGCCTGTTCAATAAATGGTGCTGGGAAAACTGGAAATCCATATGTAATAAAATTAAATTAAACATCTATCTTTCACCCTGCACAAAACTCTACTCAAAATGGATCAAGGTCTTATGAATTAGAATAGAGACCCTGCACCAAATAGAAGACAAAGTAGGCCCGAATCTTCATCATGTTGTCTTAGTATCAGACTTCCTTAACAAGACTTCCAAAGCACAAGAAATCAAAGCAAGTATCAATAAATGGTATGGATTAAAGCTAAAAAGCTTTTTCTGATCAAAGGATATAATCAATAAGGTAAAAAGAGGGCCTACAGAGTGGGAGAAAATCTTTTCCACATGCACTTTGGATAGAACACAAATCTCCAAAATTTATAAAGAACTCACAAAATTTTACACCAAAAATGCAAAGAACTCAATTAATAAATGGGCCAAGGATCTGAACAAACACTTTACAGAAGAGGATGAACAGGCAATCAATAAATGTATGAAAAAGTGTTCAACATGTCTAGAAATTAGAGAAATACAAATTAAAACAACTCTAAGATTTCATCTTACTCTAATTAGAATGGATATTCTCAAGAACACAAACAATAATAGATGTTGGTGTGGCTGTGGGGAAAAAGGCACACTTTTACATTGCTGGTGGAGTTGCAAATTGGTTCAGCCACTCTGGAAAACAGTGTGGATATTCCTCAGAAAACTTGGAATGGACCCACATTTTGACCCAGTTATCCTACTCCTCTGTTTATGCCCAAAGAATTTAAAATCAGCATACTACAGTAATGCAGCCACATCAATGTTTATAGCAGCTCAGTTCACAATAACTAGATTGTGGAACCAACCTAGATGCCCTTCAACAGATGAATGGATAAAGAAACTGTGAGATATATATATATGTATATATATATATATATATATACATACACACACACACACACACACTATGGAATGATACTCAGACATAAATTAGAATAATAGAATAATATTATGGCATTTGCAGGTAAATGGATGGAATCCGAAATTATCATGCTAAGTGAAATAAGCAAATCCCAAATATCCAAAGGCTGAATGTGTTTCCTGATAAGTGGATGATGATATAGAATCTGGTCGTGGGGGTGGGGGATAAGAGAAGAATGGAGGAACTTTACATTATGTAGAGGGAAATGAGAGGGGGAGGGGGAGGGGTATGAAAAATGGTGGAATGAGGTAGACATCATTACCCTATGTACATGTACAATTAACAAGAATGTTATGAATGTGCATTATGCAGAACCTTAGAAATGACAATTTGTACCCAATATGTGTCCCTTGAATCAAAATGAAGTCTATAAAAAAAAAACATGCAAGAGTTGTAGAACAAAAAATTATTTATCTTAGTGGCCTGGGAATGTAATGCAGTGATAGAGCTCTTGCCTAGCTTACTAAAGCCCTGAATTTCATCTCCAGTGCTGCAAAACAAAGCAAAACAACAACAACAACAACAAAAGCTATGCAATGTCCTATGACCATGCTGAACACATGTTAGTTTTAGGAGATTAATTTTGTGGATACCTTAGAATATTTCTATGCAGTCAATTGTATCATCTCTGGACAGGAATGGTTTATATTTTCTTTTTCATTCTGTATATTCTATCAATTATGACACGTGTAGTTCTGAAGTTCCAAACAATAATTATGGATACCTTTATTTCTTCTTTCATCTTTTGCGTCATATATTTTGCAGCTCCATTGTTTGGTGCATTCACACTGAAGGTGGCTCTGTCTTTGGATGGTTGATTTTTTTTTAGCATTTAAGAAACTTTCTTCTTATTTCTTACCTTCCTACTTTGCACAGGTCAAGAATTTGGTAAATGTTTAAAATTGAACAGTGGCAGTATGTCAAACTCAGTTTAATGCACCTCCCTTCTCACTGGGTTCTTACTATTAAAAGAAACCTTGAACCCTTGTGGTGTTTTTTTTTTTTTTTTTCACTCATAATGTTACCAAATTTCTACTTGCTCCTCAATCTCTTGGCAGTAGCCTTATGTTCTGGCTCTCTGCCAAAATAGCAGACTCCAGAAAATGCTAGAACTCTCACTCATTACCCTGTGACTCCTTTTCTCTCTGCTATTCTTCAAGCAGTTTTTCACACAAGAATTTTTTTATACTTTCATAAATGGTTTTGAGTATTTTATGCAGTTTTTCTGATCATTATGAATGGAATAACTGGTGTATCTCAAGGAAATAACTTATTTGATTTTACATAGTTCTAGTATAGTTTTATATAGTTTGATTTTATATAGTTCTGTTATTATACTTTCCTAAAGTGATACCTCATTCTTTGTAACAAAATTTAATACCAAAACATTTTATGCATATATAAAAGTAACATTTATTAGACATATATTTCAAGTATTTTTAAGGACAAACATTTACTAATTTGCTGGCTCTTTCATTTTTGTTTCATTCATATGAATGCAAATTTCCAAGTATAACTTTTAGAGGGAATATCTGAAATTTCCCCATTTGTTTTCAACAACTATATATGCATATGAGGTGTCACTGTAAGAATATTAGTGACTAGTTATAATACCGGCTCTGCCTAGATTTGGACCATTAACCATACACTGAAGTAATGAACCTAATTGATGAATTAAAAAGTGATGTAAATTTCACAGAACTTCATATATCATGGATTTATGGTTGATGGCAGTTTTGAAATGAATTTCTTCAACAGAGAAAAATTTTGGTAGTCAGTCTTCCCTCCCATGCCCTTCCATTACCTTTAATTATGATGAAGAGTTAGAAAATGAGAAGGTTATTATGGAATATTTTGCATTTCAGAAGCATGCTAATGAGCACACAAAAGGCAAGAAGTTTTAAACCTAATGAATGTTAAGTGAAAATGCTGGCAAAAATAGTAAGTGACTGAATGAATGAATGACTGAATGTGCCCAGACTGTAGGAATAAAGTAACAAAGATTTGTGCCTATTATTTAGTATATTTATTCTCTTGTAAATATTTTATTTTCTTAAATGAATGTGAATTTATTATCATAGATCACCTTTTGCATTTAATATCTCATTGTACCTGAATTACAGAGAAGTGTGTGATGTCAAAGCTATTGGACTATCGTCCTGATATTAACATAAATGTTTTGTTTAAAATTACTCCTCCTATATTTATCTTCTCCACTAAGTGTTGGTAGAATGCTTTCAGCAAGATATTCTAATCACATAATCAAAAACTTAATTAATTCTGTCATCCGTTACACATGAGTATGTATATATATATGTATATACACATGTATATCATCTTATGCGTTACGTGTAAAATATGTATTATATTCATCATATAAATATATATCATTCATATATAAAATTACATAACCTTTCTTTTTTCTGTTAAACCTGCTTGAGTATTTTAAACCAAATCTTCCCTGGCAGTTACTTTTTATGACAGAATTATTACAGAAAAATAAACAATGTCATTGGTGAAAGGAATGTCAAGCTGCTTTTGAATTGACTAAACAGCAACTGATGTCCTCAAGGATTCTAGCATATTATGACCCTGCCCTGCCAATCTGTTTAGCTACTGACGCTTCACCATATGGGGTCAGAGCGGTAATTTCTCACATAATGCCAAATGACCTAGAAAAGCCTGTAGCATTTGCATTGTGCACACATGCTAAAGAATTAGGCACAGATGGAGAGGTTTTACCTAATATGTTTAGATTTGTTGTCATTAAATTAATGAATATCACTTCTATGTATACCCTGGCAATCATGGGTCAACCCATCGTGCTGAGACTCTAACTTCTATTAAGGTATTTCTCAATGTGAAATGCTCCAATTTGGCTTATACTTGGTAGTTGATTTTACATGTGATTCTATCTACCTGAAGAAAAAGCAAAACCTTGACAGATTTATTAACCATAAGTGTCTTAAGAGTTTCTTTCCCTAAGATAAAGAGAAATATTGGATATGAATATGATAGTGGAAAAAGAGGTAAAGAATTTTATAGGTTTTCACAGTCACTTTTCTATATGTGTGTTCACATAGAGTAGCTATTTCATAATGCCATGTGAAAAATTATCTTAAATGAAAGCAAATGGTACAGAAGATGCCAATGGGCATGTAAGACATCAGGATAAAGCAATTTCAGAGTGATTACAGGACTGTCAGTGAGAGGAAAATAAATTGACACTGTAAATAATATTTGACTTCATAAACAATTAAGGTCAGATGTTCAATGTCCAAAAAAATGATAACTAGTTTCAGTGAAGGGAAAGAAGTTGTTGGTCTAATAATACATATTATGTTGAAAATGAGCATATTAGAAGCTAAGTAACAAAGAAGATTGCTGCTTACATTAAGAAGGTTATATGTTAGGGTAAGAAAAGTCAGGGAAATGTTAATGGCAATTAAAAGACATGGGCTTTTGTTTAGTTTAATTAAAATAAATGGTGGGAAAGAAATGAGTGTTTTTCAATGGCACAGAGGGGCAACTAATTGAGAGAGTCATAGGCACATTCTCTGGCTTTTTTTGAGAAGACTAGATATTTTTTCACCTATTTCCCCATGCTCTCCCTTGCTAATTTTATTTCATTTTTATATTGGTTTGCTGATGAATGTATTTTGTTCCTCCTTTCATCATCAGTGACTTGACAATGCACAACTCCCTGACCTTGGACTATACTCATAAACACACCACCACTACAACAAATGTTCACAATAAAATTATAACCTTGAAAAAATACCATTCAGTGAAAAGTGACCTGTGTTTTTTATTTTCAAGAATCCTGAAAACTGTTCAGGATATGAGTTTTAAAGAAATGGGACAGGGATGGGGGATGATTATCCTGAGCTATTGCATCCAGTTCAGAAATACTGCCAAATCCCCAGTGATGAGTAAACTACCATTTCATTTTCAAATAGCTTGGTGATGTCTTGTTCTACATGATTTTGCATCTAGTGAGCCTGCAAAATACATGCGTTCCAGTTAAATACACACTAAATCTTCTCATTCTGCTGTCTGATGGGTGATTGGGTAATTTGTTTTTGGCCTTGGGTTAAGGTCTTACTCTCTTTCACTGATGAGAGTACTATCTGTTGAATTCTGATTATGCATTAAATTCCCCCAAAGTTTTCCAATCAAGATTGCTGTCAATTTTTAATTGGACCATTTTAGCATAAGCAAAATAATATTAACTTAAAACTATCTGTGGTAGACATGATTCATGCAAAAATTGCAGAATCCTAAAAAAGAGTACTTCACTTCTGAAAATAATTAAATGCTCTGAGTGCATACAATTCTCATTGGTGCCAAATCCCAGAAAACATTATATTTTACTTTTTCTGGAGTTAAATATATTAGCTCTTTTTCTGAGCTTTCTTGATAGTTTTTACTTCCCTTAGAATGGTGTTTCCTTGATGATTTCTTAGATGAAAGGCAATACTTTATGTGAACAGCTAAAACTTCTTTAAGCTTAAAGAAGCTGTTTCAAAGAGCAAACTGCCTGCTAGAAACACTGCTTGGAAAAGGAAATGTAGAAGGCCTTATGAGGATGAGAAACCTGGCCAAATGTAAGTTGTTACTTGGGGAAGCAAAGGGGTGGAAGAATCAGGAAGCAGAAGAAAAAAAATTAAAGGATCAACTCATTCCCCTTTTTTTTTTTTTTTTTTGGTACTGGGGATTGAACTCAGGGGCACTTGACCACTGAGCCACACCCTCAGCCCTATTTTGTATTTTATTTAGAGACAGGGTCTCACTGAGTTGCTTAGCCCTTTGCTTTTGCTGAGGCTGGCTTTGAACTCTCCATCCTCTTGCCTCAGCCTCTCAAGCCACTGGGATTACAGACATGTGCCACCATGTCCAGCAACACATTCACTTTTAAATTGAAGAGAGCACTCATAAAAGGAAGTTGGTGAGGGTAAAGAAAAAACAAGAGAAACTGTCCTATACTTTGCCTATACATATATATGTATATATATGCAACTATACATAGATGCATATATATGTGTGTATATATATTATATACATATATAAATAGGATCTTAGATATTCTTTTATAATAGATCACCAAGGGTAAAAGTTATGTGTTTCCAGGGCCTAATTTTATGTACATATTTGAGCAAGTAGTGTATTCTTAATATTACAAGCTTATGTACTAAGGAGATAACATGTGTGTTGACATACAAATGTCAAACTTTGGTGTGGTATAAAATATTTGTATACAAACTCTTAAGTCTTGGCTTCACTTTACAGAGTTTTAAGACAATGCATTTTTCTAACATGTCAGTCAAGGTTAAATTCCATAGTCCCCACTACTTATAATCACAAAAACTATTTTCACTGTATAGGTATAGTAATCACATTACACTTTGGCAAATGACATAGATGCATCCTAGTTGCAGTCTTCTTCTCCTCTATTAGACATACCAATATAATGGTTGCTATATAAGAAAGATTTTTCTCTGGTATGTACATGAGGATAATGGAGAGCTCGCGAAGAAGTTATGCCATAAGACTCCTGGGCAAATTATCAGCTAACGGAGAAATCTTTTTCTAAGCAATTGAACTAAAAAGCCTGGCATTCCTGTGTGCATCTGTGCAATGATATTTATTTACATAACTGTAACTCAATAAACACATTTACAGAACTTTTCTAGATCACTCTGTCTGAAAGACTCAAGAAGGCCCTTCCTGAGGTGCTAAGTATGTAATTTATGTTTTGTAAATCAATTCACATCTACAGTGTTTGGGGATTGTGTCAATTTTATACTCAATCATGTACAGAAATGCATTTTTGAGCAACACATGCTACTCAAATTATGGTTATATATTCATGTTTAGAACAAATTGTTCAACAAAAGAATGGCTTACATAATTGATTTTCCTACACTTTGTGACCCAAAGTAGACCATTTAATCATTTGGGGCATATTTAAGCCACATATACACATATACATCTTTCTGCTTGCCATGCTAAGAGAATTAATGTTTATAAA
This sequence comes from Glaucomys volans, assembly GCA_020662805.1. Classification (NCBI taxonomy): domain Eukaryota; kingdom Metazoa; phylum Chordata; class Mammalia; order Rodentia; family Sciuridae; genus Glaucomys; species Glaucomys volans. The sequence goes on along the minus strand of JAJEJO010005106.1, from coordinate 12,438 downwards.
GCACACTGGGATTCTAAGATGAAAGGTTCAAGGGAAACACAAATTATTAAACATCCCAATAAACATGGTCATCATGAAAGGATTAAGACTAATGAGCAGCATGCAGTTTATTCCTTGAGGTCTTTCTCAGCTTTAGTTATTATTAAAGGAAGAAACAAATATTATTGGCAGAGTCAGGTACTATAGAAGACTCATTTTTTCAGGTGCAATTGTAACTACACACACAAGTGCACACACACATGCACACAGTCACAAAATCTTAAGAAAAAATAATTTATTTCTTTTCTTTAAGAAATTATAGTATGTCTCAAAGTCAGGCCCCTCATTTTGTCTGATAACCTCTCTGACTCATGACTTGTTACACAGGTACTATTTTTTTTACTCAAAACTCCTTAGCAAGATGTAGTTTTTTAAATGGATGGGTTATAAAAATTGCTTACTTTGAATGGCATTTTGAGAAATAGGCAACTGTCTACCAAAATTTTCCTTGTATCTTCTGCAACTACATAGGAATGAAAACAAAGTGTCTGAAACTGGGTTATACTCAGTTTTGCATCCACAGCTTTTAAAATCTGAAAGCACTGGGGCAAATCCCAGTTATTAGCTTGACCACAGACAAGATTTTTAACCTCTCATTTCCTTTTCTGTCAAAAGAGAAGAACATAATTATGTCTCAGGACTATTGTGAAGATTAAAAGAGATAATTTATTTTAAACATCCATGATAGCCCTTTGCAAACAGTAAGCAGTGAAATGTTAGGAGTTTCTGTGTTTGTTATTAGCAATACTACTCTTTCTGCTTCAGCTACTACAATTGCTACTACTTTTACTAGCATACACTTATTCCAGCTGCTGCAGGTGCTGCAACTACCCTTCTACTGTTACTACTACATGATACTACTTCAATAAGAGATCATTTAAAAGAATCCTAATTTGTTCTAACGCAATGATTCATAGTTTCGAGGTACGATGTATTTCAAATTGTAATCTCTGCATAGTCGGTACTGATTTGACTATTTTTCGTTGTGAGAGAGACTGTGTTCTTTACTCTTCTGGAAAAACTTGAGCTTTCTTTCTCTTAAATACTGTCAGCAGAGAATGCACAATACCATGGTAGAGAGGTAGCAAGTCAAGCAGGAACACTAAAGGGCACATAAGTTAAAAACAACAAGAACAAAACCTAATATTCGAAAGTGTCTGTCTTCTTTCTGTGATATCAAAGACACAAAGAATACTGTGTTCAGCATTGTGAAAAAGCCACATGTGTAACCATAAAATTCAGGCTGTTATCAGTCAAATAAACCTCTTTCATCAGCTTTCTGAGAAACATACTGCAAATTTACAGACACACAATGACATAGGAATTTCCCAGGTGATCAAGCCCTCCTATTAAAACTTGCTGTCTTACCAGATATATGCTGGAAGAAGGGAATGGTGCAGGATTTTTGTCAATGAAGATGTGTGAATAAACTTTGTCTTAGTTGGACCACACACAAAAAAGAAACTTTATATTTATACTCAATTATTTTGCCATTTACATTAATTTTTCTTTTAAATGTGCATTTGAATAGGCAGGTGGAGAAGGGATTCTAGGGAACTATTTGTCAAGAAGCCTAAATGGATAGTGGTTAATACTTAGGGATGTTTAAATACTGTCTCTTGATTGCTTAATTTCCAAAATAAAATAGTCATAATATTTAGCACTCACAGGTAATAGGATTACTGAGATTATTGGGTTAATAATTTAATGGTCTTTGAGATTCTTGATTAAAAGGTATGATGTAAGAGAAAATGTTGAGTGTAATTACGTTATCAAACAGGAATAGTTCCAGTTTTCTTCAGTGCAATAAACCTACAATGTGGGCAAGATTTTCAAAGGAAGGTGTAATGGGTATGCTTACCAAATTTCATGTACATGTGTTATACCCTCAGAAGCATATAATCGTGTATGCAAAATGGATAATTGCATACAAAATTGCCCATTTGTGTGTGCAATTACCCATTTTATGCACACAAATGCTTGTTGGAAAATCTGGCCCTAAAACTCTAGCTGTAGAGGAAAAATCAGCTTGCACACATGGTTTCTGAAACAGAAATTATGGCCTGCCTTGACTACATAGCTTCTGTCAAGCATTTAAGCAGTCTTCTTTTCAGAGTTGATTCAGAATTTATTTCCAGACTGTATAACAAAGCAGTAGCATGAAAGATATTTTTTGAGATAAACATAAGAGCTTTTTATCCAGCTGCCACTGAAGATGCTGATATAGCTCCTAACACTAGCAACCAGTGATGAGAGCTGTGTAATCACTGCTGGGTATAAGAGGCTATTGTACATAAAAGAAGAGGGAATCATACTTGATCCAAAGTGTGAAGCAGTTCATTTTAACGACACCTAACTTTTCCTTGGTATAGGTTAACTGCATATAGTCCATTAAATATACATCTATATAAAGGTAGACTGCTTTTCACTTATTGTTTGTATTTGTGTAGCTCAAATTTTCTTATTATCAGAGATCCACCTGTGACCTAAGTAATTTCTGTATTAGATAGGAGCCTATGAGAAGAAACTCAGAGTGGTAAGGGAAATGTTTGATAAAATGATCTTATAAATTTAGAATATGGAATTAGGACAATATTGTAGTCTGTTTCTTTCAACAGAATGATCCTTCGTTTCAGAAGGAAAATTCCTATCACAGGTCTGGTTATTTCTTGGCGTACTGCTATTTTCCAGGGGCTAATTCATCTTTCCTTCAACTCTATAGTGTCTTCTCATTGCTTTCTCCAATGAGACCACACTTACTGTCTACTAAAATGTGTTTTATCACCATGTGTCAAACTTACCTGATTTTTTTGTCTACTTTTGAGCTCTATGTGTGTCAACCATGATGCTCCTTTCACCTATTTTTCTCACTTTCAACTTGATGTGTCTTACCGTGGAATCCCTTCATTCCAAACCTGGAAACAATCTTCTTGCTTCTTTTCAAAAGTCTTTATTATGGGATAAATCTCTCTGTAATAAACATAAGAGAGGTGACAATTGCCTCTTCCCAAGCTGTCTGTCGAATCTTGTGAGGACAAGCTTCACCTCACCAAAATCACAAAGATTAAATGCAATGTGGCCTGTACTAACATAGATTTTTTGTCACTGATACATTTATCATGTTGTGAGCCACATGTAGCAAAGGATTCATTCAGTTTGTGCTGTATTTAGGTAAACTCATGCAGAAAAAGGGTGGGGATGGATTTATCATATATTGTAGTGAGGATATTACCCATTTTATACATGCAAATTTGAATTTCAAAATTCCTTCACTGTTTACAGTGAGCTTCTAAACATTATCCTATTCACTGATTCCAATCACTCCAGTGGAAGGTTACTGAGGTAGTACTAGTATCATTTTTAGAACTAGTAACTGAGCCTAAGCATGGTTTTTACTTAACTAAAATGAAATGATCTGCTAGTTAATGGTGGATTGTGTAAACTGCAGAACCAGGTTTTCTTCTCCACAATACTGCCAACAATTTAATGACTGACTATTCACACATTGAATAAAAGGACACTGGCATATTCTTACCCTCTATTAGAATCATCAAAAATCCCTGAAAAATAAAATTATGAAAGTCATAGGAATATCTTGAAAATGAATTAAGATTCAACTTTGAATACAGAGTGTTTTATCTAAAAAATATATATTATATGCCTGTGTTTATTAAAGACTTTCTTACCAGTAGAGATCTGCACTTAATTTCTCCAGGTTCTCTAACTCTCCAAGTATATTTTTTTCAAAATTAGAAAGTAGATCTCCAACTTCTCTACACATATGAAGCAAGAAATCACATGCTCAGTCAGTGCTTTGGTATTGTTGGGAGAAAGAAGGTATGCTTCTTTCTGGTGACTTCGGCTGAAGATATCATTTTAAAAAAACCTTGTTCTTGAGGAAATAGAAAAACTGTGTAGTAGAAATCACCAAGAGATATTTGCATCACAACTTAGGAGTCATGTTTAAGCTCAAGACACAATTTTGAATGTGGAAAAAAATACGAAGTATGTGTGAAATCGTTCATTTAAGAACTTCAGAATATTCTCCAGTGGTGCTTTAGCCAAAAAGTTTTAATGATCATAGAATATAAATGATAGTTTTTTTTAATTTTTATTGGAGCTTTATTGGGTTCATCCTGACATACTCATACACGCAGAGAAATCAATTGATAGTTTCTTCATCTAAAATGTAATGTTTTTCTGGGCACAGTGGCACATACCTATAATCCTAGCCATTCTGAAAGCTGAAGTAGGAGGATCACAAGTTCAAGGTGAGCCTCAGTAACCTAGCCAGATGTTGTCTCAAAATAAAAGTAGGAAGTTCTGGGGATGTAACTCAGTGGTAGCATTCCCCTGCATCCAATCCCCAGTACCACACACACGCACACACGCACACACACACACAAAGTGATATTTTCTATAAAGCTGAATCATTTATATTGTGCAAAAAAATTTAGGAAATTAGAATTTAGATAGAAAAATAATATATTTAAGAATATCAATTGTAATTAAGAATAGTAAATTGACCATGTCTATTTTTAAAAATTTCCAACAGAAATAAGTTAAAAATTTTACATAGTTTTTTTTTTAAATCAGAATACCTTATGTAAACATTTGTACATTTCTTGGTCAGTATTATGACAATTTGTAACAGCATGAAATATTATCTTAGTGTTACTTTTGAAAATTCCCAAATATCAAAACAACATCTTTTCAAAGGAACAAATATTCATGAAAGAATTTATTTTCAAATATTGTCCTTTTTATATTTGGATTATTTGCCTTTAAATCTTGCTTTTGGAAGGAGGCAGTGGATAAATAAATACTTTTAAATAGAAGCTAAGATGAATATTGCTATGATAACCTGCCATTCGGTGATAAAGAATTTAGAACCAGTTGTTAAAGGTCAATTTGTAAATATATGTACCACTAATTACATGTAGTGTAATTCTGCCACTTTTTAAAATGTTATCCTAAAATCATTAAAGGCTAACTTTCTTTAATACAAATATGACCATTCACCAAGAGAAAAGTAGTTAAAGATAATAATGAGCATTGTTGAAGAAAGTAATCTCTGTGAGCTTTCTGAAACATCCCTTTAGTAATTTTTATTTAGGAATTTAAAATAAGAAGCCTTGCACATCAATTTTAAGTTGGAAGCTAATACTTACTGCCAAAATATTTGAAGTCATATCAAGTGGTTCTATTGTAATTAAATCAGGACTTGCTTAACTAAATTGTTAAAGACATAGTATTCATGGCCAGGAGTCACTTCTTTTCTGTTTACTTACATGATTTTTGAAAGCAGTCCTTATACCAGAAAATGTGGATGCTGGGAGAATGACGAAGATAATCTATGTAAAACTATTCCTACAATGGAAAAGTTCAGTTCAAAGCAAATATCTTACTGATGGCCAAGAAGCATTTCTTTATATGGAAAGCACCATGTTATTGTTTGAATAATAAAAAAGAGGAAGTTTACAGAAAAACATTGCAAAGTGAAAAAACAAGGATTTTGCAAGCTTAGGAAATTTTCCATATTTTTATAAAATATAATTGAAATTGCTTTGTAAAAGTGAAATTACAAAAGGAATAGAGAAGATTGATGAGGTGAAAGGAAAGACTGTATTTTAGCTCTTGTCATCTTTCATGTGCATTTTCATAGTGAGTATCAGAGATTTGGTTTCTAGCAATGTTGTTTACAAGGGATAGTAGTGACTTTTATCTAGATTGAATAGGGGGTGGGGGAAGGGGAACTGTTAGTAACAAGGGTACAGTCTAAATGAAAGAACATAGGAAAGCTTCTAAGGCCCTGTAGGTTTCCACCAATTTGTGGTAGTAAAATTCATCATATCATCATGTACTCACATATTACCAAAGAAGTCTCAAGTTTTACATATCTGGTGAATATCAAATTCACTCTGACCTTCTCAACAATCATTCCCTTTTCCTGACCCTTCACACAAACACAATCAAAACTGGAGATAGATCACAGGATGTGTTATAAGTATGTATTTCAAAATTGAGCTATCATGATCCACTAACTCCTGAAAGCTATTATTCACTGGGGAAAAAGAACATCAGTTATGTGGTACTATAATAATGCTACAGAAAAAATCATTCCAAAACTCAATGGCCTAAATTAATAGCCATATACTATCACTCACATGTCAATGTGTTGATTGCAAATTTTCATATTAGTTGAGCTTGACAAGGTTCATTCATAGATCCGCAGATCAGCTGGGGCAACTTAGCTGATTTTGCCTTTCTCAAATAAATGGACCTCAGCTGGGGTCACCAGGATGAATACACTTCACTCCATGTGGTATCATGTCCTTTAGTAAGATAACCTAGTTTTGTTGTGGGACAGACAGGGGCCCTAAAACAAGTGTAAGTCTGTGACCATAACAGGACCATAATTTGCTACATTTTATTAGCCAAATCAACTCACAGAACTGGCCCCAACTTAAGGAGTGGAAAATAAGTTCTTAGATATTGATGGGAGGAACTGTAAAGTCACATTGCTTAGATACCAAAAGTAGAGATTTGTGTCATTTTTGCAATAGATATGCAAAAAGAATATTATCATAAAAGAGAAAACCAAATATTCAAGTGTCATACAGAATCAGAATCCATCAATTTTCCCAAAGTGTAAACACTGAAGAAGCTGACTTTCAAATAGAAAGTATAACTCTGCCCCTGAATATCTGCAGGACTTAGTGTCTCAGATCATGTACTATATGCTTAAATTGCACTTCTTTAAAGAGGTTATTTCTAATCACCCTCCACTATGAGTAACATTGCAAATCCTCTTCACTCATCATTCCACTACCCTGAAAACTTTTTCTTCCTACCACTTAACCACCACTTAGAATATTATTTACTGTTTTTAAACTCTCTCTCTCCCACTAGAATGTAAGGTTCTTGATTCCACATTTTGTCCATCTTGTTTACTAATACATCTGAAGCACCTAGAATAACTGTTGGGCAGAGTAGATGCTCACCCAGTATTTAATTGATCAGTTTTTTAATAGACCAGGACTATTGAGATCCCACTGATACTGCTTTAAGAGGTAGGCACAAAAATCTGCAAAGTCTGTTGATAGCTATATTTAATTCTGAGTTGGGCATTAGAATACAATCAAGCCATATTTGTTTCCAATTTCTCCTCACATGATCAAACCTCAATGAATCTCATCCATTGATCATATTAGGATTTAGTTTGACTGTGAAGCAATATGTCATCTCAATACATTTTATTTGATCTTTTTCCACAGCAAAGCCACTACACTAAACTGCTAACACACTGCAGATCTATCTGGTTCTCAATACGTGTAATAATGGCTCTTAATTATTTTTTTGGTTTTGGTACTGGGAATGAATTCCAAGGGCACTCTAACACAGAGCTACTTCTGTAGCCCTTTTTATTTATTTGTTTGTTTTCTATTTTGAGGCAGGGTCTCAATAAAATGCTGAGACTGACTTCAAATTTATAATCCTCTTACCTTGGCCTCCTGAGTACCTGGGATTACAGACATTTGTCAATGCCCCAGAGCTTTTTGTCTTAGGAAGATGTTATGAAATGGTGGAAAGACTGATTACTTTATGAGCATAAGGACCTGAGTTCAAAGCTCATCTATGCTTTGCTTTTGACTTTGGAGAAACAAATTTGCCATGTGAAATTCATTTTTCTCATACCTGTAAGACAAATGGCCATAGTACAATACCTAAGCTCAAATGTTTCCCATATTTGAAATGTGTTCCACAAAGGTAGACCATCAGTAGTTCAACTTTTACTTCATGACCCATCACCAGTCATATTTGATTGGTCTTAATCCAACCCAGGTTGAATCACTCATCTTCTCTCCCCATTCTACCCATCTCCTTGAAACTGGAAATGAACATTGCAGCTATTTTCTGCCATGGAGATTGAGTAACAGAGAGCTATTCTGCAGGAAGAGAGATATAAAGCAAAAATCTCAGAAAAAAAAAATCAGAAGCAAGAAATGAAGGGATATGCTCTCTGGCTTCCAGAGAATTGTCAATTTTCTTATTCCAATTCTTTCCTAAGGCCATTCCATTAGCGCTTTTGGGTGTCATGAAACACTCATGTTTGCTAACAGTGAAAACACTTTCTCTTTGTTAATTGAGTTCAGGTGTGTTTCCATTATTTGCAACCAAAAAAATCCAAACAAATATATCTACTTTTTGAGTGTTTACAAAGATAAGGCCTGAAAATTGCTTTGAAAACTGTACATCAATTATTATTTGACTGTTCAACTATGCCTGACTCTAAACCTAATCTGTCTATTACTTCTAATGGTGTCCTCAGCTCAGTCTGAGTAGGTTCTTTTATTGACTTGTATACAAATCTACTTAATATGTTCTGTTCTTTCTTTACAGGCCCATGCACTTTTAAAGACACTGCACTTATTTTTTTTTTTTTTTCAAGCACTGGTAGCTCAGAGATGGAGCACATCTGTCCTCAGCAACTTAGAGATCTTGATCTTACTTTCATATTAGCCATACTGGTTGGAATTCCAGCTTTATTGCTAGATATATATATATATATATATATATATATATATATATATATATATAATTGGGTAAAATATACAACCCATTGCCTCTGATTTTCTTCTGTAAAATGGGTTTAAAAAATTACCTACTAATTAAATTGGTGTGAGACTTCAGTGACTTAACATGAAAAAATGAAAAAAAGAAAAGAAAAAGAACAACTATTGACATTGACTAGTTTGCCTTTAAAATGTCCTAAGCCTCTCTCAGCCAACAAATACCCATTGGCTGGCTTCATAGTTGGTAGTATTAACTGAAATTGACAGAATTGAACACACTCATTCTGATTATTTCTGTTATTTATATCCCTGTAATATTTACAGAGATATTCTATTATTCCTCACTGCCTGGCAAATAATTTGATTTACATTTAGAATATTCTGACCATGAATATCTCCTTTTAACTATACCATAAATTCCTTAAAGACAAGAGCTGTATCTGTTATTTTCTTCCTCTCACAGATGTTAAGTATGTTCTATACTTGATTCACAACTTTTTTTAAGTTTTTCTTTCTCTTAATTTTAATTTTAATAAATTATTATTTTGAGATATTACATAATTTAGTCATCACTGTTATATCTTGAATCTGTTTCAGAAGTATTAATCCTTGTGATATATTTGTTTGTTTGCTTATTTGGGTGTGCTTATATTTTATGAATGCCACCCAATGGGATTCCTAGTCCTTCAAATACAGATTTGTCTAGAAATGTGATCTCTAGTTATATCACTGTCCCTACTAAATATTTTCTGTTAAAATCACATTCTTTTTAAAGTGAAAATATTCTGGTGCAGTGTCAGGTCTCACAGTAGTTTGTAGCTTTTTGTTCTAAAGGGATTCATAGTGAAGTTAGTTATTAGATCCCTACAGATGTGACTTAATTCTGTGTTCATTAAGCGTTTCTGCCCTGACAAAAGTGGTTAGTACTTTAAAGACTATTTGCTCAGTTGATCTGTTTGGTAAATTCTTTAAGAAGTAGAAAGAGCCACCTCTATTTCTGCTCTCCTGGTGAAATTATAATTCCTTGCAAAGAACTTCTGCATACGGCATCAATTTAAAAAAGCAAAATATCCTTCTCATGTATTTCAAAATTTTGGATTTATAAACAAATTCATTTTGCATGAAGATTATCCTTGAAACATATTAAGAGTAATGATTTATATTAATATATTCTATCTTTTGTCTCTTAATTATTATAAACTTCACCAGAATTTCAGATAATTTTAAAGTAATTGCTTTATATGACAGGAAAAAGTGAGATCTTCCATATCCAAGTAAAAACCTTAATTAGTGTTTATTTGGAGTCTAACCTATTCACACAGAATATTATATAGCTATTCTTTCCAGATGTTCAGTGTTATAGTTTTTCCAACCATCTGGCATTTACATAGCATAAATATACAATAATATGACCTGATATATTGCTTTTAATAAATATCAATACTATAATTTTCTAATACACTCTAGACCTCTACTATCATTTATGCATATTCCCTCCATGGATTTTAATTGAACTTTTGATAAATTCTTTATAGTCATAACAAAAAATTGATTCAAAAAATTTCTTTGATATGCAGAGCATTTGAATCATATGTACCTATATACCATTGTACTATAAAGAATTCTGACAAGTTTTTTTGATTTTGGATTTTTTTGTTTGGTTGTTTGCTTTCTTCTTGCTTGGTGATACTTCTGAAACACTATATATCTTTATATGTAAAATATTTTATATCATATATACTAGAGAAACAAATACATTTAATTGTTGGTAGGGGAAGAAACAAATTGAGGCCTTTCTTTTAAATTAATTTTAATTTAATTTAATTTTGTAAATGACAAAATAGTTTTATTTTAAAAGTACATTATAATTTAAACAACAAATAAGGATATAAAATATGTACTAGTTAAGCCACTTAATCTTATGCTTTGACAGTGGCACAGAACTAATATAAGAGGTAATGAATAAGTGACAAAATTTCCAAATATCCCATAATCACACATACATTTATTTATTGAGGCCTTTATTGAAATTAATTTAGCCTTATGTATCAGGACACTTAGCAATCAATGTAGGAATTTATTTTTAAGGAAAAACCATGAGTGTGGAGCAAACTTAGTAGAAGGATGTCCACTGAAAAATTGGTCATAAAAATAAAAATTTTAAAGTAGTCTAAATGTAGGAGGAATTTATTATAACATATCAGTAATGACTACCTCTGATAACTGGGATACAGGCTTAATTTTTACCTTCCTTTTGCTTATTGTATCTAATTAGTATTCTAAAATAAATTTTTTATTACTACTTCTACTATAATAATTAAAACTACTCTTTCAAATTCATTCTGTTGTAGGTTTTCTGTTTGTGATTTCTGGTTTGGGTCCTCTTGGCAATTTGGCATTCTCCAGATAAGATTATTTAATGACTTAGACTTCTAAGCCATTCTTTCTAATTCCTAATGAACAATGGTGTGTGTGTGTGTATGTGTGTGTGTGTGGGATTTGTGTAACCTTGTCTAAGTCTTATACAATTCCTGAGTCTCATTGCTTCATCAATTAAATTTGTTTAATCATAACATATATGACTATATACAAGTATAGTAGATATTATATACTATATATATAAAATAAACTAATATTTATATATGATATATAAATATAAGCAATTTATATTTGAACCAGATAATACCATCAATTAGCCTCTAGCAGAAAGATCTTAGATCACATGAAATGATAAAAAAAATACAATTCAAGGATTGTAAGGAAAAGTTTGCTAGCACATTATAAGACAACTGACAATATGTCATTTAAAGAAAATTTTTTTCTCATATGTAGAGACTGATTTACCATGAAACTAATTTATACTAGATTGGGACTACTACTGTACTTACATGATTGTGTGTGCTTTTAAAATCTGATGCATAACATATTTTAAACACAAACTGTTTTGGTCATTATCTTTTTCCACTCCAAATTTTCTTCCTTTACACGTCATTTTGGGCAAGTTGAATTAATGGTATGCCATTTTAACTGAAATTTGGAAAAGCAAGTTGAAATGTTTCAATAAAAGAAATGAGAGTAAATTCTTTTTTTTTATTTACTTATTGA
>JAJEJO010005105.1:99578-125153 GCA_020662805.1 Glaucomys volans | reverse complement strand
CTTGGGATTGAGTATCCAGGGAATGGATTGAAAATAAAGAGCTTTCAAGGAGACCAAGTAGAGACCAGTGTGTTCTGAAGAAAATCTATGGAGACTTGGTCTTTGCAAGTGGAGGAAAAGGAAGGTTTTAGAAGATGACAGAGCACAACAGTGTTAACATTTTTGTAAAGAATGTTCAGGATACTGAGTGAAAAGTATTCATTTAGGAATTTATAGGTTTCAGAATTTGGCAGAGTGGTTTTGTGGTGTGAACCACTGTTTAGTGTCTTGAAAAGTGAGTGGGTGCAAAATGAAGCAGCCAAATATTGACTGTCAAGAGGAAGAAAGATTAAACTTGGTAGGTGAGAACAAGATGAACAGGATTGCTTTTATTTTGTTGTTTTTATTTTTTCTTATTTAAAAAATTACAAATGTGTAAGTGCTAATGGATAAGAGAATTTGGAGAGAGGAGACAGGATAACATTCTGCAACAGGCAAAAGGGAAGAGATACATAGTATGGATGAAAGTTTAGCCTTAAATAGGGATGGGACATTCTTCTTTCCTGGCTTCCAGAAATGTAGACAGAGGTGAATTTTTGGTATTGGAAACTCAAATGAATTCTCTTTTGATGACTGTGGGAGACAGTCAGTTGGTGAAAATGTGTTGGATACTGGGTTTTGAAGATTTAAGGAAAAGGAAGAGAGGTTTGAATAGTCACAGAGAGTGGAACAGTGTTGGCCAGGGAAACACAAGGATGGCTCATGAACTGAGAGTGGTGCCTTTAGCATAGTGTGATTTTTTTTTTTTCCTCCAGCAGTTTTCAGTCATGTGACCCCAGACTGTACCATCAGCCTTTTGAGGTTGTGTATCTCAACATATTTGTTGAATGATTGTATAACACAGAAGCGTAATATTTTCTTTGAAAAAATCTAAGCGAATTCCAGATTTTATCAGTTTCTCATACTTAAGATAACCCAAAATATACCAAAGAAGGACATTTAAAAAATGTTTTATCTTAAGAAATGAATGAATGAAAATGCGATTGAGGAAAAGCAGTTGAAATGCTTAATCCATCAAATAGATTTCAGTGTAAAAAATAGGCTTGTTGAACATATAGAAGTAGAATTGATAATAATACTTAGAATGTCCCAGAGACCCTAAGGTTTTTTCATTAACCTTCTTCTCCAGCCAATGGTTATTTAAGGGTTAATTCCATGTTATTTTATGTTTCTGTTGGGTCTTTTAGTGTATTGTTATTAAGAAAATATAAATAAGCTGATCACAAATTAGGTACCCCCCTCCCCTTTTTTTTTTTGCAGTGTTGGGGATGGAACCCAGGGCCTTGTTGTACATGCTAAGAAGTAATCTACCACTGAACAAAATCCCCAGTTACTTTTTTAATATCTGAATTCTCCTTGATATTGTGACTATAATCCATTAAAGTAGATCAGTTCTTCTGAAGCAGTATACTAGAAAATTTTTAAGGAATTATCTAGTAGATGACTAAATTATTATTATTATTTTTTATCCCTGTCATATTTTAGGTGCAACTTGTGAGAGCACTTAAGGTTGAAATAATTTTCTGGATCCTCCAGCAAATAATAGTTGTAGTAACTTATTTTTTTAAAGTAAAGTTGAAATAGTTCTTTATTTTTTAATGGCTGTTGGTCATCATTCCAGTTTTTCTGTTTTGAGTAGGGAGTTCGGGAATTGATTTGCTACAGAGATAGTATTTAAATTTAGAATAACTAAATTAGTTTAGTAGAGGTAAAACTACAAGGATAATTATGGCTCAACTTTAGGGACTGAGTGACTTTAATACTGTTAAAATTTACTTCTACTAAGTGTATTAAACAATATAAAGAGTAAGATTTTATAGCATTTTAGAGTTGCCTTGCAAAAAGACTTAGGTAGTAATGGTTGCTATTATTGTATACTGGTGCTTTTCAAATGAGAGGTAATGATGAAGTCCCCCATTCATTTAAGAGCTGAATAGCTAGTTCTCTATTTTGTAGAGCCATGTACCACAATCTAAGCTAAATGAATGTTGGAAGAAGAATGTATTAGGTGAATTCATCACCATTTCTGGAAGGAGATTCCATTGATGGTGATTTAATCATGTAATTTTAGCAACATGAAAAGCACAGCCTTTTCCTTTGGATGAACTGCAAATATTTTAAGCCAGAAACTGTTATCATTTATGATCAATGCAAATCAGGTTTTAAACTGGATTTTGGAAAACCTTTATTTTCCACTTGTGCTTATTTATTTTATAAAGAAGATGGCATAAAAGTATTATATAAAATTAACTCTGAAATATTTTTCTTCTTTTTAGATCACCATAAACAAAACTTCCACCTGAGAAAATGATGAAATAGGAGTTACGGATACATTGGATTTGTTGGATGAAATACATGAAATTAATTTTTGTAACGTGGGAAAAAAGCCTAAATTGTCAGATTACATGTGTAAATCACTGCGTTACTGCTTTAGTCATTGTCTCTATTTAGCAATGACAAGACTGGAAGAAGTAAATAGAGAAGTGAACATGCATTCCTCAGTGCGGTATCTTGGCTATTTAGCCAGAATCAACTTACTAGTGGCTATATGTTTAGGTCTTTATGTAAGATGGGAAAAAACAGCAAATTCCTTAATTTTGGTAATTTTTATTCTTGGTCTTTTCGTTCTTGGAATTGCGAGCATACTCTACTATTATTTTTCAATGGAAGCAGCGAGTTTAAGTCTCTCCAATCTTTGGTTTGGGTTCTTGCTTGGCCTTCTATGTTTTCTTGATAATTCATCCTTTAAAAATGATGTGAAAGAAGAATCAACCAAATATTTGCTTCTGACTTCCATAGTATTAAGGATATTATGTGCTTTGGTGGAGAGAATTTCTGGCTATGTTCGTCATCGACCCACTTTGCTAACCACAGTAGAATTTCTGGAACTTGTTGGATTTGCCATTGCCAGCACAACTATGTTGGTAGAGAAGTCTCTGAGTGTCATTTTACTTGTTGTAGCTTTGGCCATGCTGATTACAGACCTGAGAATGAAGTCTTTCCTGGCTATTCCAAACTTAGTTATTTTTGCAGTATTATTATTTTTTTCCTCATTGGAAACTCCCCAAAATCCAATTGCTTTTGCATGTTTTTTTATTTGCCTGATAACTGATCCTTTCCTCGACATTTATTTTAGTGGACTTTCAGTAACTGAAAGGTGGAAACCCTTTTTGTACCGTGGAAGAATTTGCAGAAGACTTTCTGTTGTTTTCACTGGAATGATTGAGCTGACATTTTTTATTCTTTCAGCATTTAAACTTAGAGACACCCATCTCTGGTATTTTGTAATACCAGGCTTTTCCATTTTTGGAATTTTCTGGATGATTTGCCATATTATTTTTCTTTTAACTCTTTGGGGATTTCATACCAAATTAAATGACTGCCATAAAGTATATTTTACCCACAGGACAGATAACAACAGCCTTGATAGAATCATGGCATCCAAAGGGATGCGTCATTTTTGCTTAATTTCAGAGCAGTTAGTTTTTTTTAGTCTTCTTGCTACAGCGATTTTGGGAGCAGTTTCCTGGCAGGTAAGCTTATGTTTTTAAATTATGTCCAATGCCTATGATATGTGATAAAATGCTAGCTTCAGAAGTTGAAATTTAGTAAGGTCAAGTTCCTGATTTCAAAAGGAGATTCTTTTTTAGTGCTTATTTAATTTTGTTCATGGAATTGAATTACTGAATGCATTTTGAGAGGATAATTTAGTTTGATCTCTGTTGATGAGGTGACAAAATGTTAGGAATATTCAATTTGTGATATGCTGCCTACATCATGATTTATCATTAGAGGAACACACATAGATTTAAAGATCTTTAGAAAACTAGCATTTGAAGAGTTTTGGGAGGTTATGCTTTAATCCTTTCATTTTACCTATGGAAACTGAAAGCCAGAGAGAGAATATCCAGAGTTGCTATAGAATCAGTTACCTACCTTGTATCTAGTCCCTGGTCTCACAACAGCACATTTATATAGCCATTTCTATGAAGATTTTACATAAAAGAGGATTAGATATATAACACCATATCAGGTTCTTAATTACAGATTTAGAGACTTCCATAAAAAAGAAAATGGGTTTTACAATATATTTGCTGCCCAAAAAGTGTTTTACAAAGGTCCTTGTACACATTTAAATTGTACAATTGGACATTTTATGTACAATATTAACCAACCCAGACTTTTGAGTATTTATTAACTATGCAGTGTATATCAGGGACTATGATAGGTGCTGAAGATCTCAAGATGTCTGTGTCCTCAAAGAAGGACTATAATGTGAGGGGGAAGAGACTTGCATGTAAACAAATAATTATAATTATGGTGTGACAAATGCTATAATTTGACTTCAGGCTGGGATGTGGGGCATAAAGAAAGACACCTCTGCTAGGTGCAATTCTCTGCTTTGGACCAGTTTGTTGCTGCTCTTGATTTCTAGATATGAGTGTTAAAGGGAGATGGACACTTGCCTGGGCATGGTGTTTTCTAGCCAGTGTGGGCTATGGCAGGAAATCTATGTGGGAATCAGCCAAATGATGAAAACATCATGGGTGTTGCCTAACGATATCTTCCTCACTTTGCTGTACCTGCCAGGGCTAAAGACTGTCAGAATTATGATGATGTCAGAAAACTCAAGGAAGAATTTGCCTCTTCCTTCCAGCCTTAACTACTTTTTCTTTCCGGGTCCTCCTTATTAATGGAGAATACCTTTCCAGCTCATCAAATCCTGTTAACCAAATACTTTCTTCGTCACCAGACTCTTCTTCTTCCTCCTCCTTCCTCTTCTACTTTTTTTTCTTCTCCTCTTCCTCCTTTTCCTTCTCCTTCTTCATACTAGTGGTCTTCAAACATGTGTACCATTGGAAGTACACAAAGCTTTCTAAGGAGTATTGCAACAAATATAATTTAAAAAATTTTTTTTTAGTTGTCAGTGGACCTTTATTTTTTTTATTTATAAGCAGTACTGAGAATTGAACTCAGTGCCTCATGCATGCTAGCAGGTGCTGCAACATTGAACTCTAACCCCAGCCCAGCAAAAATAATTTTAAGAGAATCAATTTTGAGATTCTCACCTTCCATTTTTACTCTTAAATAAAGTTGATTTACTTTGGAAAGTCCCTCAAATTTGGTGTGGAGTGGTACCTCATTGTGTTTTTTATTTATATATCTCAACTGATGAAGAACATCTTTTAATTGTGTATTAGCCATTTACTTATCTTGGTTATTTAACTATCTTTCAAATCTTTTGTCCATTTTTAAATTGGGTAATTTGTCTGGAGTTATAAGAATTCATTATATATTCTAAGCCTTTTATCAGATAAAAGATTTGGAAATGTTTTCTTCTCGCCTGTGGCTTAATTTGTATTAATAATGCTTTTTGAAGAGTAAAATTTTTTTAACCTTATAAAGTCAAATTTATTGACTCTTTCTTTTATAGATTATCTTTGCCCAAGCATAGGTCATAAAGATTTTTCTCCTGTATTTTCTTCCAGAAGTGTTTTCTTCTATTGTTTTAGCTTTTATATTTAGGTATACGATCTATTTTTTAAAATATGGATCACATGTTGAAATGATTAACCTTTCCCCTCTTGAGTTGCCTTAGCATCTTTGTCCAAAATCAGTTACATATAAATGTAAGATTTTACTTTTGAGCTATTTTATTACATTGACCTGTATGCCTATCTTTATACCAGTACTATGCTGTCTCAGCAGTTATTTTCTAATTTCCCTTGGACTTTCTTCTTTGACTCATGGGTTATTTATAATTTTGTTGTGAGATATCCTAATATTTGTGGATTTCCCACATTTCTTCATGTTGCTAATTTCTAATTTCCGTATGGTTAGAGAAGATAATTTGCATGATTTTATTCTTTCATTTAAGACTCGTTTTATGGCCTAGCACATGTTTTATTCCATCTTCGCTTGAGAAAAATGAGTGCTATGTTATTGGGTAGAGCATACTATAAATATCAGCTTGGTCATATATCTATATCTTTGGTAGTATTGGTTGGTAGTGTTGTTCATGTCTGTATCCTTACTGGTTTTCTGTCTAGTTCTTTAAGTACTCAGAGGGAGTTATAAAAATCTCCATTTTAATTGCTGATTTGTTTATGTCCTCCATCAGTTATCTTTTTTTTTTTTTTTTTTTTTTTGCCTGGTGTGTATTTGAAACCCTGTCCTAGATGTAGGAACAGATTTTCTATCTCTTTAATAACTGATTCTTATCATTTGGTTAAGTGGCATCTTTGTGGCAACAGACCCTATTGCCTGTGAAATTTAAAATATTAACTGTCTCGCCTTTTCCAGAAAAAGTATGACAATTTTTGTTTTTGATCAGTGCTTCTCATATGCATACGAATTATGTGGGGAAATTTGTTACAGTTCCCCAAATTGAAAGTTAGTAATTTAAGAAAGGTGACTGAGATTCTGCATTTTTAAGATCTTCAAGTTGAAGATCCTGATCAGTAGCATACCTTTTGAGTGACTTACTAATTTAGTTGTTTAACACTTAGGTGAATATATCAGCATTATGTCTACATTTCCCAATTACTACATGGTAACTGCTGCCTGTGGTGTTGGCATTATGCCTTGTAGATAATTAGATTTTTTTAAACTTAATAATCTATTGTGGAAAGATTTCCCAAACTTTACTCATGTTCTGTGTCATGTTAATGAGTGTACTCAGAGAAAAAAATGTTCAGAAAATACAGAAAGAGAAGCATTTCCAAACTTGACCATGAAATTCTTCCCACTACCTCTCATTATTTCATTACCCACTTTCTCTCTCTCTCTCTCTCTCTCTCTCTCTCTCTCTCACACACACACACACACACACGCATTTGTAACCTCTGTGTATGGTTTCTTCTTGGACTTTTGCCTAGGATCAAGTATAAACTCTGTGTGAAACATAATTTGGGAAGCATCTACTGGATTTATACAAGTTCCAGTCCTTTTGAATAATGAAAGAATCAGAAACCTTTATTATGAAGTAAGAGTTTTGTTAGGAGAAGACTGTTTTGGGGATAACATCATTGTTGATTCAAGTTAATTCTTAGAGGAATCTCAAATGGATTTAAATTGATTTTAACTGATTTTTAACTTGAACTATTTTTGGTTAACATTTCTAAATGACATTGATTAATAATAATACATCTTAACCCATTTGTTACATTTCTGAAAGAGTAATACCAGTGTATACTAAACTGTTTTTTTTTTTTTTTCCCACTCTTCTGTTAACACATTCTTCAGTAGATTTTCACTGGAAAAAGTGTTGCACTGACTGGGTAAGGAAAGACCCAATGTGGCAAGAAAAGATGAGGAACTAAAGAAGCGTTTGCAGTAGATCAGTTTGTCAGCCAGGGGCAGGATTGATAAAAGTAGAGATTGTATAGTCCAAATTATCAGTTTGATATCTGGCTAAGAAGTCTTTGCCTAAGTCTCTAAAAATAGCTTTGTTTTTTGTTAATTTTACCAAGTTTAATATTGTTGGAATGAGTCACTAGTATCATTCCAAGTCATTTACATTAAAAAGCTGGAATTTTACCATTAACTTCTATTGTGTTTTGTTCATAATCTCATTCCAACTTTAAAATGCAACATTACAGCTGTTGTTTCCTACAATTTGTATTATGTTCATTGAATGTGTTATTTGCTTTTCCTCTTTTAAGGTTTTTTTTCCTTAAATAACTCAATTAAAAAGGTACCATGCCCCATAGCATTTGATGCTAGTTTTGTTACTTAGCTGTAGGCTTTTATGATAATTGAAGGATAAAAGGAAGAAAGTATCCAGAAACCTAGGGAAATATGCCCTATGGCACTTTCTTATATTTGGAAATTTTCTCTGAAATCTTGCACATGAGATTTTTATATACCTTTCCTTGTGAACCATTGTCATTTGCAGATTCCATAGGGGTTTGATGCATCTTTTTTTTTTTCTTCGTACAAGTCCTTTTGACCCAAATGAGAAAAACCATAATCACAGTTGGTTTCTCTATGGGGAAGGAGTGACAATTACTGGATATGACAGCTGTCTTTATGTCAGCTTCATATCCAAGGAAGGAATGAAATCCAAAGATGCAGCACAGTTTAATTTCCAGCAAGATGGCAGGATCAGCTGTATTACTTCTCTTGGCATTAGGAGCAGGAAATTTGCAAATCTGCTGTGAAACTAGAATTGTTCATTTTTCATAATTTTTCTTTTGTTTCATTTCTCTTCCTAAAATCTTGAGCCATTTTGGTCTAGATGAGAAGAGGAACACTTAACACCTATCTTGAAACTACAATTTTGTTCTGTCACTTTTGCCAGAACAGCATGTCTTAGTCTATTCTGTGTTGCTGTAACAAAACCACAGAATGGACAATTTAAAAAGAATTGAAATTTATCACAGTTCTGGAGGCTGGGAGGTTCAATATCAAGGTGACAGTATCTGTTGAAGATATTCTAAACTACATCATCTCATGGAAGGGAAAAGAGCAAGACAGTTGGTATAAGAAGTCCATTTCACAGCCTCAAGCCTTTTAAATCAGCATGAATCCATTCATAATGGCAGAGCCCTCTTGACCTAAAATCTCCCATTAGGCCCCATCTGCTAAGATTGTTAATTTGGGGATTACTCTTTTGGCAGGAACATATTCAAACCATTAGATAGGAGTATTATTTAGTCCTGTTGTGTTGAATATTACCGTCAGTTTTTTATAACCAACGTGCTTATCAAATAACATTAGTATCAATTTTAAATTAAAAATTTAAAATTTTTAATTTAAAAAATTAAATCACTGTTGTCTACAAATGATTTGTGCTTGAACTTTATTTTTTACTTAGTTCATTGCTAAATCAAACTGTTTAATACTTTTTTTCTAATGGTGAAAGCAATATAGCTTTAATTCCACAATAAACTATTAGTATTAATAACTTTACAAAATTCTTTAATGCAGAAGTCAGTATAATCATTAGTATTTTGTATACATGACTAGTTAAGAGAAGCCATTCTCAATATTTGACATATTTGAATAAATAAAAGACCAAGTTTAAAATAACTATTTTGAGGCCTTTTTCAGGAATGGAAGCTTTCATTTTCTGTAGGAAATAGGGAAAAATTGCTAACAAATTAATAAAGTTTTAACTAAGAAAATGGTTTGACTTAAGTGAATAGTTTTTGGTGGTAGGGGAGGAAAAAGTAATTTTCTCTCCTTCATAGTTCTTAGCTGGGCTGGTGCCCTGTTAGAATAGAGATTAATAGGAGAAAAACAGAAGTATATTAACATGTATACCTATTGTATACATGGGAGATACCTAAGGCATAAATAATTCTAACCAAGATTACTTTGAAATCAAGCTTACCTGTCAGTCTTCAATGAAGACTGATAATAAAGAGTAACTTTTTAGAGAATTGTCAAGACAAAGGAAGAAGACTTTGAGGCTCTAGAGGTAATAAATTTTT
Source organism: Glaucomys volans (assembly GCA_020662805.1). NCBI lineage: Eukaryota > Metazoa > Chordata > Mammalia > Rodentia > Sciuridae > Glaucomys > Glaucomys volans. The sequence goes on along the minus strand of JAJEJO010005105.1, from coordinate 115,677 downwards.
GTGAAGAGGCAAGTAAGTGTTATATATATTCCTTTGGTGCCCTCTCTACTAAGAGTCAGAAGTTGTTTTCATTATCAACCTTGTCATTCAGGAGGAGGGACACCTTTGCTTTTATAAAGTTATTCCTGCTTTTAGGGAAATAAGGCAAGGCTAGAGATCTTTTCGTATATCTCTCTCTTTTAAGTTGGATTCAGTTCAAAATAATCGTTATGCCAAAAAGGCATATTTTAAGGTGGCATATTATGATTTCCTGCAATACAATGTTCTTTTTCCCATGTACATATCAAAATTTACTTCACCACTACAAGAGGAATAATCAGTTCCTTAATGTTTTATTTGTGAATTTTCTTTTATATATGTTTTCTAAATCTATTTCATGAAATTTCCTAATAACTCTTCCTACATACGGAAAGCTTATTTTATACACCTGATTTACTAACTCTTAAATTTTAATAATTATCCTAATTTTAGAAATAGTGTGCAGGGATTTTTAAAAAGAGGATGCTATTTTCTTATAATTGTATTTGTAAGAGTCCTATAATTATGTCTATAGAGCAAAATAAATGAGTAAATAAACATAGCCATTAGATTTTTGAGTAGAATAATTTTGTTTGACCCAGTACATTTTTTAAAGTTGTGTGCCTTTAGATAGCCATGTACCTTCCTTTAAATTACTTGCAACTACTTAGTACTCTCAGCCGTTACACACTTTGGCTAGTTTGGCACCTGAAGGCATTCAAGTTTGTGACCCTTGCTATAAATTATAAGAGTGAAATGTTTAATTTCTTATACTATCTTGATTAGAAAAGTACTAGGTATGTGAAGGTAAAAGAAGAAATAATAAAGTTGTTAATAATATTGTTCCTGTTATTATAATTCTTTGATATGAATGCCTATTTGAAAATCCTTTTTTGTTATTATGTTAATTGATCAGCATTTTCTATTATGGTGGAGCAACATATACAATACAAATTACAGAAATTGCAGTATAGTATTGAAATTATAAAAATTTGCAGAGGATTACCTATCAAACCTAAAAGTGAACCCATAAACCAAGTTATAATACTGTACTATTTATTAGAATTATGTTGCTTCTTTAAAGTTGTACACTGTGTCATTTTGCTGATATAATTAATCCAACCAGTATAGAAACTATAAATTTCTCTTGAACTTATATACCATGACTTATGTAAGAAAAACTAATACGCACATAAAACATAACAGATATATAAAAGGACATAGCGTGCTTATACTGGAAGTACATTTTTAATACCATTAAATAGGCAATGAAAACTTATATACAAATGAACGGCCTGGAAATCACTTATTAATTAGAAAATATAATGGAAATGATTACCTTAATAAGAAAGCAGAAACATAAAATGCCTAGGAATGAGTTTTAAAAGGAACAAACTTTTATAAAGAAATGCCACAAAACTCCATGAAAGGTAATAAAAGAAGACATAGGTAAATGGAAAAACCTTCTGGGATAAGTAGGCTCAAGCTGTGTCCTATGGACATTTGTTCGTATAGAAGAGTTTTCAAAGGTGAGCTGCCTAGAGCAAAATGCAAAGTCCAGGGTCTCCAAAATTGGGATCTCTGGTAAATTACTTTCCATTTTAAACTGACACAATGAAAGAAAAGCTCTAGATGAAACAAACAAAATATCCTCTCTGGGAGAAGGTATCGTTATCTTAGGCCTAAAATGAATCATGTAATATTTTTTACATATTCATTATAGTATTTTACATACAGTATTTATTCTTATAAATATAAGCAGGTATTCACACATACACATGACAATAAGCAAGAAGCAAGAGAACCAACAAATGGCAGAAAAGGTCTTAAGATATTGCAATTATCAAACAGAAAGAAACACCATACTTATTACTATGTTGAAAAAATAAAAGCAAAGATAAGTAAGTAATGGTTGGAAACAGTAAAAAGTAACAAGGCAGATTTGAAAAGGAACTAAATGGAAATTTTAGAATTAGAAAATAAAGTCACCTACAAGTATTTGAATGTGCAAGCTTGAAACAGTATTAGTGAACTGGAAGATACAGTTCAGAAGGAGCACGGAAGAGGAGAAAATAGAATTTTTAGAAAATAATAGAATAAAAAATATTATTTTAGAAAATAATAGAACAGGAGGAAAGGGTGAAATTCAAAAAGGATGTAGTGAGAAGATCTCATCTGTGTTTGACTGGAGTCCCAGGAAGAAAGAGGTGAAAGTCAATATTTGAAAATTATTTGAAAGATAGATAAATAGACCAATAGAACAGAAGAGAGTCCAAAAACAGATCTGAATACTTGGTATGTAACAAAGATGGCACTGTAGAGTGATGTGGAGTGGCTAATATTTTGAGTAATAGGTGCTTAGACAATGGGGTGTCTATAGAGAAAAAAATTGAAATTGGATCATTATCATAAAACTCAATTCCATTTGAACTATAGATCTTTTTATTCCAAAGAAACAGAATGCTACATTGCAATTAAGAACTTATGCTAAGCCTAAAACTGTTGAAGAATCACACGGGGGGGAAAATATTTACAGTACAATCCACAAAGACTTTTATCTGAAAGACATTGAAAACAAAACAGAGCTTGCTAAATCAAGAAAGGACCAGCCATATAGAAGAGTGGGCAAAATATTTAACACTTCACCAAAACCTGAATGATCAAAGGAATTGAACCTTATTAACAATCAGAGAACTTGATATTATAGTTTTATTTATAAAAATGGCAAATTATAAACAATGTAAATTCCACAAATAAGGGAATGTCAGTCGGTCTTTACAGAAGATTTAGAATTACTAGACTTAACAACATATTAAAAAGTTTATAGAATATTATCTATCATCTTGTTTTGGTAAAAGCTATATATGCCTATATGTACACATGAATGCATATGAATGTATAATTGTGATTATACATTGTATGAAGTTGAAATATTTCAAAAGTAACTATAAAGATAGTGGTACTTGGAATGATTTTAATCATATTTTTACTTTTTAGTGTTTTCTAGTATTTCTAAATTCAACATATGTTATATAATTTCATATAATTATGCTATATACTAAATATGTATGATTGTATATAATGTATATTATATAATTGGTAAAATAGAGTATACCAAAATCAGGTAGTATATTCATTTTTTCATATGAATCAATTTTCTGTTTTGTATTCATTTTTTTTTTTAAACTGGGGATTGAACTCAGGGTTGCTTTACCACTGAGTTACATCCCCAGCCCTTTACATTTTTTATTTTGAGGCAGGATCTCACTTAGTTGTTCAGGTTGACCTTGAACTTGTGATCTTCTTGCATCTCAGCCTTCTAAGTCACTGGAATTATAGGCATGAGCCACTGCGTGAGGCTCTTTTTTTATTAAAATTTTTATCAGATAAATCACTCCTTATTGTTAAAATGTGTGCTGATGCATGTAGCATGTGCAGCAGCAATACAAAAAGAATGTGGAACAGTGTTAGTATTTTAAAGATATTGTTTAGGACCGAGAGACTGTCATCTTCCCATTTTCTTTTTACTTAAATGGGTCCTTTTATTTTATTTTTTTTTCTGTTTTTTATATCTTTATTTCTTTGTGGCTGTATCTCACTATGGTGCTTAGTCTGGGCTCAAACTCAGGATACTTATGTCTCAGCTTCCTGAGTAGTTGAGATCATAGACAAGCATCACTATGTCTGATGCAGTCTTTTTTAACTGCAATTGATACTTAATCTTGCCAACTCATTTTAATATTTATTCTGCTTCTCTATTTTCCACTCTGCTTTTTGGATGCTTAAATATCCTTAATTTTTTCTTTTTTTTATTACAATTACATAATTCAAAGTTGAGGACTTTTCAAAGATAAAAGAATGGAATTCACTTTTTTCAATTCACATGGTCTTAAATTTCATTAAGATTTTTCTGAACTTTTTTCATAGGAAAAAAAGAGTCCTTCCTAAAGTATCCTTTTTGATAAATTAATGAATACCTTATTTGAAAAATGGCATAAGACATGTGGATTTAACAAGGAAATATGTTATGGGCTTTTTTATGTCATATCAAAGAGTTGTTATGTTTTCTGTTTTTTTAGGTTGGATGGAAGATGTTATTTCACAGATTTAAAAAATACAACGTGCTGTATTTTGCCACAGCTCCTAGGAGGTTTAGAGATAAATTTAAGCTTTATTATGCTAATTAGATTATCCCTGTATATTTTTCTATATTAACTTATAATTGTTTTTAGATAATTTATTGTTCTTTTCATTCTTGGAAGTATGGGTAAAAATGTGAATTCATATGCATCTATATAAATATACACGTAAATACACATACTATACAAAAATGTTTTGAATTTCTTTTAGCCAACAAATGGAATCTTCTTGAGCATGTTTCTAGTCGTCTTGCCATTGGAGTCCATGGCTCATGGGCTCTTCCACGAATTGGGTAACTGCTTAGGAGGAACATCAGTTGGATATGCTATTGTGATTCCTACCAATTTTTGCAGGTACTGTGGTAGTAATTACTTGACTCATAACATTTTCCTAATGTTTATATAAATGTGAATAGAAAATAGGATAGCTCATTTTTGAAAGGTACAATATTTTCAAAATATAATTGTTGCATTTCTTTATTCCATACTTTTCGAAGATTCTATTCCAAGTGATAATATAATCTTCAGGGGTTGAATTTAAATATTGATAAATATGATTAGTTTATTTTTTAGCTAAAAATCAGAAAGTATGAGTACATTTTCTAAAGAAAGATTCTTCCCTAAAGAGAATATCTCGTTTAAGAAAATGTCCTATGAGCCAGGCGTGGTGGCGCATCCCTGTAATCCCAGCACTTGGGAGGCTGAGGCAGGAGGATCGTGAGTTCAAAGCCAGCCTCAGCAACTTAGCGAAGCCCTAGGCAACTCAGTGAGACCCTGTCTCTAAATAAAATACAAAATAGGGCTGGGGATGTGGCTCAGTGGTCGAGTGCCCCTGGGTTCAATCCCCAGTACCACACACACACAAAAAAAAAAAAAAAAAAAAGAAAGAAAATGTCCTATGAAACAGTATAGTAAAATAGAATACAATGTGCACTGGACTTGAGAGTCCAGAATTGTAGTTCTCTATTACCTTAGGCAAATCATAACTTCTCTGAAACTTAATGTCTTTATCTAAAATGCAAATGGTAATACCTACTCTGTCCATCTCAGAGGAATGTTATGGAAAGTTAGTAAGAATTTGCATGTAAAAACATTCTACAACATGAAAAATGCCATACAAATACCAGGAATTCAAAAGATGAGCAGTAAATTATAACAAATATTAATTTCAGTTTTATTTCAAAATAATTTTTATCCCTCAAAATGTGAGGGAAATCAATTAGAAAAAAAAATAGTTCTTTGCCATTAATGAATTCTGATGATCTAGTTTTCATTACAGTTTTCTGAGGGGAATATTTTGAAATAAAAAAAAAAAAACCTGATTTAAAATATTTGATATAAACCTCCCAAATAGATTTGTAACAAATATTTCCCTCTACATTAAAGGCTTGATAAAAAGTTGAAGGTGCTAATGAGAAGGAAAGAAAGAGATTTGGAAGGGTCCCATAAAGTAAGACATGGTAATTTTGCAGAAAGAATGTGTGAACATAGTAATATGCACAGTTAGATTTTGTTCTATCATAATTTTTTTTTGCCTATGTGTTCTTATTTTTTGTTTTTGGGTATTGGGGATTGAACTCAGGGGCACTGTACCACTGAGCCACATCCCCAGCCCTTTTTTGTATTTTATTTAGAGACAGAATCTCACTGAGTTGTACCTCAGTCTCAGCTAGGATTACAGGCAGGTGTCATCACACCTGGCTTCTTGTTCTTTTACTTTTTGGTGATTGTTAAATGTTACAAAATGTGGAACAAAGTATAATATTACTGAAAACTAAAGTGTTATTAGAATAGTGTTGATAGTGAAGCAAAATTTAAAGTTTTCCAAATCTCTGATAGAAATTTCTTTGCAGGAGAGAAGTAATGATTTTCTGTGATAAACACTGATAATATTTTGTACTTGTAAGACAAGATTTAGCATCTATACTATATTATGAGTTTACATTTGGTCCAGGGTTAGATCTGTTTTCAATTAGTGCTCAGAAGTATAAGGCAGTGGACCTAAGTTTTAGGAAATATTTTCGATGGTATTTGTTAATAGATCATTTCTTTTATCATTTATCTACCTCAAATTTGTAAAATTTGAACACAACTTTTTAAAGATCATGTGTTTTCCAATATAGAAATTAAATATATAATTAAAATATTGCTTCCACATTTGAAGTATTAACATTTTTTTCTCAGTAAGGTTTTTTCCTTATAGTTCCAACCCAGTTGTTCTTTTTTTTTTTTTTTGGAACCAGAGTTTGAACTTAGGGGTACTCGGACACTGAGCCACATCCCCAGCCCTATTTTGTATTTTATTTAGAGACAGGGTCTCACTGAGTTGCTTAGGGCCTCCCTAAGTTGCTGGCTTTGAACTCGTGATCCTCCTGCCTCAGCCTCCTGAGTTGCTGGGATTACAGGTGTGTACCACCACGCCCAGCATCCCGTTGTTCTTAAAACATTTAGTATAATCTTGCTTTTAAAAAGTCTTGTTCATTATCTGTCATTTTGTAAGAAAATAAGAAACAGGAATATGTACATTTGGAGATACACTCCCAGTTTTTTTTTTGGTAATTTTTAGAAACCAGGTTTTGATTCAAGGCTTAGTAGCACTATAGAACTTTAAAAAAAATTATTTTTAAAATCCTCCCATTTAGTTAGCAGCAACTATTATGATTCTTAGGTAATCAATGATAAATGACAGATGAGAATGTGATATAGAATAATACTTGTTAAACATGAAAATTATTTTTTTCTCCTTCAGTCCTGATGGTCAGCCCACACTGCTTCCACCAGAACATGTACAAGAATTAAATTTGAGGTCTACTGGCATGCTCAACGCTATTCAAAGATTTTTTGCATATCATATGATTGAGACTTATGGATGTGACTATTCCACAAGTGGACTGTCTTTTGATACTCTACATTCCAAACTGAAAGCTTTCCTTGAACTTCGGACAGTGGATGGACCTAGACATGATACATATGTTTTGTATTATAGTGGGCACACCCATGGGTCTGGAGAATGGGCTCTAGCAGGTAAATTGCCCTTTGGCGTTTCACCATTGTGAAAATATACATATTTGTAGAAATCTGTTCTTTACACAGAGACATTAAATTTTCTCAGTTTTCTACTTCATAGCTTACCAAGAACACATGACTATCTTTTCTTTTCTCTAGCTTATGGGTTTAATATAATTTTAAGTAATCTATAACAGTAAGGATTTGAGAATTATGTATTGTAGTAATTGGAAGAAAAAATATCTGCTTGGTTTGAGACATTGGATCAGTTTCCCCTTATAGTACTTCAGAATTATAAAATATAGTGACATTTTTCAGCAGCTGATAAAGTTCTTTGATTCGTAGATCTAAGTCTTAAAAAATTTTATACATGTAGACTTCAATTGGTCTTCATATGTATAGTTTTACTTATATTAGAAAGTTCTCCAAAATTTTAAATAGCAGGTGTTATGAAATAGTGAGAGTAGTGCCAGTTCAGGAGACCTGTCCTAATTGCCCCAACAGTATTATTTTATTTTTTTAAATTTTATTGGTTCTTCTTGATAATACATGACAGTAGAATCCATTTTGATAAAATTGTACAAGTATGGATGGGCATGATGTTGGGATTCACTTAGGTATTTTCATATGTGTACATAGAAAAATTTTGTTATATTTATTCTATTGCCTTTCCTTTTATTTTAAACAGGGTGCTTCCTGTTAGCTTCAGTTATCTCATCTGTAAAATGAGGGGGTGATATTGAATGATCATTAAGTTCCATTGTAAGGGTAAAAATCTGTTTTGTAGCATTGTTTTGAATTTTCTTAGCCTTCTCAACTATAATAGAGACTTATAAGTCAGGAGCTTTGTTCTATGAAATTTTAAATGCTTAGAACCTAGAACAGAGCCTGGAACATAGTAGGGGACCCTTTAATCATTGATAGGTAGATGAAATCATTGAATGAAACATGAAAAAGGAAAGAATTTTTCCTATTTTAGATTAGAAACAGTTCATAATTATATCTTGTCCTTTTTTCTGTAAAAGATTTTTGATGTTTTAAACCAAGAACACATAATAAAAAAATCATAAAATATAAGGGGGAACATATTTTTATCTCAAAGAAAAATAAGTAGTATAGAAGAGACAGGCAGACCTACCAATATAACTCCAGAATGGGAAAAAAAATCCCTCGACATTAAAGTAGAAATGATTTTAAGTCAGAATCATCTCACTGATTTCATGCCAGGTTTGTAACAGGGGTTTTATCATAAAGAATTTTTTTTGAAATTTTTCTTTTTTGCAATTAGGTATTGAACATTCAGTAGCTCTCTAGAAGTAATGGCAAATTGACATTTATTGGAGATATTTTTAAGCATAAGCTACTGTAATTAGTATTTTGCAAACAGTATTAGATCTAATCTTGATGCAATCCTTTGAGGTAGACACCGTATCACCTCTGTTATTTTCATTTTTCAAAGGATAAAACAGAAGTCATACAACCAAGTGATAGAACCATGATTCAAGCCCAGGTCTGCCTGACCCCTGAAGTGTGTTTCTCCCCATTGTTCCGTGTTGCTGCCAAAGGCAAACACTGTGAAATGGCATGTTCTGGTTAAGTACCTATTTTTGTTAACGTGGATCACTCGTTCAGAAATCAGAAACGTAGAATGTGCAAGAAGGTATTTAACACTAAAACTACTTGAACATAGATTATAAACTCATTTACCTCACCTGTAACTTTTTAATTACAATGTACAAAATACCTTTTTAACCTTTATGGCTACTACAGTTCCAGATAAAGTATATCATTTTGTAACTCAGAGCACAAGAGAGTTCAAATCAATTCAAAAATCTTTACAGAAGAAAAATTCAGACCTAAAAGTTGGGAATGATTATTGACAGTTTACTGCAAAGCTTAGAATAATAAACTCTTCTCAGATCAAAAAGAAAAATAAAAAGGCATGATTTTGGTATATACAAATATCCATAATTATTTTAAAGTATCAGAAAAAAGTAATTTTAAAAGTAACTTTTCATGTTTATATGAAGGCTTTATTAATTTAGGCATTTTTGTTTTAAAAAGTTGCATTTTCCTTCTTAAATATTTTAAAATTTATTTCAAGCATTTATGTTTTTGGTACTGGGGATTAAACACTGGGCCACTTTACCACTGAGCTATATCTCAGTCCTTTTTATTTTTTATTTTGGGACAAGGTCTTGCTAAGTTGCTAAGACTGGCTTTGGATTTTTGATCCTTCTGCTTTAGCCTCCCAAGTGACTGGGATTACAGGCATGCAACACCATGCCAGGCTCAAGTATTTTTTAAAGGTGACTTAGGGAATAAATTCTAGGCATTCAATTTACCAATATTTACTCAGCTTTCTCTTTTACTAAGAAAAGTAAAAGACATCAGGATAAGCAGCATATAAATTAGTATTCTTAAATTTTCATTCACTCATGATGAATGAAAACTTAACCTCTTAGAGTAATGATTTTAGGTAAATATCTTGCAGTCACATTCTGGAATAGTGTCTTCATATTTTTTGATGTATTCTATTAATAAATTGACCATTAGAGAATTCTTCTATTAACCAAGATTTGTTCCTGTGTAACTTTGAGTGCTTATCATAATGAATAAAAAATAAAATAATAATAGAGAAAGCGTAGCTTGACATGGCTCTCCCTTATCCCACAATTAACCAACTGCATACTGTCACACCCGGCCTGAGGCACCTGGCTCACTTTCAGATACCCAGATTGAGCGAGGACTAGAAGTCCTCTTTTCAGTCAGTATGAGCCCAGGTCTGCCTTAGACATAGCCCACCAAGGCCAATTGTGTCTGAAAATAAAATTTAAGCACCACTGCTCTAGAGAAAATACTTTAATCTACTCTAAACCAAGTGACAAAGTACTTTAAGCTCTGATAATTTATAAATTATTATCATTTTTCTAGCAACCTTTGAAATCAGAAACATTATGAGTGGATTTTTCTTAGGTTAACAAATTAAGAACAAGTCCAGGACTAAATATTACTGTGGGAAAGACAATCTATATTTGCCTTTCATCCCATACTTTAACTTGCAGTACTTCTGAGAATATGTAGCCTTCTTCCATTTATGGAGTTTCATAATATAGAACCTGGTATTTTTGCTTCTTTGCTTTAGGATAAAAACCAATTATAGTAAATATAAGCGATACAGAAAGAAAAAGAAAAAACTGTAGATAATCTATAATGTAGTATATCACAGACAAAGCCTTTAAAAAGCAGTCTCAATTACTTGAAATGCATCAGATGACTGTTATCTGAAATAAATGTTAAGTATTTGCATCTGGGCCAAAAGCCAAATGTAGCATAGAACCTATTCATACAAGAAAACAGAGCAGAACTAGAGAAGAGAAATAATTCAAGAGGTTTCATGCTGCTTTAAGTTTTCTTTTTGATGTCTAAAGAGCTTTTATATAAGAAGATTAGGGTAGAATGTGCTGAAGAATATTGATAGAGTTGTGGAGGCTATGTAAGCAATGATGTTTTATGGCAGGTAGAATTTGTGTAATAACTTTTGTAATCTATGTCATCCTCTGATCTCTAGAGACATTTTTTATAGAACCAGTGATAATAAAAAGTTTACATTCGACCATTTTTTATAAAGTAGTATCTTTTGGGGGTTTTGGTGAAGTGTAGCACATTAGTAACATGTAGAGACTATGTGTTGAAGTAGTTCATCTGACACAATATGCATGATTGTTAGAGCAATTCATTAAACATTTTTCATTTTCAGAGTCTGTGATATAGCAGGCTGAAGAATAAAAGAGTATTAATTGCATATAAAGAATGTGATATAGCCTGGCTTCAGAGATCATGTTAATAGAACTGAAAATATAAAAGATTCTTTTTTTCTCTAGTGCTATCATTTTGATAGCAAAGAGAATGATTGCTCATGGTGGAAATGTATATTTTGCAATGTATATTAGGTTACTGAATGGTTACTCATGGTAGAAATATATATTAGGGCATTGGATATTTTGCTAACAAATTGTAATTCTTTCTAATTGTAAGAGTAACATGCTCAATGTAAAAATGTTGGAAGATATAGAAAAGTATTTAAAACCCAGTAGAAATCCAAATACCCAGCAATATCAACTACAGTTTTGCAGATACACTTCTGTCCCATACTCTAATACAGATGTTTTCCCATCATAAAATTTTTATGAATATTTAATTTTAAAATTTTCTTAAGATTATATCATAATTTATTTCTATTCCCCATTTCAAATTTTACACCACTTTAGTGCAAAAATCTCTATATGTAATTTTTTTGTCCCCACTTCCGTTCTTTCCTGGGATAGATTCCTGGAAGTAGAAGGACTGTGTCCAAGTCAGTGATACAGGACCAGGAGTAGGTGAGGTGAAGATGGCAGTTGCCTTGGGGAATGACAAAATATTTGCCTGAATAGAGTGGTAAAAAAGTTAAGTCATCAAAAAACTAAGTCATCTGTTAATGCAGCATTCTTAAAAATAAAAATTAATGCAAAAAAATCTATAATGAACCAGACATAAAGACAGGTTTATAGGTTAGAAATACATTTTAAAAATATATTTTTAAATATATTCTGGGTATGCATATATATACATATATATATTATATATATATATATTTTTTTGAGGTGCTGGGGATTGAACCCAGGGCATTGTGCTGGGTATATATTTTTTATTTCTTTGTTGGTCTCTGGGTATAGAACTGATTTAAATGTAAATGCGTTCTTAAACTCTTGGTACAGGAAAGGTATTCTTTTTTGTTTTCATTTAATAGTACCTATTTATGAAGATAAGGAAACATTTTATTAGGGGTCAGGAAACTTTTTCTGCATAGGGCCAGATATTTTTGGCCCTGTATATTTTGTGTAATAAGATCCCTATTGCCGCCTCTCAGCTCTGATATTGTAGAATGAGAGCAGCCATAAACAGAATGCAAATGAATTAGTGTTGTGTTCCAATAAAATGTTATTTATGGAAATAATTACATATAAGTTAAATTTCCTCTATAATTTCATGTCACAAAATATTCTTTTGGTTTTCTTTGACCTAAGCAAAAATATAAAATTAATTCTTAGCTCTCAAGTCATACAAAAACAATTGACAGGTTAGATTCAGCTTACAAGCTATAGTATGCTTCCCCAGTGTAGAATATTTATTTTTCTGTATAATTTTTATTTTTACTAAATTTAACTATAGTTTCCCAATTAACAATAGTTTAAAAGTTTTCAGTTTTATAATAGTGCAAAAGCCATATATACTCGGTAAAATACATACTTCCCATTTTGAACTTTGATCTTTTCCCAGGCTAGCGATATGTGGTACTATAGCCTTCAGGAATGCTGGGCATTGCCATCCAGCTATAGTTCTTGGTTAGCCACATAATCACAGCAGTAAACAACTGACACTTTACAGTGTCCTTTGTTGCTAAGTTGTGATGTTAGGTAGGTGATGTGTATGAAATGCATTTTTTGATCATTAATATTTTCACTTAGAATGAGTTTTGGGATAAAAAAAAATGAGTTTTGGGATATAAACCCATTGTAAATTGAGAAGCATTTGTGTGTAAAACAGGTTTCTTAAATTATCATAGCACACTCATTTTTTATGGAAGTAATAAGGATTTTTTTTAAACCTAAAGTTGAAAAATAGATGCGCATCAACAGATGAATGGATAAAGAAATTGTGGTATATATATACAATAGAATATTACTCAGCCATAAAGAAGAATGACTTTCTGACATTCTCCAATAAATGCATAGATCTGGAGACTATCATGCTAAGTGAAATAAGTCAGTCCCAAAAAACCAAAGGTCAGAAGTTCTCTCTGATATGTGGATGCTAACCCACAACAAGGTGGGTAAGGAGGGGAAGAATAGAAGTTCAGTGAATTAGACAAAGGGCAATGAAGGGAAGGGAGGAGGGATACAAAGACAGTAGAATGAAGTTGACATAACTTCCCTGTGTACGTATATGAATACACCACAGTGAATCTCAACATTGTATACATCCACAAGACCGGGATCCTAATTAGAATAAGATACATTCCATACTTGTATAAATATATCAAAATAGATTCTACTGTCATGTATAACTAAAAAGAACAAATAAAAATTTAAAAACACCACTGATTAGCAGGTATTATGTACTACTTTAGGAAGTTGAAACAGCTCTAAGATACAGATACTAATTTCAGCATGACGTAGCCCCACTTTGCTGGAAGTCAAACAGAAACTGGTTGAGTGTCTGGCAGTAATATTGTAAATCACAATAGATCTTGAGCTATTGTCCTGGGTCAGATGATCTCTCAAACCCTGTTAAGTCTAGAATTCACATATGCAGACCACCTCCCAAATGATCTCCAAGCTTTAACTACTTGAAAAAACATCTTCCAAATGATGCTTTGGAATTATTTCAGATATTTTCATATTTTTTGTTTACATATTTAATTTTAAGAACTTAAAATATACTTAGGAGAATATTTTTAATGAGCAGCTTCAGAAAGTATTGTCTATTGATTTTTTTCTTGTCCACAGGTGGAGACATACTACGCCTTGACACACTTTTAGAATGGTGGAGAGAAAAGAATGGTTCCTTCTGTTCCCGGCTTATTATCATATTAGACTGTGAGAATTCAACCCCTTGGGTGAAAGAAGTGAGAAAGATTAATGACCAGTATATTGCAGTGCAAGGAGCAGAGATGGCAAAGACAGTAGATATTGAAGAAGCTGACCCACCACAGCTGGGTGACTTTACAAAAGACTGGGTAGAATATAATTGCAACTTGAACAATAACATTTGCTGGTCTGAAAAGGGACGCACAGTGAAAGCAGTGTATGGTGTGTCAAAGCGGTGGAGTGACTACACTTTGCACTTGCCAACGGGAAGCGATGTGGCCAAGCACTGGATGCTACACTTTCCTCGTATTACATATCCATTAGTGCATTTGGCAAATTGGTTATGTGGTCTGAACCTTTTTTGGATCTGCAAAACTTGTTTCAGATGCTTGAAAAGATTAAAAATGAGTTGGTTTCTTCCTACTGTGCTGGACACGGGACAAGGCTTTAAACTTGTCAAATCTTAATTTGGACCCAAGAATGGGATATTATTGAGAGTTCATATTACCAATTATCACTAACTTGCCATTTTTGTATAATGTATTTTTATTTGTGGAAAATATTTTGCTACTTCTGTAGCTGCTCTCACTTTGTCTTTCCTCAAGTAATTATGGGATATGTAAGGTGTCAGGAATAAGCATTATTTTATACTGAAAGTACATAGAGAGTCATAAATGCTGACTCTGTAAATGTATAAAAGATGTTAAAAATAACATTGCACTTTCAGGAATGTTTGCATTTGTCACTGACTAGAAAGAAAATGGTTGTCTATGCTCTGCAATGGCCAATGAAGAATTAATAATGCCTTATTTTCTAGGCAAACATTAGGGAATGTAAACCAAACAAATTTGTTTACTATTTTAAGAAAACTACCAATTGACTAACAAGATTGTTTTTTGTAAACAGTATGTTGGAGTCTGATCATTTGAAGAACTATAAATTCTTAGAAAAAGTAAGCGGCCTGCCCAAAATAAATGTAAAATTTGCTTATATTTCATCACATTCAGATGTCTTGGTTGTGACCTATTATCAGTAAAGTGGAGAGACCCAAATTGCTTTTTAGATCAAAATATCCTTTATGTAGGTAACCATAAGAGATGAGAGCCTTCATGCATTGGTGAGGATGTCTGAAAACATTGGTATTTTAAAAGTCTTTCTCAGGGTAACTTAATGTTTTCTTAATGAACAGTGTTTCGAGCTGTAAATTCCTTCTTAGTAAATTATCTTTCTTTTCAAAAAGTACTCATGTGAAAGAAATTTTAGCAATTTCTCATTAACTAATTCAGTCAATTGTAAATATTCAGAAAAGATTTTGATCTCTATGGAGTTAATGCTGTGCCATGAAAAATTTTTTTCAAGTCCCCATTTGTGATAACACCTTTTTTTTCACCTCTACTGAAGGTCAAAGATAGGAAACAGGTCATTTTTTTCTTGTATACATGTAATGTGTTATGTAAAAAGGTATTCATATTGGCAATTTAGTTACATATAATGGTGTGGTTGTACTGTTTAAAACATAATTTGCTGTTTTGTCTGAGGAAAGCAGGCACTGATCACAGTGTCTACTAAGAGGTAATTCACTTCTTATTCCCTTCCAATAATCCTTACATTCTAAATTTTCACATTTGAGAAATAAAAGGAAGGGAATATAATTAAATTGGGAGATAATCTAATTTTTGTTCTTTAAGTGGTGTAACTTCTCACCTTTGAAGGCATTTTCCTAGCCTCAGAGAAGAAATAATGCCTCTACCATTTTCTATTGGTGACTTGAAAATTGAAGTTTTAGGAAGAAGTCACTTAGTGTCAGGGAATTTGTATACCACTATCTATGCAGCATTGTTGTAGTCTGATAATTTCTATGTTTTGAATATGATTTTCCTAATGCTTTGAATAAAACTTTGTTAAAAATAATTTTTCATTTAATGTGCAATTAACAGTTAATATTTCATTATATTAAAAGTGGAAGTTATAAAAGATACCCATGTTTTAGAGTTCATGTTTGTGGCAGGTTGTTTATTTGAAAATTTCCATAATTTGGTTAAGTATTTATATTAACATTATCCAAAAGAAATAGTGTTTCAATATTGTTCTATTCAGATAAAATATAGTAGAAAATCCATTTTAAAATTATCTTATAGTATCGACAAAGTAAAATCTCCTTTCTTTAATTAAAAAAGTTTTAAATGTTCATAGACCTTTATTTTATTCATTTGTTTATATGTAGTGCTGAGAATTGAACCTACTGCCTCACACATGCTAGGCAAGTGCTCTACCACTGAGCCACAACCCCTGCCCCTAAAATCT
>JAJEJO010005105.1:64490-86629 GCA_020662805.1 Glaucomys volans | reverse complement strand
CAGGAAGGAAATAAGCATGTTCTTTGGGCAGAGGGAAATGATACCAGTCTGAAGGTGAACTATGCAGATAGGAAAGAATATATCTTCTTGTGGTTAAAGTTTTAATTTGCCATTTTTAGAGTAAAACGTTGCATAGCTTTCAGACTAATGGGGGAACAAGAAAGGAATAAAAAAGATCAATTTCTCCATAAGAAAGCAGAGAAAAGAAGAACATAAAAAAGGCAGGGCAAATGAGAAACACAGTAAAAAGGTAGATTTAAACCCACATTTACCGTTTCAAGACTTCTGAGGATGACAGTCCAAGGAGCATGATAGAAAAGAGTGCAGTTGATTTAGTCAATTCAATTTGTCATGTCCTAAGAAGTCATCCTTAAAAAGTTCCCATGAATAGAAGTTTAAAAATTGCTGTTTCTCAGGTACTTTAGTTACCAAGATAGCACAGGAAGGTGCTCTGCATCCATCATGTCTTAGTCCTCAGGATGAACTTTCCAGGTAGGTTTTGCATTCCCAATTTAGAGGTGAGGATGGCCTAAGATTGCTCAGACAGTAAGTGACAAAAACAGGATTCAAACCAAGCCTAACTCATCACCAACCACAACACATCCCACTACAGCAATTATGCATTTAATTACATTCAGTTTAGTCATGTTGTTCAAATATATCCTAAGTCCTTACTTATCCAGAAGAAACAGATGGACAAACGTTTTGCAACAAACCCACCTATTTAAAAAAGTAGAATTCTTGAGATTTCTCATGTCACAAAAATAGATCTTCAAAGCAAACATACTAAACTTAACCTACATCCTGTATACAGCTACTCATATTCAAATTGAGTATTTATGGAGATGTTATGCATCCCATTTTTTTTTCATATTGCAGTCCACCCTGCATATACATTTTAGATTCTGCTTAAACCTCCATTTAATTTGGCTAAAAACATGCATTCATTTCATGTTAAAAAGCAGAAATTTCATTTCTGAAATGATTTATAATAGAAGACAATGTAATTACATTAGAAGATATTTTAATTTGCAAAATCATTTTCAGCTAAGATTTGGGCAAAAAAAAATCTAATTTACGCTAAAAAATATCAATTCTGCTAATCATTTCTCTTTTAATGAATTCCCAAGAAGAAACTATGTTGACTATGATTCTTTACACAGCAGTTATCTTCCAACCATATTGCATTTTAAAAGTATTCAATCTATTTTTATGGTCTTTTAGAAATGAGGATTACATTATTTACCACAAAATGAAAACTTTGCTGCCCAAATAATAAAAGAGAAGGACTTTGGTTGTTTTCCCTGAAATCATTTATTTCCAGGTACATTCACTTTTATTTCCTTTGCTTTGTTACTGCTTGACTCCTAATGCCTTCTATACTTATTTTGCTGTATTTTCACATTATAGAATAAAATGCTGATGGGACTGTAGCTTGTCCCAAGACCGTTACAGGAGAAGAAGTTGGAGAAAGAGAAATCATCACTAGAAAAGATAGATGAATGACATATTGGTCCTTAAACCCCATTTCTAATGGAAAATCCCATGCAAAAGATGAAGAGTTACCAGAAAACATGAACCACCTCATTAACTTTATGCCCAAGCTCCATCAGCAATTGATTTTTAATGCCCATGTTCATCATTTATGAGCTCCTAGTGTTCTTTATATACATTTTAAATTAAGCTTAATAAAATGAACTAGTTATATCATGATGCTCACTGCATCATCTATTTAAGGCATCTCAAAAAGTAATTCACAGAAGAGAACCAGGAAGCTGATGGGTCAGTGCAATCTTGTGATGCAAATTACCAGTTATTAAATGGGGTCAAATGTGGCAGCTATAATTGCCACTTTATTCGAAGTGATCTAAAAGTGCCAACCTATCATGAAGTATACTTTTGGAAAACCCAGATAACATTGATTTCATTTATTGTATTTTCATGGTATATTTCAGCTGTGGTTCCTAGCAATACATGGACAGGCTGTTGGCATTGCAACATATTTATTATTGATAGAAAGACTTAGATTTGGAAGTTACTGTGTGTCAAAACAAAGCAGATTAAAGTGAGCCAAGCACATTAGTTTTCAAAGTGGGTTCTAGTAATGACAATTCCATAGCCATAATAAACAACCTGTTCAAATTTGAAGAGTTAGCTGGAATAATGATTTTTTTAAATAATAGGAAGTAATATTTTTAATAAAACAAGTGTAAAAATGTTTTTAAAATGGGTTTTATAAACCTGCTTATAATCAGCGGGACACTGTTAAAGCTAGCTTTGTTGTTACAAAACTTCGTTAAAAATACATTGCAAGAGGCTGGGTTGATTTGAAAGATCTTCTTGAATTGATGATTAGAGGACAGCTAACAGTGAATGATAAACACAGTCAAGTTCTGTGTAAACACCTGACATATGTGAACTCACCTAATCCTTTTAACAACAACCCTATGAAAGAGTTACTACTGTTATTCCTTTCCTAGGGAGGAGGAAATGAGGCAGAGAGGTATAGGAGGTAAAAATGGCTCACCATTCTGTAGAAAAGGGAGGGATACAACTCAGATGGTCTGGCTATGAAGCCTTATTCTAACCACTACTTGAAACAGTCTTTCATCAATTGATTATAAAATGTTTTCATTCATTAAAGGCATAGAAGACTATTTGGAGGAATTTTTGTATATGTAAGAAGACTTAAAATCTTCAAAACTGAGCCAGTCATTCATTGGATTATTTGGACTTTAACTGGGTTCTCTCCTTTTTAACAAAAAAGACTAGCTCTGCACCTGTAGACTTTCAGCCTCCTAGAGGGAGGTCTTTTGGTCATTGTGAGTGTGTCCTTGGTGGGATTATGAGACCCAGGTCTCTTCCTTTCTCTCTCTTTCTCTTCCCAACCAGAAGGTGAGTTAGTTTGCTTTACATCATGATCCTCCCATGAAGTGCGACTCTCCAAACCCTCACTCGGAGGTCCAAAAGCAATGGATCTGCCTGATACTGGACTGGAACCCGCAAAACTGTAAGCCAAAATAAACCTTCTCTCTTTATGCTGAGGATCTCTGGTATTTGCTATGCTGATTGAAAGCTGGCTAACACACATGGACTTCTGCAAATTGAAGGGATGGACACCATAAATATTAATTCTGAAAATGCCAAGTGTTTAATATAATTCTAAACTATTTTTTACAGATTTGATTATGAAAAAGTTTTTTGATTCAGCCTTGGTTAAAATTATAGAAAACCATAAGTTACAGTGATATTTGATTATTCATGTCAGAACATTCTGGAAACCTCAGGCACATGGAAAACAGAAACTGGATAGGTAAAGAAAGATTTTTATTTCGAGTTAAATTAATGTGTCAGATACTAATTTTTGTATCTCAGCACCAAATCTATCCTTCCTTCTATGTAACATGCTGCTGGAGTTGGGACTTTGCCAACTACATTTCTGCTTTGCCAGCTGGCTTCCTATCAAGTTGCGTCAGTTATGGTGGTGGTGCTAGTAGTGCTGGTGGTGGTAATGTGTTTGTGTGTTAGGGGAGATTGTTTAGAGGTCAAGTACAAGATAGAAGGAGGAAGAAGAAACTATATGCTTCTCTCTCTCTGCTCCTGTTCCTGGGAGCATCAGTCCTGCCATGCTGCTTCTCCCCACAATGGCAATACCTTCCCATCACGACAATGGCAGAATCAGCCTGCTTGCACCTCTTCAAAGACACCGGACCAGCTGCCTAGAGACCTCTCTTCAGAGACTGTGGCTTCTTCCCTAAGCTTCTAAGTTTTATTGTGTCCAATCTTTTCCCTTTGTTTCCCCAGTCTTTGGGGCGGGAGCTAGTTTCTGAAGTTGCTTCTTCCTGTTCTTTTTGTCTACCTAATTAATAACTTCATAACTCATTAACAATTCCTCATGTTATATTTTCTCTGTGAAATAACTAGTGTGCCTGCTATATTCTGATAGGATCTTAATGGAGACAATGGGTATGGGCCATGTCGCTTATTATGCTTCCTAAGACACACTCAGAGTATTAAAGATCTCCCCATGACACTCAATTTTTTGTTTAACACAAATTTTGTTTTAATAAGGAAGCATGTAAAGCATCTCTTTTTTTTCCCCCTTTTTAATTTTGGGTCAAACATTCTCCCTTTTAAGGTATAAATGAACTGTGTTAGACATGAATCATGTATCAGTTAGAAGAGCTCTAGACTCCAGGTACAATTATTTTTTAGCTTGGAAATAAAAATGAAGGTGGTAATGCTAGCAGCTTAAAAAAATAAACTCAACAGGAAGTCTGGATTCTTTTTTGATGATTTGCTATTGTCAGAGTTCAAAAACTTAAAAGGATTGTAGGAAGATTGCTAGCTGTATAAAGGGAGAGGGATTATATTGGGAGTCAATCATTGTATTTCCAAATTATATTTAATTTCTGACTTTCCAAAAGTAAAGGCAGTAATTATTGCTTTTAGGAACAGGTAAAATAAAGTTCCCTTGTCTTCCAGATATTAGACCTATAATAATGGGAAGGCATAATTACCATGGTTCAGTGGTTTTTAGGACTAATAGAAAACAAAAGGCCAAGAGTACCAACCATTAAGTCAATGTAAGGGCAATATTATAGGGCAGGAAAGACCGAGATTTTGAATTTAAAAGATAGAAGCCAAATTCAGTTTAGAATTACCTTAACAGAAGAAGGCTAAATAACAAGCTTGAAGTGCTGGGAGAAAAAATACATCAACCAAGAATTCTATGCCCTGCAAAATTTGAATGATCTTAGATCTGCCTAACAAGAAATAGCAGGAAGCGTCTTTGGATAGATAGAAAATAATGTAGGATGGTAACTTCAATCCACAGAATGAAATGAAACTGCAGACATGTAGATAACTATGTAAAAAAATTTACATATCTTTTTTTACTTTTTAATTACACCAAGAAACTTAAGATTATATAAAGTAATAATTATAACATTGTATTTGTTGGGTTTATAATATAAGTTGAAATAATGCAGCAATAATAGCACAAAGAAGGAGAAAGGAAAAGAAGTTGTATTGGAGCAAGTTTGCATGATTTTTTGGGGGGGGGTACTAGGGATTGAACTCAGGGGCACTTAACCACTGATCCACATCCCCAGCCCTTTTTATATTTCATTTTGAAACAGGGCCTCACTAAGTTGCAGAGGCTGGCTTTGAGCTCATGATCCTCCTGTTTCCACCTCCAAAGCTGCTGGGATTACAGGTGTGTGGCACTGTACCCAGCAAGGTTGCATAATTTTACTGGAATTAAGTCTGCATTAACCTGACATAGACTGTAAGAATTACAATGCATATAAAACTACACAGTATAACTACCAAGACAATAGCTCAAAAAGTATTGTCAAAAGTTTGATGGAGGAATTAAAATGATACACTTCTTTTGGCTCAAAAGAAGGACCAAGAGAGGATTAAATAAATAAAGATAAAAATTACATGTGACATCTAGAAGACAAAGAGCAAAATACAGATATATTTCCAATGAAATCAATAATTACATTAAATTTGATTGTACTATAATAAAAAGCAGAGATTGTTGGACAGGATCCAAAAGACAATGCAGAATCCATGACACACTGATTGAAAATAAAGGGATATTAATATAGTTAGAATGGCTACACTAATATAGGACAAAATGGACTCTAAGGAAATAGTACTAGAGGCAATGAGAGACATTTTATAATGATAAAATAGTCACCATATCATGAAAATAAAACAATTTGAGGAGCTGGGCATCGTGGCGCAGGCCTGTAATCCTAGTGACTTGGGACACTGATGCAGGAGAATTGCAATTTTGAGGCCAGCTTCAGCAATTTATCAAGACCCTGTCTCAAATAAAAAACAAATAAAAGGAGGAGGGCTGGGGGTATAGTATAGTGGTAAAAAGTCGCTGGGTTCAATCCCCAGTACAAAAAAAGTAAAAAAAAAAAAAAAGAAAAAAAGAAAAAAAAGAAAAGAAAAAGGAAAATAAAACAACTTAAAATTGATAATTACCTAACAAAATAGTCTGAAATCAGAATAAGAACTAAGAAAAGTCAAAAGAGATATAGATAGTTTAACAACTATAGAGATTTCAATACCCCACTTTCAATACT
Organism: Glaucomys volans; assembly: GCA_020662805.1. Classification (NCBI taxonomy): domain Eukaryota; kingdom Metazoa; phylum Chordata; class Mammalia; order Rodentia; family Sciuridae; genus Glaucomys; species Glaucomys volans. Next base: position 80,522 of record JAJEJO010005105.1, on the reverse strand, counting down.
GGATAAATTAGTAGACATAAAATCAAACAGGTTATAGACGAGTTAAACAGCATTTTCAGTCCATTTCACTTACAGGTGTAGATTATGATGAGTTAAGATTTATACATTTATGACCAACTCAAACCAATTCAAAGGAGAAAGGAGAATGTCTTCCACAAACATGCTAAGACATTTGGATATTCACGTGCAAAAACAAACAGTGAAAGAAGAATAAATTTAGACTCTTCACACTATATGGAAAACCAAGTAAAAATGGATTCTAGACTTAGATGAATGAAATGAAATTATAAAACTTCTAGAAGAAAACTTCTGTGACATAGGGTTAAAAAAGATCTCTTAGACATGACACAACTAAATCATGATCTATTAAAGAAAAAGTTGAGGGGCTGAGGTTGTGGCTCAGTGACAGAGCACTTGCCTGGCATGTGTGAGGCCCTGGGTTTGATTCTTAGCACCAAGTACAAATAAATACATAAAAAATAAATAAAGGTTCATTGACAACCAAAACAAATTTTTTTAAAAAGTTGAAAAATTGGACTTATAGGGAAGAATGGGGAAAGGATGAATTGCATAGAGGAAAATGAGAGGTGGGGAGGGGGTGAGGAAGGAAAGACAATAGAATGAGACAAATATCATTACCCTATGTAAATGTATGAATGTGCATTGTATGATTCTACTTTGTAGAACCAGAAAAAACAATAGTTGTACTCCATTTGTGTACAATGAACCTAACTAACTAACTAACTAACTAACTAACTAACTAACTAAATAAATAAATAAATAAAACTGTTGGTATTTTAAAAGCATCATCAAGAAAACCAGAAAGTTAGGAGCAATCATTTGAAAATCATTTATTTGTTAAAAAGATATTGTTACATCCCGAATATCTAAAGAACTCTTAAAAATCACAAAAATACAAGTAACCCAATTTAAAAAGTGAACAGAAGGGTTGACCTGATAGTTCACTAAGAAAATTACTGTATCCCTGACAAAGGGTAGATATCCAGAATACATAAGAAACACCAAGAATTAAGAGCAATAATAATAATAATCTGATTAAGACTGAGAAATATTATTAATAATATTAGTAATAATCTGATTAAGTCTTCCTTTTTAAAGGGAGACACACAAATGGCCAACAGGCACATAAAAAAATGTTCAACATCATGAATCCTCAGGGAAATGAAAATTAAAATCACCATGAGATACCACATTACTTTAGTTAGGATGAATTTTATGGAAAAAAGAAAAAAGCAAAAGACAACAAATGCCAATAAGGATGTGGATGAAAGGGAACTTTTATGCAACATAAATTAATATAGCCATTATGGAAACATAAATTAGTATAGCCATTATGGAAAATAGTATGATTCCTAAAAATATTTAACAATAGAACTGCTATATGATTTAGTAGTTCCACTACTGTGTATATATATATAAGAAATGAAATCAGTGTTTTGGAGAGACATCTGCACTCCCATGTTTACTGTAGTGCTATTCATAATAGCAAAGAAATGAAAACAACTAGAGTGGTGACCAACTGAAGAGTAGAAAGAGAAAATGTGGTACATATACACCATGGAATACTATTCAACCAGAAAAAGAATGAAATCCGTCATTGGCAGCAACATGGATGAAACTGGAGATTATGATGTGAGGTGAAATAAGGCAGGCACAGGAAGACAAATTCTCCATGACCTCACTCATGTGTGGCATCAAAAAACATTGACATATACAATTTGAGAGTAGAATGGTAGTTACCAGAGGTTGAGAAGTAAAGTAGGAAGGAAGGAGAGACAGGAAAGATTGACTGATGGGTACTGAGTTAGAGTTAGTAGCCGGAGGTTCTGGTGTGCTGTTGTACAGTAGGGTGACTCTAGAGAAAAATAATTTTCTGTGCATTTCAAAAAGTTCGAAGAAAAAAGTTTGAGAGTTTTCACCAGAGAAATGATAGACCTTTGAAGACAGACATGTTTAATCTGACTTACCCGTTATACAATGTATACATATATCGAAACAGCACATGGCACTCCATTAACATGTATGAGTTTTATGCTTATGTATTAACTAAAAATTTAATTTGAAAAGAAGAAAAAAGAGAGAAAATATGTGAATGGCTAATCAGCAGATGAAAAGATGCTCAACATCATTAGAGAATACTAATGAAAACCACAAAGAGGGCTAGGGATGAAGCTCACTGGTGGAGTATTGCCAAGTGTGTGCGAGACCTGGGATTTAATCTCTAGTGCTGCAACAGAAAATCAATAAATAAGACCACAGTTAGATATCAATCCACATCTATCAGCATCTTTTAAAAAAAAAAAAAAAAAAAAGAGAGAGAGAGAGAGAGAGAGAATCTCAAGTGTAAGTGTGTGAAAAATCCGGAATCCTCATATAGTGCTGATGAGAATGTAAAATGGTACAGCCACGTCAGAAAACACTTTGGCAATTGCTCCAAAGCAATACAACTTGGTAGTCATAAATTATTATATTAACATAGTCAACTTAGCATTAACTAGAAATTTTATTCCTAGTGATCTACCAATAAAATGAAAAGAAATGTCCTTACAAAGACTAGTATATCAATATTCACAGTAACATTATTCACAGTAGCCCAAAAATCTGGAAGTTACCCAAATCTGCATCATCTAATGAAGGAAAAACAATGATGCAGAATGTTTTCATCACAAGAATCTCTGTGCTACTCTTTTATAACCACACTCAATTCCCTTCCCCTCTCACTACCCTCCCACTGGCAACTGTTCTCCATTGTTACAATTTTGTTATTGTGGAAATGTTATAAAATGGAGTCATATAGATGGTATCGGAACTTTCAGAATTAGCTTTTTTTTTCTTAGCATGATTCTCCGAAACTTCATCCAAATTGTTGCACGTATTCATTATCCACTTCATGTTTCTGCCAAGCCGAATGTGGTGGCACACACCACATGGACGATTAGTGGAAAACATTTAGGTTGCTTTCAGTTCAGTCTTCGGCTTTTACAAATAAAGCTGCTATAGACATTTGTGTACATTATGTGAAAATAAACTGTCATTTCTCTTAGATAAATGCTCAAGTGAAATGATGGGTCCTTAGTTTAAGAAAATGCTAAAGTGTTTACTGGAGTGACTGGGAATTAAATTTAAAAATAGTTCCGTTTATCGTTAGCACTAATCAGACAAGAAAAAGGAAAAAGAATATACACCTGTGTTCAAGGCCTTTTGTAGGAATGGAAAAGAAGTCTTTGCAGACTCCCTTATGTTCAATGAATGAGAAAAGATAATAGCGCATTGTTATTCAGGTATCTTTGAATGGAAGACAATTTATTAAAAAATTAATTTAAAATTTCACAATTTTGAAGTTGATCTAAGAGGTCAACAGCAATACTTCCACAGTATCTTGATGTAATATTTGGTATTAAGCAGCCTGAATTTTTTACTCAACATTTTGGGGTTAAAATACAGGAAATATATTCCTTATATACCCAAATACATAAGCCTATTTATCTTGGTTTATTTTTTATTAAAGAAAAATCCCTTGGAAATATGGAGATATTTTCTCTTCCAAAAACAAGGCAAACTCTATCCTTTGAGGATGAATAATAAAAATTTCAGAGGATTTTTGAATAATTTAGAAGGTTCTAAGCCTGGAGGCATAATATTCCCATTATGAAATTATTACTGCATAGCAAGTAATTTTGGGCTAAGTCATTCTCTCAGATTCTGAAATCAACAGAAATTATGAGCAAAAGAAATTCACATTCTGCCCATACTGAGCCACTCCCAGCCCTAAAGCTTCTCAGTTCATTAAATATGTATGCATCCTAAATCAGACTTAAAAGCCATCCTGGGATCTACCTGCATGAAGACTATTTAGAATTTTCTTCCTCTACTTACCAGTTGTCTGGATTCCTGCCTTCTGCCCTTGGGGTATGGTTTAAGTTTGTTCCCCAAAAAGGTTCAGCATTGGTCTCAGTATGGTGGTAGGACCTTTAGCAGGTGGACCTATTGGAAAGTTTGCAGGCTGAGGAGAATACCCTCAGAAGAAATTGTTGGCCCCCACTCTCTCTGGCTTCCTGTTTAGAGATGTGATCTCTCATTTCTGTGCAATTTGGCTATCTGCCATGGGCTCTTGTTTTGGACTTTTAGCCTCCAAAATTGTGAGCTAAACAACCTTTTTTTCTTTATAAAGTTATCCTTCCTCAGATATTTTCTTATAGTAACAAAATGGACTATTATCCACCCATTATGGTTTATACTTTTATACTCCTTTCTATACAACTCTGCTCAGCCATGTCTGAATGTCTGATTGTAAGGAGATCCTAGCTCCAAAAACATTTGAACAGGTCCCTAGAAATCCTACTTGCTATGAGGTTTTTCTGGTTCCTTTTAAGTGACAAAGGTCAGTTTTCATCCTTGATGATATTTTCATTCCCCTCTTTCCAGATTGGAGCTGCTACTCTCTCTCTGTTCCTATCACTTTTAGCTATTATCAACATACCTCTCCCTCTGCTACATTTGGATTAATTCACTATTGTCATATGGACAGTAAAATTTTTATTTAAATCACTTTTTCTAATTAGTCCATGAGTACTCCTTCCTTTTTCATAATTACATACTTACTAATAAGTTTTAATTTATTATTAGTGTAATACTGGCTTACTTGAAGAATTTATAACCTTATTAGATATTCAACAAATATAAGATATTCATTGAATGCCTGCTATTTCTACTGTGATAGATTCAGTGGTGAAAAAGATGGAAGTATTTTCTCCCCTAACAGTGGAGACAGACATTAAGAAGATTGTAATTATCCTGTTAAAAAAAATAAGACAAAATATATGCTAGGAATGTGTACATAGAGGAACCCAAAATAATATAGCAAGGATTATAGGCTAGAAAAAAAAATCATGTTTGAGCTGAGATTCGAAAATAATTGGAGTTAAGAGAGCTCAGTGGAAAAAGTGTCCATAGAGGGAGAATAATTTTGGCATAGATAAGAACCTGCTATTGTTACATTGTGTGTGTGTCTGAGTATGTAACGAACAACAAATTCCACTATCATGTCCAACTATAATGCACCCATAAGAAATATGGAACAAAAAAAGAACCCACTGAACCTGGCTGAGGCTGGAACTCAGAGCTGAGGGATGAACTCTGGAACTCAGAGGTAGGCAGGAGGCGCATCGTGCCTGGTCTAGTTGGCTTTACATTTTATTCCAGTTGCATTTGAAAAAAATTTAAGCAGATTTGTACTTTATTTCATATTCCAGGAGTGATTCTTTTCAAGTTATTATTCTGGCTCAGATTAGAGGAGAACGTGAAGGGAAATCATCTAGTAGCCATTTAGAGAAGTTCAAGGGAGAAATGATAGATTTCTTGGATGATTGAGTTGGCACTCAAAAATGAGAAAAATGCCTTTGAGGTAAAAAGACGTGTGGACGGTAGCCCAAGTGACTGAATGGGTAGAAAAGATTTAGGGCGTGTACATTCAGTTTGGGACATCTTGAGTTTAAGCCTAGAACATGAGTTCTGCAAGGACAGAGTTTTTGCCTATCTTGTTCCCAGCCACATCCCAGATGAGATAGTCAAATAAAGGTGTTGAATAGACAGTGAGACTACACAGATGTGTAACTTAAAGAAAAACATGGCTCAAATTAAAAATGTGGAGGTCACCTGTGTATAGATATTATCAGAAACTAGGAGAATGATGAGCTCCTCACAGGAGTGGGCAATGCTAAGAGAAGAAAGAGACAAACTCCAGGATTGGGGGTCAGCTTACTCTCTAGCAGCTCTCTGTAACACCAACCATGGTGGACTAGGCAACTGGATGATCAGATTCTGTGTAAAACCCAGTGCAGTTCATGCTCTGAGGGGTCCTGAATGTGTTCAGGTCCCAGTGTCTCCATTGCTGCATTTAATTTGGATCTGGCTTAGGATGATTAAATCCTTCATTCCTATGCTTATTTCCTTTCTCCTTGCTCTTTCATTGAGGAGAAATGGATGGCAGGAAATTAGGAAAATAGATTAGTCCAAAATGCAATGAGGTGTTGAAAACTGATGGAAGATAAAAAAGTCAATGCTCTACCCTTCCCATCTATCAGGGCCAAAGTCAGGTGACTAGTACACACTTTTAGCCAGGAAGGCATTTCCTGGGATCACAGATACATTCTGTTTAAGATCCTCTTGTCAGTTCATGAACCTCTAAAACTCTATTTATTGAATTTCAATGAAAACATATGACTGTTATCACAACAATTAATATGCCTATTATATCATTAGTTGAGTTGACAAAATTTTTCTGAATACTACTAGCATACTCATTATTAGACTTTAAAAAAAAGCTGTTAATTCAATAAATATGTCATTAGGCCAGTGAAAATGCAAACAGGTCATTCTATAAAATGGGAATAATGATGTGACTACTTCATAAGATCGTTGTGAGAATTAAATGAATTAACATTTGGAAAGCTCTCAACACACAGCAAGCCAAATTCATTTTGGCGGCTATTGCTGGTACCTACAAATGTAATTCTTGTTTATCTGTATTAGAGATTATCATTAGGGTGGAATCACAGCTATGTTGGAATTACAATCATTTTTTAAAAAATATATTACACTGGTTACTAAGCAGGAATTTTGTGTATAAATAAAATAACTTCCAAGGCACTAGAAGGGCTGCTACTCAAAATAATTCTTTAGCACATAATTATTTTTTCCAGGAACACCAAAGATGCCCATAAGGAAGTAAGTTTCCCTTCTGCTGCCACATTCCCCCAGCAGCTGTTCCAGTTTGCCTCTGTGACAGCCTGCTTGAGAATTGGTTCCAGACTGGGTTGGAAGGGAGTGGGTTACAAGCATTGAGATGGCAAATGACCTTGGATGAGAACTCTGTCTGAAAATCATTCACTTACTCTTTCCATTATCAGCACTTCTTACCTTTTCTGTCTCCTTTCCCACTTTGTGATCTCCCATGACAACTCTGATTACTCCTCCTGACCCTTAGCTACTGTCCTGGTCCTTCTCAGTGCTTCCTGACACAGCAGGTGGGGCTGACCACGGGGTTGTATCTTAGCACCATTCTAATCTACTTTCCTCATTCCACTCTTCACTTAGACAAAAATTTGCAAAATTTGAGAAAATGCAAACTAAACTATGGTGACTGAAAGCATATCAGTGGTTGCACAAGGACCAGAAGGAGTCCACAAGGAGATGAAGGAGGGAGGAATTACAAAGTGGCATGAAGAAACTGGAGGTGATGGGTATGTTCATTATCTTGACTCTTGGGCTGGTTTCACAGGTATACATGTGTCAAAACTCATTACCTTGTCCATTTCAAATATGTGCTATTAAATATCTAGGCTAATTGTATCTCAATAAAGCTATTTAAAAAGTGTATACTCACCTCTGACTACCAATATGGTATATGATAATAATATATATTTCCTAATATTAAATCAACCCTGCATTCTTGGAATAAATCTCACTTATTCATGATTTATTATCTTGTTAATGTGGTATTAAATTCTATTTGCTACTATTTTATTAGTTTTGCTTCTAGAATGTTTTACAACTTTCATGTGTTTGAATAGCTATTTTATATTCCATTTTGGAATATTCTATTATCTGAATTCTGTAGGATCAAAATCTATCATTTGTTGTAGTCCAGACCTCATGCTTCATTTTTATTGTGTTTGGAAATTTCTCACTGGAAATCTGTCTTTGTTTGGATCTAATATGCAAGAATCCTAAAGTTTAAAGAAGTGTTTTCCCCAAGAGTTGCATTGATCTATGCCAGGCACCAGGAAATGCTACTACTTTATATTCTCAGTTTGGGATTTTTCTGACTCTATGTATAGTATAAATTCAAACTCCCAAATCACAAGAGCATGGATAAAGTTAAAAATTCTGAGAGGACAAATATTGTCTTTTTATTACTCTTGGTGATTTTGAGCGAATGCTGCAGCCCAGAGAGATAATTTCCTGCTAGTTGACTTTAGCTGCTTTCTCAGATTTTTTTCCTTACACATTATTTCATTGAGATCATATTACTTTTGGGGGGCTTCACTTTATATGTGCATAACAAGCTTTATTTCCTTGTCTTGCATAGGCACAAGGCATACCTTCTCGTTTCCTTATCGATTACAAAACCCAGAGCTTTGGATTCCAGGTGTCAGCATCTGCCTGAGGGTAGGCCAGGCTTCAATGTTTCCCTCAGCCCTGATTTCAGCTCACAGTTTTTTCTTTTGGCTCTTGAGAATCTCCCTTACTTTCTTGCAAACTCCATCACTTTTTAAAGTATATCTTTTGTTCAGGATCTATTTACAGTTTAGGAGGATGCCTCTTAGAATATCAGATTCATAGGACTGCTAAAAGTGGATCCCCACTCCATCTTAGATATGACAACCTTCTCTTTATTAAAGTGAACCCCTTTGTAACATATGATCTAGTCACCTCATTTTATTAATCAGTAGAAAACTCATGCACATTTCTTATGTTAAGCTCTTGAACTTCCTAAGACCCTAAAGACCTTTAGAGAATTGTACATACTCTCCAGGATATTCTGAATTGTTGATTATGGCCAGTATGGATGGTAGATAAAATATCAAATACTAGTAATGCTCTAAGATAAGAACAGAGATGTGAATGTCAATGATTCTCCCCAGTAGGAAGACATCTTTTTCAGATAGTCACTAGGATTTGGATTTGCAAATCATTAGGATTTGTATTTATGAATTAATTCACTGTATCATTACCAATGGCCACAATCATTATACCACTGAAACAATGAACTCTATCTCAGAGGACAACTGCAGCCAGCTGGCTTTCCCATAGTAAAGCAAGTCCTTTTTATTAGCACCAGTGTGACTTCAGTGAAATCTGAAATATCCCTACAAGACTAAACCAGATAGAGGCTTGAGTTGTATCTCAGTGGTAGAGCACTTGCCTAGAATGTGTGAGGCACTGGGTTCAATCCTCAACACCACATAAAAAAATAAATAAATGAATAAAAACTAAAGTTAAAAAAGATAGATCACATCAAGCTAAAGAGATCTAATCCACCTGCCACAATCAGCACAGATTGTGTGAGAAGCAACGTAACTGGTTCCCATGTCAATCAAGGTTGTCATTTTCTACTCATGGTAGAAAATCAAAGTGGCAAGATGAGTCCTGGTGCTTGGTATGGCACTATCACCAGGTTCCATTAATAAGGCCACACCAGCTTTCATTATTCAGTCCTCTTTTTTTTTTTTTCCTTAGCCTTTTCTAATTATTTGTGTGTGTGTGTGTTTCCAAGCTAATCTAGCCATAGATGGATCATTTTCACCTGGAAAAGAGAAGGCCATGCCATTGCCAGCTCTGACCAAGCCATTGTCAGCTCTTTTTGACTGCTTCTGATCTGCTCTCTACCTCCTTTTTAAACTCTTTGTTTAGTGGTCTTCAAATTATGGTATGCAGTAAGTTAAAAATGTTTTATAATGTCCTGGTTCAACTTTGAAACTAACAGATGAGAACCAACAGTGGTACCTGAAGGGTCCCTAGGGAAGCCAGCACCACACCAGGAGAAACACCCAGTGGTCAGTCCCTGGTTCCCACTGACTATGGAAGCCCTCTATGGCACTTGGCCCTCAGATACCTGCTTATTTGTCTGCATGACCCTATGAGAACATCTACTCAAACTGGCTCTTTGGTCCTTCCCTACCTTTGCCTGAGGCTTTATCTAGTTTGGCTGGAGGACCAGGCTTAAGTATCCTATTGCCTCATCTCACCACCCCAACAAACCACATCTGAGGCTCCCAACCAAAAATCTGGATGTGATTTTTTCAAGCTTAGCAGTATGCTATTACAAGACTTTACCTGGCTTCCCCGCAGCAGACTTGGTACACGTTTGGTGCAGTGCCATCTCTCAGGGGTGCTGCCCTCAAGGACTTAGGTCCTTCTGACCAGCTGAGCTCCTGTGCATATTTGCATTTCTAGCCCCAGTCCTCTCTGGGCAAGGCCTTCCTCAGATCCTGTGGCATCCTTGTGGCAGGTGTGGACCTTGACTTTTACCCAGTACTTTTCTATTCCTGGGCGCCCACCATAAAGCTTCAGGTGCCTATCAGTCAAGGCTCCCTCAACAGTGAAGGGATATACCTGACCCTATTCCATGAGGGAAAGTGGAACAGGGGGAAGGGGAGCTTTCTCCCATTTTAGCTGCTGCTTCTTTTTTTTTTTTTTTTTTTTTCGTACCAGGGATTGAACCCAGGGGCACTTAACCACTGAGCCACATTTGTTTTTATTTACAGACAGTGTCTCACTGAATTGCTTAGGGCCTCACTAAATTGCTGAACCTGGCTTTGAACTTGCAATCCTCCTGCCTCAGCCTCCTGAGCCGCTGGGATTACCGGCATGTGCCACCATGCCCAGCTCATCTTAGCTTCTCGCTTTCACTATTGCAGTAAGTGGGTAAAGGCATCTTGCTACTTCTGTTTTGCTGTGATGCTTTAATCAGTTACTCTGACACTTCTTGCTCCTCAGTGTAACTGAGCTCCTGACACTCATGAGAGACCCTGAGCCAAAACCACTTATTTTCAGAAACTATGTGAGATAATACTGGCTATTTCCAGTTGCTTGATTTTGGGATAATTTGTTATACAGCATTAGATAGCTAATACAATGCCTGTCTCACTTATGTTCATCAGCACTTTCATTCATTTCAAAGGGTTTTTCACATTTATTATCCCACTTCTTCCTAAATAAGAATAGGAAAGTTCTTTTGTGCTAGGCATGGTATTAAGCATTCATATACAATATCTGAGTATATTACTCAAAAACTTTTTAAGGGCAGTCTTTTTATTGCCTATGATTTAAGGGTGAGGAGATTGAGAGGTTAGATGTTAATAATTGGCCCCAAGTGATATAAATAAGTAGAAAATTGAGATTCAAACCTCTGTTCCTACCACTACACAAGAAAACAGAGCCTGGAGCTGTGGGGCTATTTGTTTAAGGACACACAGCTGGCTAGGTCTGGAGGAAAAACCAGAATTCAGGTCTCCAATTCCTCACTCAGGATTCTGGGAAAATTGCTGGGATTTGTGAACAAATTTAGAAACCATTCTCAGCTGCCTGCTGAAGAGAGGGACTTGCCCAGAGTTGGTGACAGGATATTTTCTACAGTGTCCAAATCTTGTGCAATCCTGTGTTTTTATCTGCATCTTGGGACAATAATCTGAAAGTCCTCACATTCTGTTGACCTCCATTGAGTCTTCTCACGTCTCTATGCCAAACAAAATGGCTCCAGAATGACAGGAAAGAGTGGGAATAAAGTAAACACAATAGAGATGGTTCCAAGGATGTCACCTCTGTGGGAAGATGTGTCCCTGGGTGTATGGATTGCAGTGGAATAGAAGGAGTTGAGGAAGATGGTAGTCTGGAATTAAAGATTCATTAATTCAGACTTATTCAATTGTAATTTGTGATAGTTCTGGAGAGCAGTAAGCTAGAACTGCACATTATGGCATAACAGTGTGATATTATTGGAAGGGAGAATGCTTAAACTATTTGAGAGAAGACTTCAAATTCTTAGATTCTTTGGAGCATTTTTTTTAAGTTTTTGTCTCATAAGTTGGATAAAGCTCTAAAAGGGAGTTCAGTCAATGTTGGTGGCTCCCTGAAGGGATCTTGTAGCAAATGCAGATTCTCAGGCTTTCTCTCAGATTGGATTATTTCCCCTTTTTCCGTATTTTTGTTGGCATATTGTAATTATACTTGATGGTGGGATACATTGTTATATGTTCATACATACACACAATATACCAATGTAACTTAATCAATATCATTCCCCAGAATTTCCCCTTTCCTCCTCTCCTACTTCCCCATGGTCCCTTTCCTCTACTCTACTGGTGTCCCTTTTATTTTCATAACTCTCCCCCCACAACAATTTTTTTTCTCTCTAGCTTCCACATGTGAGAGAAAACAGGACTTCTGACTGTTTCAGAGTTTGACTTATTTTGCTTTCAAGTTCCATCCATTGCCATCTGTGGTCCTGGGTGCCTTGTTCTTAAAATACGGCCACATGATTCTTCTGATGTACTAGGTTCATGCACAGTTATTTGGGGATCATCGCTGATGTGCTAATTATATGAACCATGCATCTTATCTGTTTACCCAAACAGATGCCCCAAGGACTTCCCATAAAAATTGGAGCTTGAAAATGCTTTGGGAAATTTTCTATTTCTAGTTGTATATCCTGGAACTTTATCATTTATTGATTTATCCTTGCTGCACTTATAGATCAGTAAAATTTCATTTGCGATTAGCTTATTTTTCCACTCCCTGTGGACTTCATCACCAGGACAATGTACCTGGAACATGCAACCCCACTTCAGTCTCTCAAAACAGACTTTGATCAGTAGAATTTAAGAAATAAATAGCTTTCCTACCACAACTCATGTCTGGATGGCCTTGGAAATGGTCCCCTGCCTGAGCTGCAGTTCCAATAATAGGATGTTAGTAGCCTGGTCCCAATGTAGGGGTTCTTTTCTGGTGTTTTAGATTTCATCAATGATCTTTCTGTATTCTGGATCCCAAGGACTGGAATTCCACCAATGAGCCTACAAGGGGCTTTTTGAACTTCCTGGTTTGACCTCTGACCTTTGCCTTTTACCAGATTTTGCCTCCATTGCCCACCTGCATACAGTGATTACCTTCTGTCATCCACCAAGGGAACTTCCTCCACCACCTTCCCCACTCTGCAGGGTCTGACTTTTCTCTATGCCCCTCTCCCAGCCCAGTTCAAGTTCTGAGAGATTGTTTTTATATTCTTAGACATTCTCAGACATGCAGGATTTCCTGAAATAATATCTCTGGTATTTTTAAGAGGTATTAAATCTCCCTGGTTGTAATCACATAAAAGTCACTTCTAGAAAAAAACACCTCTGCACCAATTTAAAAAAAAACAAAACGAGCTATTAAAATCAAAACCTTGCATTTTAAGAGACTTTTAATTTTCTGATTTTTTTTTTTAGGAGAGTCCTTTGTATTTTGTATTTTATTCAAACTCATGAATAATGGATGACATTTCTTTTAAGATGTCTCGTTACATTTGCAGCATAGTTTCTTAAAATGGCCTCCTGTCAAATACATATGATTTCTATTTGTCTGCTGTTAATGTAATTGACTAAACACTCGATTCTACTGATTATGCTTTCCCTTGTAAACCACTTACTTTAGAGGCATAAGCAGCTGTGTTTATGCTTCTGTGATTTTCGGGTTTCATTATGAAGTTTTCAGCCTGTGATTTGAGAGTGATAGGCATTCTAAGCACCCAGGCACCAGCTGGCAAGTTCTTTACCCATAAAGTCCCTTTTCCATCAGCACTTGCATGTGACATATGTGACACATGTATGCACATTAAACCACTGCAACCACAGCCATTGTGAACATGCACAAGAAGAAAACACTGACTTTTCAGGAAACAATTGATCAGTGAAGACCTGCATTTAACCAAGAGCACCAGTGCTTTCTCTTTTGCCTTTTCCTTAAACTGTGAACCATGAAGAATTTTGTTTTTTAACTTAGGAGTTTGGTATAGCTATTCACAGAGGGTGAAGTTAAGAGAGGCAGGCTGATAGAGAAAAGGGAGAAAGACTGCCAGACAAAAGCAGTTACCAAGAGGAAACCCATGTAGATAAACAGCAGGAAGGGAATTGAGGAAGGAGGTTGAGGGGAACTTACTAAGGTACAAAGAGAGAGTGTGGTACTGAGGCTAAGTAGTCACCCTGGGGTGTTATCCAAATCTCTGAAGCACCATATTGAACAACACCTTCCCAAATCCCCCTACTCACTCCCTGGTAAACACTACTGTCTACTACTCCACCCTTGACTACTTCTATTCCTTCGACTAGTTATAAAAGATGAGCGTGTTCCAAAGATTTACTGTACAACATACAGATAATAAGGTATTATGTTCTTACAATTTTGTCAAGAGGGTAGGTCTCCTGTTAAGAGCTCTTACCATAAAAAACAATAACAACAAAAAAAACACACAAAGAGACACAAGAAAACCTTTGGAAGTGTTGGATCTGTTTATTAATTGATTGTGGGGATGGTAACATGAGTATATACCTATGTCCAAACTCACCCAGTTGGGTACTTTACTTATGTATGATGTTTGTGTGCACCAATTATTCCACAATAAAGCTGGAAACAAATTGGACTGTATACCTTAAAAAGGTTTTTATACACTTAGACATTTCCATGGCTCCATAAAGAAAAATGACTGTTGGAGAGACAGAGCTGGTTGAAAATCTGGTTCCGCCTCCACCAATTGGTATGACCATACACCACTGCTGACCTCTTCAGGTCTGTTTCCTCATGTGCTAAATAATAGGGGGTAGTACTTAGCCAAGTTTTGGTAAAGATGAATAAGTAGTGTTGACAGCAAGGCATAGTGAGTTTGAATCCCATTGTCTAGCTGGGCTACACATAAGTGAGTTACTAATCCACCTGGGTTGGGTATTTTATTTTCAGAACCACAATAGAATAATGCATATGGTTGCTATGTAGACTGAGTGGAAAATTCATGTTGTAAAACACAAAGAACAGTGCCTGGCACATGGTTAGTGCTCAATAAATCTTGCCTCCTAAGAATGAAATTAGGTGCCAAATGTATGTCCTTGATGATGATGTCTCCATCGTAGGAAGGTAGGCACCATTTGTTTTCAGTTTTGTCCCAACTCTCTTGCCGGCACACTGGGAGCACTTGATGAGTATGGTTATAGTATCAGCAATGACAGACAGCTCATCTTATGCACCTGTATCTGCTGCGTGTGTTCCCATACTAACAATACTCACCTTTGCCTTGTGCAATGCGAATTAGAGAGTTATCCAGGCTTTTGACTATTCTTCTCTTTCAAAAATGTTTTTAATTGCATAAGAAATGCATAAACATCTTCTCTTGCTTAAAATAACCCACTGCTAAAATTGCAAGGCCACTTTTAAGTTCCTACTACATCCCAGATCCTTCTCAAAGGGCAACCTCTACATTGATTTTGATAATTATTCTTTCATATTTTGCATTTTATGTCTAAGTGTGAATTGACATTCAGGGTTCAATATTCATGTGATAAGTAGTGATGGCCCCGCTCTCATTTCTGGTATTAATAATTTGTGTCTTTTCCTCCCTACCCCTTCATTTCTGGCTAGAGGTTTACCAAAGTTATTTTAAGGAAGCAGATTTTGTTGATTTTTTTCTATCGATTTCCTGTTTTCAATTAATTGATTTCTGCTCTATTTTTTTCCTTTTGCTTGTTTTTATATTGCTCTTTCTTTAGTTTCCTGAGGTAGAAGCTTAGATTATTGATTATAGAGTTTTATTTTTGTCTAATACATGTATTCAGTGCTAAAAATCACCCTCTAAGTCTTGCTTTCATTCAGCACATTTTTTTGGTGTTTTTTTTAATAGCACTGGGGATGAACCCAGGGCCTTGAGCATACTCTGCAAGTGATCCAGCCACACCCCAAGCTCCTAGTATACAAATATTGATAAGTTATTTTTTCATTTTCATTCAGTTTAAAATTTTTACTCTTTACACCTCAGAGATATGTTTCTGAGCATCTTAATTAACGAACTAATTATTTTCTTAATCTCATTTTTTACTATGTGACAAGGTAATCAATGTGAGTTTTAGAAATTTTAGAAGAATCCTTTCTCAGTCTTGTATTTACACTTATCCACCTATCTTTTAACGTATACTTAGTTAAGACTTGTATATAAAAATGAGACCAGAAATTTTCTATTTGAAGCCACTTTTATTTAAGATAATCATTTATATAATATGAAGTGGTCATTGTTTAACAGGTAGGGTTTCTAGATGCTGCAGTTAATTTAAATAAAAATCATGTCATTTGTTATATATCTAATTTTATTTCTCAATGAACAAGATCACATTTTTCTTACACTGATAATATTGTTGTTGTGTTAAAATTTCTGAAAATGAAAGGAAGATATATGAATGTACACAGACCATAGAACAATTTTAACTATGA
>JAJEJO010005105.1:0-64390 GCA_020662805.1 Glaucomys volans | reverse complement strand
TTTTTTTTTTTTGTGGTGCTGGGGATT
The DNA here is from genome assembly GCA_020662805.1 of Glaucomys volans. Classification (NCBI taxonomy): domain Eukaryota; kingdom Metazoa; phylum Chordata; class Mammalia; order Rodentia; family Sciuridae; genus Glaucomys; species Glaucomys volans. Next base: position 64,363 of record JAJEJO010005105.1, on the reverse strand, counting down.
GAACCCAGGGCCTTGTGCTTATGAGGCAGGCACTCTACCAACTGAGCTATACCCCCAGCCCCAAGAAGGATAATGTTTATTAAACTCATATGCACTTCAGTGGGCTATACAGGGGACAAAAAATTTTGTAATGAAGAAAACATTTTATAGTGGAGAAAGTAAGACAAAGAAAGTAGAAAGAGAACAGCAGATAAGAAACCAGGACAGAAGGGTAAGTACCCCACCTGATTTTAAAAGTCTACTCACCTATTATAAACTTTTGTGGCCCAAGTATTGGGAGAATTTTAAGTAAAACAATGTTTCCATTTTGAATAAGTTTTTGTTTTCAATTAAAGATTGAAGAGGACAGGAGCAGTTATTTTTAGGTGGTCCTGAAAGAAACAACAAATACAATTAATTTTTTAGAAGTGAACTTTAAAGAAAGATGATATGAAGGGGAATAATAACCTGAAATTGAATAGGAATTTTCAACTTCCTTCAAAAATATGCACATGTAAATTATGGTGTTTGCTGGTAAATGGATGGAGCTGGAGAATACCATGCTAACAGAAATGAGTCAATCCCAAAGAACTAAAGTCCAAATGTTTTCTCTGATATGTGGATACTAATTCACAATGCAGGAGGGTGGCTAGGGAAGAACAGAAATACTTCAGATTAGATAGAGGTGCGTGAAGGGGGAAGGAGGCAAGGGGGATGGAATGAGAGTAGAATGAATCGGACATTATTACCTTATGTGCATATATGATTACATGACCGGTGTACCTCTACATCATGTACAACCAGAAGAAAGTAAGTTATATTCCATTTATGTTTGATGTATCAAAATGCATTCTACTGTCATGTATAACTAATTAGAACAAATAAAAAATACGATATGCCTATGTGCTACAAAAGAATCAAAAGATTCCAAGTGTACTGATAGCAATTGAATAGAAAAACTTGGCCCAGAGACCAGGTGTTCATAAACCTGAGTGCACAGGTAAACTTACTGATATCAACACTTACTGTCTTGATTGATGACATCATGAAACCTAATAAAATGTTTGTCTAAAGGACCTGAAATAATGGGCAAACTGAGATGCAACAATGAAAAGTGAATAGTCCATGTATCAAATCTAGGTGAATCAATCCCAGCCTCACTTTTAACCAAAGATGTCAAATAACAGTGTGACAGAACACAGCATGTTCTATAGCATGGTTGTTGTAAGAGGATTTGATAAGCGGAAGTACTAGCTGAACTTAACCATTTTCCAAAGGAAAGTAGTGTTGCTAAAAATCCCACATGAATGGTTGTCTCCAGCATGCTCCATTCACGATGGCTTTCATTTCTCCCCATCCTTTCATTCGTTCTCCTTTGTTTGATACTGCTCTTTGGCATCTCCAATAGGGGGGAAAAACCTAGAGAAATACATTTATTCTCATGTGCTTATAGAAGTTTGTGCAGCATACAGTTTATTATGAAACAAAACTTAATAAGAATTTTAATAGGTTATATCTGCGTGGAGAAGTTATAGTGATTTCTGTTTTCCTTATTCTGCTTTTCAATTTGCCAGTTTTTCTACAATGATTTTATATTATACCTCTATAGTCATAAAATGAGTTTATCTATTTCTATGTTTTCATTCCAACTAGGCATTTTTATGGTTCTAGTATCCCTTTGAGATTCTGATTATCATACCATTGTTAAAAGTTGGTGTTAGTTTAACAATTATTTAAGGGACTCTACATAAATTGTTTGGCTTAAAAATTCATAATTGTCAGTAACTTTGGCAAATTGAGGATTAACTCTATCCACTTGAAGATTAAATTAAAGGTTTTAGGCACCCCTAGCAATCAGAGGAACACAAATAAAAACTACTCTGAGATTTCATCTTATTCCAGTCAGAATGACAGTTATCAAGAATACAAATAATAATAGATACTGGCATGGATGTGGGGTAAAAGGTACACTCATACATTGTTGGTGGACTGAAAATTAGTTCAGCCACTCTGGAGAGCAATATGGAGATCTCCTCAAAAAACTAGGAATGGAACCACCACATGACCCAGCTATCACACTTCTTGATATTTATCCAAAATAATTAAAATCAGCATCCTATAGTGATACGAGCACACCAATGTTTATAGTAGTGCAATTCACAATAGCCAAGATATGGAACCAACCCAGGTGCTCATTGATTGATGAGTGGATTATGTGTGTATGGGGGAGTGTCTGTATGTGTGTGTGTGTATTATGTATATAATAGATGTATCATATATAATATGTATGTGTTATATATAAAATAGAGTTTTACTCAGCCATGAAGAAGAATGAAATCATGGCATTTGCCAGTAAATGAATGTAACTGCAGAATATCATGCTAAGTGAAATGAGCCATACTCAGAAAGTCAAGTATCCAATGTTCTTTCTCATATGCTGAAACTGAAGCTAAAGCAAATTAGGCGGGGGGAGGTCAGGGAGAGTTTCCATGAAATTAGAAGAAAGATCAGTGCAGTAGAAGGAGATTGAGGGGGAGGGGATGGTGGGAGGGATGAGAAAGGGAAGGAAATGCAGAATGAATTTGACAAAATTGTACTATGTTGCATATATAAGTATACCTTAGTGAATTCTGTCTTAATATGTATCTATAAAGCACCAACAAAAAATGTATCAATAAGTGGAAGGTAGACCAGTAGAGTCTAGAAGGGGAATAGAGGGAGGGAGAAGGGAAGGACATAAGAAAAGGGAGGAAGGAAGGGAAAGGGGGTCACTAGGGTAAATTTAAAAAATGGTTTTGGGGAGGGAATGGTAACAGGAAAGTCTATGCTTCAGAGGGATACTTGTGGAAGATTTTAAAAAAAATTAAATTCTAAAAATTTACAGAGGTGATAAAAAAGTGAGGACTGAATTTGAAAAAATTCTGAGTGAACTTGAAATGAAATAAGATTAATCACAATGGAATACTACTCAGCCAAAAAGAAGAATAATATTGTGACATTTGCAGATAAATGAATGGAATTGGAGATTATCGTGCTAAGTGAAATAAGCCAATCCCCCCCCAAAAAAGGCTGAATGTTTTCCCTGATAAGCGGATGATGATATAGAATCTGGTTGGGGGAGGTGAGAGAAGAATGGAGGATCTTTAGATTATGTAGAGGGAAATGAGAGGGGGAGGGGGTGGGTGTATGAAAAATGGTGGAATGAGACAGACATCATTACCCTATGTACATGTGTGATTAACAAGAATGATATGAATGTACATCATGCACAACCATAAAAATGAAAATTTGTACCCCATATGTGTACAATGAATCAAAATGAAGTCTGCAAAAATATATTTAAAAAAATTAAAAAGAAGATTCAGTGGTTTTATAAGTGCAAGACAGAACACCTTGAGACTGCAAGGCTTTACTTAAGATCTTAGCATCCAAAAAGTTAAGATAATTCTATTACACTAATATAAGGTGAAAGAAAAAAGCTAAGTTGAAAAGTGCTTTGAATTTTTCAGATCTTATTATCAACGGTAAATTGATAGTTAAATACGTATATACGTAAAATGACATTTGTATATGTAATCATACATAATATGATTGTTTCAGTGTTCATTCTGTTTTTAATCAAGTGAACTTTACTAGTTTTACTTGGAAGCAATGGTGGATAATTCTGTCATTGGTGAGTCATGAAGCTCATATCAGATGAAGATGACAGATGGGAAGTTCGTGGTGTTGTCTTTGAAAATTTGATAAAACATTTCAATATCATATTTTTTTACTCTTCAATGTTTAGCAGTGTCCAATTTCAAATTATGAAATTATTCCTCTAGTAACTAAAATTATTCAGCATTTGTCCCGTTGTTATGCTAAACAAGTTCTTTAAGGCAAATCCTTTAGCTAGGTAAAAGCTGATTCTCTTTCCATGAGTTAGGATACCTTTGGTAGACCATTATTCTACCTATCTACAAGTGAATTTTACTTTTAATTATTAATACAAGGCTACTCAATGAAATCCTAGAAAAAACCTAGTCAGAGTACTATAACAATTCATTACTACCAAAGAGGATTATTTTTCTTCCAAGAATGCATTCAGTTATGCAAGTCACCATATCCATCAATTAAAGAGAAAATCTGTATGATCATCTGGATGCTGAAAAAAATCATGAAATCCAACATTCATCATATAAATGCTCTCAGTCAGATTAATAGAAGACAACCTCCTTAACATGGAAAGAGAAATTTACCAAAAACGTGTGCAAACCTCAGATTTAATGAACAAATACTAGAAGGCTTTCATTTAAAGTCTGATGTAAAAACCAAGGTGCCCAGTATCACCATGACTTCTCAATGCTGAAACTACAGATGTAACTTTTTTTCTCAGAGCCTTATACTTTTTTCACTATGTTAACATTGCAAAATAAACATAATGTTTAAACTAATTGGGTAGCAAATGTGAATATAAATACACAAATATTTATTGATTATGTTGCTGCTACATCTCAGACTAGTCCTGCTTATTGATTTAATAAAATTTATATTTGCCCCTTCTAACAAAAATATGTACATCAGTGAATTATTGTTAGACAAAAATATACATAAGATAAAATACACAATGATTGGACCACTACTTTCTAATCAAGGAGATTTATTTTATAGGATCAGTAAATGTAGATGTGCATATACCAATTTACTAATACTTGATCTCATAGCAACACCGACATCGATATAGAATGGCTGTTACCCTTTAACCTCACACTTTTATTTACTAATGCTGAGAAAGCTGCCCAAATCTGAATTTCTTCAATTCAGCCATCAGATACGGGGTTCAGAGTGTATAGCAGAAGTTTAGGACTGATGAACTAGGATTTTTAACCATTAAAAGACCATATAAATCTTATTTCACTTACATTTTGTATTAAATAGACTTTGTGATTTGGAATTTGAAAATGAATATTTCATCTCAATGTTAGACCCATGAAATCTGGGCATAGGTGCTGTGGTAGTCTAGGGCTACTCGCAGATATTTCTATTCTACTTCTGGGCAAAGAGTGACAATGCTCTTCCTGTCCCCTTGGACTCAGGGGTGCTCACAGGACTTACTCTGGCCATGTGGAAGTGAGGAAAGTTGTATTTTGTGGTCTATTTTGCTAAATTTCCTTAATAGACAGGAAAGATGGATGCCATTTATTATTGGTCTTTCAAACATGAAAGAAAGAACTACTTAGCATCTGATTTTCCTTCCTTTTCTTTAATAATGAAAATATCTAAGGCTATACATTTTCCTGAGTAGCTTTCACCAGATTTCAAATTATGAAGTGAAATGATGGATGGAAAGTCCAGCGTGAGCTAAAGCCTACCTGATAATAGATGAATGGATAAAGACAATGTAGTGTATATATACACAATGGAATATTACTCAGCCATAAAGAAGAATGAAATTATGGCATTTGCTGGTAAATGAATGGGACTGGAGAATATCATGCTAAGTGAAATAAGCCTGTCCCAAAAAACCAAAGGCAGAATGTTCTCTTTGGTTATGTGGATGCTAACCCACAACAAGGGAGGGGAAGATCAGAAATTCATTGGACTAGACAAAGCGGAATGAAGGAAAGGGAGGGGGATGGGAATAGGAAGGACAGTAGAATGAATCAGACATATCTTTCCTATCTGCATATATGAATACACAACCAATATAACTCTACATCACATACAACCGTAATAATGAGAACCTAATTGTACTAAGTTACACTTATTCTATAAATGTATAATACTTCAAAATATACTCTTACTGTCATGTTAAAAAACAAATGCTGGCATGAATTAAAGTATCTTAGTTTCAAGTTTTTAGAAAAAAGTGAAATTTTTTTTTCATTGCTTTCTATATAGTTTGCAAATTTTCTTTTGATTTTCTCAAAAAGTTTGAGAGCAAATTTAGTTAATTTCTAAGACTCATGATTTGTTTTAGTCAGCTTATTTGCTGCTGTGAGTAAAAGACCAAACAAAAACAATTAGAGGAGGAAAAGTTTATTTTGGGGTTCATGGTTCAGAGATGTGAGTCCATAGATAGCTGGCTCCTTTCCTCAGGACTTGAGATGAAGCAGAACATCATGGCGGAAGAGTGTGGTGGAGGGAAGCAGCTCATATGATGATCAGAAAGCAGAGAGAGAGACTCTACTTGTCAGATACCAAAAGCACACCCCCAGTGACCATCTCCTCCGGTCACACCCTACCTGCCTTCAGTTACCACTCAGTTAATCCTCATTAGGGGATTAATTCACTAATTGGGTTAAGGATCTTGTAACTTAATCATTTTGCCTCTGTATGTTCTTGCATTATCTGCCACATGAGCTTTTGGGAGACACCTCACATCCAAACCATAACAAGATTTATTTGGTTACTCATTTTAACTTTTATTTTTTATTTTATTGGAGTATTATAAAACAATGTGTCCTTTAAGATACTTCTTCACACTTATTAAGGTTTTCTTTATAGCTGGGAACTAATCAGTTTTTATAAATATTCTGGAAATATTGAGAAAAAATTATTTTTTTAGTCAAGGGCTATAAGATGTACACACAGACACACAAAAACATTATCCATTAAACCTTATTTTTAAAATAATATAATATAATACTTCAAGTTGCGTTAATTTTACCAAGTCACATATTACAGTCTTCTACTGTGAGTCTGTTTTTAAGCAGATCTCTATGTATTGGATAATTTTTCTTTTATATACTTAGCCACTATTTGTTAGTAAAATCTTGACTATACATTTTTCACAGATTATATTTTCTCATTATAAATATAACTATCTTCTTTAGTATTTTTACTCTAATTTAACATTGTATGATATTTATTTTTATTTTTTATTTTTGCAGACTGCATTTTGATTCATTGTACACAAATGGTGTACAACTTTTCATTTCTATGGTTGTGCATGATGTAGATTCACACCATTCATGTAATCATACATATACATAGGGTAATGATGTCTGTCTCATTCCACCAGTTTTCATATCCCTATCCCCTCCCCATCTCATTTCCCTTGACATAATCCAAAGTTCCTCCATTCTTCTCTTACCCTCCACCCACCCAACCTGATTATATGTCATCATCCACTTATCAGGGAAGTCATTTGGCCTTTGGTTTTTTGGGATTGGCTTATTTCTCTTACCATGATATTCTCCAATTCCATCCATTTATCTGCAAATGCCATAACATTATTATTCTTTATGGCTGAATAATATTCCATTGTCTAAATGTACCACAGTTTATTTATCCAATCTGTTGAAGGGCATCGAGATTGGTTCCACAGTCTAGCTATTGTGAATTGAGCTGCTGTCATATTGATGTGGCTGTGTTACTGTAGTATGTTAATTTTAAGTTTTTTTGGTATAAACCAAAGAGTGGGATAACTGGGTCAAAAGGTGGGTCCATTCCAAGTTTTCTGAGGAATCTCCACACTGCTTTCCAGAGTGGCTGAACCAATTTGCAACTCCACCAGCAATGTGTGTCTTTTTCCCCAGAGTCATGTTAGCATCTACTAATGTTTTTGTTCTTGATAATGCTATTCTAATTGGAGTAAGATGAAATCTTAGAGTTGTTTTAATTTGTATTTCTCTAATTACTAGAGATGTTGAACACTTTCATATATTTATTAATCGTCTATACATCTTCTTCTGTAAAGTATCTGTCCAGTTCCTTGGCCCATTTATTGATTGGGTTATTTTTTTGCCAATGACATGATTCTATATTTAGAAGAGCCAAAAAACTTCTGGAACTAATAAATGAATTCAGAAAAGTAGCAGGATGTAAAATTAATACACATAAATCTTATGCATTTCTATTCGTAAGTGATGAATTCTCTGAAAGAGAAATTAGGAAAAACACTCCATTCACAATAGCCTCAAAAAAATAAAATACTTAGGAATCAATCTAACAAGAGTTGAAAGACCTCTACAATGAAAACTACAGAACACTAAAGAAAGAAATTGTATGATATTAATATTGCCATTTCTACTTCCTTTTTGGTTTGCTTAGTATCTTTTCCACGTCTACATTTATAAACTTTTTATTATTTTGGGTTTCTTGTAAAGATTTTACAAAGGTTTAATTTTTTAAATCCAACCTGATGTTCTCAACTTCTCCATGGAAGAAGTTAGTTCACTTATATTTAAAGTAATGACATTGATTTTTACTATTTCATCATGTATTCTACCTATCATATATTTTTATGTTGTTGTTTCCTACTTCTTTTTCTTATTTTTGTATTGGATTTATAAAACTATGCTTCATTTTCTTTCCTTTATTTATTTAAATTTTAGTTTACAAAAATCACATGAAGGCACAAGGATACTCCATGTTACAAATATTTTATTTTTTCCTTTTAAAAATTATTGCCAATAATAGTTTAAAATAATTTCCCTTTCCTTTACTCATGTTTCTCCTCTATCCCCCCATAGATGAGAGTTTTAATTTCTCCTTCCCCATCCCTCCCATTCCTTACTAACTCTTGAGTTTTGCAGAGAAAGTTTGCTATAGTTCATTTGAAATGATTAATAAAATTTCCCTTATTGAATTTCCTTGCTCTTTCTAGAGGGCTTATTTAGCACTTACTTTACATGTTTTACTCTTTTAATTTTTTTTTTACATTTTATTTATTTATTTATTTATTTACTTTTGCAGTACTGAGAATTGAACCCAGGGGCCCTCTATATCCCCAGCTCTTTAAAATTTTTGAGGCAGGGTCTCACTAAGTTGCTTAGGCAGTTCTCAAACTTGTCTCCTGTCTCAGTCGCCCCACTAGCTGTGATTGCAGTTGTGCTCTACAGCACCCTGCTGATTTAATATTTAGACTTAATATTGAAGCATTATTTTGCACATCCTTGTTTTACCATGTTTTTGTTTCTCCCTTATTAAATATTCTGTTTGTGTTCTGCGGCATTTATTATTGGTTTTCATTAGAATTTCCTTAGAATTTTCCTCCCTGAACACTGGCATATCTTCAAATATCTTTATTTTGCTGACAGATGAATAATTTCTTAGCTACATATAGGATGCTTAGATTGAAATTCGTTTCTCTCAGTACTTTTTAGATGTATGCTACTGATTTTTAACTTCCAGGGTTGCAAATGAGAAGTTCAAAGTCAGTATAATTTTTTTTCCTTTATGGTTAGCTTGTACTTTTTGACAGAAAACTTTGAATGTTTTCTATTTATCATGAGAACTCAGAAACTTCCTAGAATATGTCTAAGTATATCTCACTCCTCATCCATCTCCACTTCAATCTAAAGATTCAACCCTTTCTTTAGCTCAGGGATATTTCCTTTCTTTTGTGCCTCCTTTCCTTCTTTTCTTTCTTCTTTCTCTCTCTTTCTTTCTAATTGAACTTGACTCATAAAACAAAAACTTTAATTGTTGTTAAAAATAGGGTGAAGTAGAAATTGGTCTCAATAATATTAGTAGAGAATATGTTCTAGAAAGTAGAGGTAACAATCATTACATATAGAAGGTATCTTATTGCCTTACAATTCAAGTCAATATGTATTTTAAAATATATATGGTACCATTACTTAAATTAATGTCGATAATAAAAAGGTGACATTTTTGTTAAAGCCAATCACAGAACTAACCCTTTTAAATATTGTTTTACTTATTTTGTTTACTCTAAAAATCTATAGCAGAGTTTCTCTATTTTATATTTCATAGATTTAAGAAAAACCCAAATAAAGATGAATTTTAAATTCACTGTGGAAAAGAGTATTGTGAGTAAAAGAGCAAGAAAATCCTTAATAATCTGGAGTCTTCTACATGGATTTGTTACACAACAAACAAAACCAACATTTAGGGCTGTCTTTAACATCACTGCCAGCTTGAAGCACGTTGTACACGTTAGGTGTTACAAAGAACATCAACCTCAACTTTTCTTCTGTTGTTTGCACTGATGCTGATTTTTGTTTTTTATGTTCAAACAAGAAGTCTATGTTGTGTAGGGGAAATTTTTTTCTTTTTTCTCCCCTTTTGTTTCTGCTTTGATTTTGTCGTTGTTGTTGTTTTGTTTTTGGCTAAGTAGAGGACATGGACTATTGTATAGCAAACAAAACATGCTGTTCGCTCTTGCCAAAGGTCAGTGAGTGGGTACATTTGCTGCAGGGGTGGCACGGAAGAACTAGATCCTGACAAAGATTTAAAATTATGAAGAAGATTACAGTGTAACTATTTTGGTACTAGAACCAGTGCATGCTGGCCGAAAAGACAATGGTTTATGGACTTGCATCCATTTTGTGTTTTTGTAATATTTGTAAATAAAAACTTTTTAAATTGTTGCAAAGATGGTTTCTTTTGTAAGATGTTTTCATCATTTACATTCAATCCAAGCCTTTGTATATTTTAGAGCTGTGCAACACTTTGTCTTGTATTTATTTTTAGTAAAAATGGTGACAGTTTCATTGTGAACCTCTCTCAAAAAAATGTATCAGAAAAGTTTGATTGCCTAGAAAGTGTGTATAGACACTGCAAATAAACGTGACTGCAATTAAAAAAAAAGAAAGAAAAGAAAGTGGAGGTAACGGTATAAAATTCTGCCAGCAGTTTAATACAGTAGTCCCAGATGAGTAGGCTAAGGCCAATGCCTAATGAGGATGATTGCTTCGTTTGTGGGGAATTTTGGACAAAACCTGCAGAAACATTTTACTCTGCACAAACCAAATTGAATTGTTATCACAAGTATTGTAGTTTCATATAGTAAAAGGTTTTTTTCTACATGCACATCAATTTCTCAGCAAGGGTGGCATAAGATACCTAAATAGAGAAGGAAGCATTCATAATGATATCTAACTTCTTGATGTAATAATGCATACACTTCAAGATGATTACGCTATCATCACATCTAGGGCTTTCTGTAACTGCAAGATGGTGCTTATGGAAAGCGTGCCCCCTGGTATCAACAACTAGAAAGCAGTCATTACCTTCTATGTGTTCTCTTTTTGCGCTTTTCTCAATTTTCTTAATCAACTCTGTTGTTGTTGCCACTTCTTAGAAAAACTGGTAAAAACAAAATTGTAATCACTGAACATAGCACTCTGGCAATCAAGATGTTTAAAACCTTCAATCTTCTGGGGTGAAGAAAGTACTGTGCATCATTTAGAATTCAGATTGAGAAACAAGGTGGCCACGAATTTTCCTGGCTTGAAGACTTCCACAACATTCCTGATCCAGGCATCCTGAGAGATCTGACTTAAGTTTGTTTTAAACAAAGCATAAGATAATTCTAGTTCTGGCATGATGTAACAAATCCAATGAGTTCCATCTGATTTCGTTCCATTTACTGAATAACCCCAAGACTTGAATGGGGTGTGATATCAATAGCAGAACCTGGTATCATATCACAAATTCCACTCTCATGAGTGAAATTCTCTGATGTAACACCATCCATCATGTTGACCTAATCCATAACTGCTGGGTCCAGCTTACCCACCAAATTTTCCAGGGTTTGATCTAGCTGACTGAAGGATGTCCCATACAATATGCTGCTCTATTTGGGAAAATTGCATTAAGAAGCTCTATTTCTTCCTGGAAATTCTGGTGCAGGTATCCTTGGTGAGAAAGCTTCATGAAATTCTCACAAGAATAAAAGAAGGTTTGAACTGAGTCAAACCCACTGTAATCCCTAGCAAGCTTCAACAGGGGAACCAGTGCTTTCAGCCAAGGGGTAGCACCACAAATCTTCAAAACAGAATGTCACCTGGAGATAAACATGCTCCTCTTGAGTACATAAGCATCCTTCTGCTTGTCAGTTTTTTGTCACACTTAGGATTGAACATTGCACATCCTTTAAAAATACATCCTACTCAGATCTTGGGATAGTGCAAAGATGCCCAGATCCTTGGTTTGCATTGGGCTGCTGCCAAGAGAATCAAGCCTCCAGCAGCTTCATGGTCTCTCTGGAAAAATGGGCAGCTTCCCTCACCATGAGATTAGTGAGCAACCAATAACCACAGAGAATCAACTAAATTAAATCTCTGCTCCCACTGCTGCGGCAGATTGTTTCAGCTGTGTTATGAAAGTTCAGGTTCCTTTTTTGCTATAATTTTATATTAACTTTTCAAAAAAGGATTAATAAAAATTTCTCAGGTTTTTTTTTTTTTTTGCATGTGTGTGTAAGCAAAAGTTGAACAAGAGTCTGTTGGAAATAGAGGTAAATAGTGTTCAATCTTCTTATAGTCTTCTGTTTTCTGGTTAGGGAGAGTAGAGGGAACACGAGCCAATGTCACCAACCATATTGTGTAAGCCTCCAGTGGTTTCATTTATCTCTCTGATGGAACTGCTTTTATTTCCATTTGTCCCTGGAGACATCATCCAATTCCTCAACTATTCTCTAAAGGTTTCTATCTCATTCTTTTCTTTGTGCTTTGAGATGGATCATAGGTTGAAATGTGTCCTGCAGAAAGATCTGCTGAAGTCTCAATCCCCTGTGCCTATGACTGTGACCTTATTTGGAAAAAGGGTCTTTGCAGATGTAACTGAGGTGTAGAGGCCCTGAATTCCTTGAGTAGTATCCTTATAGGGAGAGGGAAATTTGGAGACACAGACCCACAAAGGACAAGAGAGCCAGGCTCTGCCAAAGCAGAGATTGGAGTGATGCAGCTCTAAGTCCAAAGTCTGCCAGCAAGCACCAGAGGCTAGGAAGAGGCGAGGAAGGATCTTCTCTCAGAGCCTGCAGAGGGAGCATTACTCTGCTGACACCTTGATTTTGGACTTCACCTCCAGAGCTTGTTTTAAGCTCCCAGTAACAATTGTCACTTGTTATGGCAACTCTAAGACAGGAACACAAGATAGTTCTTCCACTAGATGTTCCAGATCTGCTTGGAATAGTCAATTCGTCTCATTTATTTTATTTACAGGATCATTTAATTAAAGAATTATGTATTTATCACTATTCATAAAGTTCACAACATTTTATGGCTTCTACTTGAATCTCTGTAAGTTATATTATGTTTTTATAGTTTGAGTTTTATTCTGTCTTATTGGACAACTGTATTTCACTCAACATTTGCTCTTTTTGTTCTAATTTTTATTATTGCTGGGTGCTAATTTCCCTTATATGTTATTTTTGCTCATTGACTAACCAGAGTTCAGGACTGATTCTGGGGTACCCTAAGTGATGGCTGTCTTGCTGGTGATGATGGATAAAGTGACCTCTACCCCGAAGACTGATGATGATGGAGTTGGCAGAGAGCCACTTACCTGCTAGGTTCTTGCTGGAGGCCTCTCTGCAATTTGGTCTTCCTGAGTCTTTCCTCTAGCATCAGGAACAGGGTAGCCTTAGCCTACTCATTCAGTGACTTCTTGGTCTTTTGAAAGTCAGAAAGAAATGTCTTGTTCATGAAGGACAAATAATTGTTCTTCTGTGAGGGTCCCTGCTCACCAAGGTCAAGCACTTTCCAGGGTCTTCTACTTTATGGTCCTTATCTGGGAATCGGCTGTACTCACCAGATGGTTTTCTAACCAAGAGGAGGAAAACCTCACGCTAGGTCTCCCTCTTGCACCTCAGCAGAGTTACTATTTATGTCTATGGGTATTTTTTTGGTGGGGGGGAGTATCAGGGATTGAACGCAGGGGCACTCCACCACTGAGCCACATCCCAGCCCTTTTTTGTATTTTATTTGGAGATAGGGTCTCATTGAATTGCTCAGGGCCTCGCTTTTGCTGAGGCTGCCTTTGAACTTGCCATCCTCCTGCCTTGACCTCCCAAGCTGCTGGGATTACAGGCATGTGCCACTGCACTTCACTATACCTACTTTTTTAAACCGCCTTACTTCTGAATGCTCAGGCAATTAGAATAAGTAGAGTCCAATCAATATACATGTGTATATTTAACAATAACACATACTAATTTTGGCATTGGAAAGTGATTACTAACTAAAATCTTAAACATGGGCCACCACAGGGGACTAGGATATAAAGTATTCTAAAGGATAGGTAGGAAAATATATTTGTTTAAGCATCTGTTTAATAAACTCAATATTCTAGCCTGTTTTATAAATAAATTTTGCTTCTTCTTTAACATGAAATAATTATAGTTCTGATAAATTAGAAAGTCTCTTGAGCATAATGCAGTTTTAAAGAGAATCTAAGGGTTTTATTAACTCTAGTCTTGAAATTATATGCTGAATTTTAAGTATATAGGTTGTAATTCAAATCCCTATCACTCATGGGGTAAGATTTTAGTTTATCACTCAGTGGATATAGTTGGATTTTCTACTTGTAAAGTATGATCATCATTTAAAATAAGTTATCATCTTTAGTTGGATCAAGATGGCAAATTTTTATATTTCTTCCAACCCCAAGAGAGAAATGTATATACATATGTATATATATTTCTCAAATAAGCTGCCCTAGAAAACAAAAAGGATCAAAAAATTTTGAAAAAGACCTGAAAAGTAAAAAGCAAGCTAGATCAAATCTCTGAGAAATTATAACCCAAAATAAGTCTCAGAGAGAAGATTGTTAGGGACATAGGGATAGTTTCAGAGAAAGGTTATTTAAAGTCAAAGGATATAGGGCATTAGAAGTCATGGGGAATTTTAGGTGGTCAAGTGGCAGCTGCATTTGGAGCACTGACCCACCCTGCTTGCTCCTGCAGGGTGGAACACGTCTCCTGGTTGGGGGCTCTGTTTTCTTTTCTCTGGGGGTCGGTGGAGGTGGGGATTACTGATGAGGGCTATCTTCGTACACTCTAAAATAGAATTATCTCTGCCTGTATCAACAAGACTGCAGTGTCCCAGTATGTTTTAGTGTTTTACTACTGGTTTTACTGCTTGCCACCCCTCCAGAAATGAGTCCTGCTCCCAGAAGACACATAATGCCCTTTTAGCTTAAGTATGCCTTGCTTTCTCCCCCATTCTCAGAAGCAGGCTAACTAGAAGAGCCAGACTGTCAGATTGAAAAATGGGAGGAGGCAACCGGAATTCATCTTCCTTATGACTCTGTGAACTTACTTTGGCCAGACTAAAACACACAGCCTCCTCTGTACCAAATTGCCCCATGCAATTTGGACTTGCTTTTGGACTTGGTAATCCAAGAAATAGGCATGTGTTTGTTTCTTGTTAAAAGTATCCCTATGAAGCTTTAAAAATAGAGCAAAGTTATATGAATATCAGTGTAAACTGAAGTCAGACCCAGTCAAGTGTAGCATAAAGATGTTAAGAATAATAAGAGTTAATCTGTAGTTTTTTTCCCCCTCTTTTAAAAACAAGTTTGCTCAGGGGACATACCAATTGTTCCAGACTCTAACTATACCCAAGAGGCATATCAGTCCTGTCTGCCCATTACTCTCTGTATATATATATGGAGGACAACATTCTGTTTCTAACCAGCAGGAAACTAACCCAGGTGAGGCATTTCACTAGATTTGGGACTCGCTAGTCTAGAAAATACTGAAGTATCTCGGGGAACATAGGCCTTCACTATGGCCTCATCTGACAAAGCATTCTTTGCTCATGCTGGGAAACCCAGCAGCTACCAAAGTGAATTAGTCATAGGAGGGAGGTGAACTTCTGATCATGTGATCTGCAGGGAGTGGTAAAGGACCCGATCCTTTACCACTCCCTGCAATCTTGTTACCAGTCCCAACTAGAATGTGTCTACCAGAGGACAAACTTCATTTAGGATGAATGACAAGGTAACAGAACCAAGAATCATCTCTTTTCAGTTTGTCTAATCTTAATTCTTGCCTTTGCAGTTTGGCAAATTTCTTCTTCTTCTTTTTTTTATGAATCAAGAGCCCTTATAAGATAATCACAAAAATAACAAATGTACCTAATCCCCAACCCAGCACCACACGGATCAGTGTGTTTGTCCAGCGCAGTTCTGAAGATCCTTCCATCCCTCTTCTAAATGATGATTTTTAAAAATGTCATATGAGGAGAGTATGGAGACTAAGTGGAGGAAGACCTTAGGACTCAGGTTCACAGGAGGAAAACTGAAAGGTAGATGACTGGATTTTAGGAACCACATGTTAGGGTCAAGCCAGGCTTTGAGATACTTGATGATAATCTGGTAAATTTGAAAGAACCTGATGAGAGTTTGGCAAATTGAAAAAAAAAAATTGCATTGAATTTATTCACTGGCTCTCCCAAATGCATTTTTACTTCCTACTGGCATGTTAATTCTAGCTTTTTTCAACAGCCCTTCACTGGGAGGATGTTCTGCTCTGATGACTTCACTAGAGAGGGCTGCACTGACCTCAGAGGGCATTTACTTTTACTGAAGGATCAGTTTTGTACTGTCCCCTGGAGTGGCACCAAGGCCACATCTGTGCATGCCCAGTGGCCACTGATGGCAAGGGCCCATATGCTGATGTCCAAAGGGCATGGGTGACTTTTACACAAGAGTGTTTCTATTAGTTTGATTAGGCTGTCAAAGTGCCACAGATGAGGTAGCTGAAGCAGCAGAAACTTATTTTCTTTTATCTCTGAAGGCTAAAAGTCTAAGAACAGGGTGTTGAAAGGACTGGTTTCTTTTGAAGTCTCTCCTTGATTTGTAGTTGGCCATCTTCATCTTGTGACTTCAAAGTCTTCCCTCTGCCCATGAGTATGCCCTAACCTCTTCATAGAGGGCCAAAAGGCTGATTGTATTGGGGCCATTCCATATGACAGCATTTTACCTTAATCAGCTCGTCACAAGTCCTGTCTCCAAATACAGTCCCATTCTCTGGCACTGGGAGTCAGGACTACAACATATGATTTGAGGATGACACAGCTCAACCCATAGCAGCAGTCTTCCCTCTAGTCAAGTTTGTTCAAATGGAGTGAGTTAATCCTCTATCATACAAAACCAGCCACAGTTAGAGTCAAGACCACCATTCATTGGCTGAGTGAAAATTTAAAGAGCTAAGAAGTGTGTACAAACTGAAATTGCCTAAGCATTATTTATCGGTATTTATCATTTATTGATCATTTATCAATGTTGATAAAATGTTATAAGATTTTTTTAAGTCTAATATTTGGGCAATCACTAAATGCTCTTTTATTCATTCTTCAGGTTGTTACTAATTATAAGGTTAGGAGTAGAGGATGGGTGTAGAGGACCCTAACCCCCACCAGATGCCTGCAAAAGAAAGGGCCTTCAGACTGGAATACTTTCTTACAAGGAAAAGAAGAGCCTTTATAACCTGGGCTGGGTTACCCACTTTGTGAGGGAATACCCTTGCCTGTTCCAGGCTTGATGTGTTGTCCTTTGTTCTGCTTAAGCATGGGCGTTGCATGGTATCTGGCTAAGCACCCTGCTGTATTTGTTCCAGTTGGGATATTAGCCCTTTATTAGATGTATTGTTTGCAACTATTTTCTCCCAGTCTAGAGGTTGTCTCCTCACCCATGTTTCCTTTGCTCTGCAGAATCTTCTCAGTTTGATGTGATCCCATTTGTTTATTTCTGCATTTGTTGCCTGGACTTTTGAGTCATAGTCAAAAATTGTTACCAAGACAAAGGTCAAAGAACTTTTCCCACTATGCTTTCTTCTTGGAGTTTTACAGTGTCAGGTCTTGCATTTGAAAGTCTTTAATCTATTTCAAGTTCATTTTTGCATATGGGCTGTGGTCCAATTTCTCTTTCTTTCTTTTTTCTCTTCTTTTTTTTCTTCCTTCCTTTGCATTTGAATCTCCAGTTTTCCCAAAACCATTTACTAAGGAAACTATTCTTTCCCCACTGTATATTCTTAGCTCCCTTTTCAAAACTTAGTTGTCTATTCATTTGTGAATTTATTTTGGAGCTATTTGTTCCCTTGATCCATGTGTCTGATTTTATGCCAGTACTGTACTATTTTGATTAAAATATCTTTGTAATAGAATTTAAAATTAGGAAGTCTGATGCCAATAGCTTTCGTTTCCCCTCATGTTTTAAGATTTGTTTACTTAGGGTCTTTTGTGGTTCTACATAAGTTTTAGGATTTTAAAATTTCTGTCAAAAAGTTTCGATAGGAATTGCATTGAATCTGTAGATAGATTTGGGTTGTATGGAGATTTTAACAATGTTAATTTTTCCGACACTGATACTGTAAAACTCCTAGAAGAGAACATAGTGGGGAAGCTCTGTGATATTTGTCTTGGTAATGATTTTTTGGCTCTGACCCATGGACACAGAATATCATTCCGTTTGTGTCAAATTTCTGTCATCAGTGTTTTATAGATTTCATCATATAGATCTTTCACCTCCTTGCTTAAATTTCTTCCTAAATATTTTATTGTTTTTGATGCTATTGTAAAGGAAATTGTTTTCTTAATTTCTTTTAAGATAATCACTAGTGTATAGAAATGCAAATAGTTTTGCATGTTGTTTTATTACTTTGCTGATTTACTGAGTTTATGGGTTCTAATGGTTTGTTAGCAGTGCCTTTAGGGTTTTCTGTGTATAAGACCATGTTATCTGTAAAAAGAAATATTCCTCTTCCTTTCTGTTTGGATAACTTTTAATTCTTTTTCTTACCTATTGCAACAGCAAGTACTATAGAACTAGGTCGAACAGAAATGATGAGAATAGGCATGCTTATGTTTTTCCTGATCACAGAGAAAATTTTTCAGCTTCTCACTATGAAGTACGATAGCTGTGGGATTGTCACATATGGCTTTTATTGTGTTGAGGGACATTTCTTCTATACCTAATTTATTGAGAATTTAAATCATGAAAGGGTGTTGGTTTTCTTCAGTGCTTTTTCTGTATCTATTGGGATGATTAAATGATTTTTATTAATATCATGTATCACTTTTTTTATTTGTATGTGTTGATGCAGCTCATAGATAAACCTACTTGATCATAGGGTATATTCTTTTCATGTGCTGTTGAGTTTAGTTTGCTAGTACTTTATTGAGAATGTTTGCAACTGTGTTGCTCAGGGATATTGGTCTATAATTTTCTTTTCTTCTATCCCTGTATGACTTTGGTAAAAGGAATAATGGCTTCATAAAATCAGTTTGGAAGTGTTGCATCCTCTCGAATTTCTGAGTTTGAGAATGATTAGTATTAATAGAATTCACCAGTAAAACTGCCAGGTCTTAGGTTTTCTTTGTTGGGAGATGTTTTTTATTACCAATTTAGTCCTCTTTCTTTTTATTGGTATGTTCAGATTTTCCACTTCTTTATTATTAATTTTTGATTGTTTATATATTTTTAAGAATGTACCCATTTCTTCTGCTTATCAAATTCATTGGTATATAATTATTTACAGTGTCATGATTTTTATATGGTATCAATTACAATGTCTATTCTTTTATTTGTAATTTATCTGTGTCTCTTTTTTTCTTAGTCCTTCTAACTAAGGTTTTCATTTTTTTTTCTTTTTAAATAAACCAGTTGGTTGCATTGATCTTTTCTATTGTTTTTCTATCTCCATTTCATTTCTTCTGGTTGTAATCTTTATTATTGCCTTCCTTCTGCTAACTTTGTGCTTAGTTTGTTCTTTCTATATTACTTTGAGATGTAAAATTAGTTTTTTTTTAGATTTTAAAACCTTTTCTTCTTAATTTAGTATATATTGTTATTAACTTCCCTCTTAGAACTGTGTTTGCTACATCCCCAAAATTTTGGTATGTTGTTTGTATTTTATTTGTCTCAAGATTTTTTTGATTTCTTCTTTGATTAATTGCTTATTCAGGAATGTGTTTCCCAACTTCCACATATTTATGTTTTTTCTAATTTTCCTCCTTATTGATTTCTAGTTGCATACCACTGTGGTCATCAAAGACCCTTGATATAACTTTAGGCTTCTCAAGTTTCTTAAAACTTGTTTTGTGGCCAGCAAGTGGCCTATCCTGCAGAATGTTTCATGTGTACCTGAGAAGACTGTACTGCTGTTGCTGGATGGAATGTTCCCTGCATGTCTGTTAGATCCATCGCGTCTATAGTGTTTTTCAAGTCCTCTGTTTCTTACTGATTTTCTGTCTGGGTAGCCTGTTCATGGTTGAAAGTGGGGTACTGAAGTTCCCCACTATTATTATTAGATTGCTGTTTGTTTTTCCCTTCAGTTCTCTTAATATTTGTTTCCTTTGTTTACATTCTGTAATATTGGGTGCATATGTATTACTACATCCTCTTCATAAACTGACCTTTTTATCTTAATATACAGATCTACTGCCTCTTGTGACCTTTTTGACCTCAAGTCTATCTCCTTTCATTTACACATAGCCTCTCCTGCTCTGTTCTGGTTACTGATTCCACAGATCTTTTCTCATCCTTTTACTTGTAGTCTGTGTGCACTTGAAGTTCATCTCTTGTAGTAGCACATAGTTGAATCTGGTTTTCAAAATCCTTTCAATTATTGTATGTCTCTTGATCAGATAATTGAATTCATTTTCATTTCAAGCAATTATAGATTGGCAGGGACTTACAATTTCCATTGTTATTTGTTTTCTGACTTTCTCTCTTCCTGTCTTCCTTTGTGATTTGATTGGGGTTTTTTTTTTTTTTTTTTTTTTTTTGTAGTGTATGCCTTGATTCCTTTCTTTTTACATTTTGTGTCTACTATGCCAGCGCTATTAACAACAGCCAAAAGGTAAAGACAACACAAAAATCCACCAATTTATAAGGAAAACGTGGCTTAGTTATATGATTGAATGTTATTCAGTCATGAAAAGGAGTGAAGTACTGATAATTGCTACTACATGGATGAATCTTGAAAACATGCTAAGGGAAAGAAGCAAGTAACATAAACCCACATGTAATATGATGCATTTATGTGAAAAGTCCAGGACAGGCAAATACATACAAACAAAACGTACATTAGTGGCTGATTAAGGTTGTGGAAATGGGGAATAGGGAATGATCACTAAAGGATATGGGGCTTCTTTTTGAGGTGATAAAAAAATTCTATAAACTTCGATAATAGTTCTCATATCTTTAAATAATAAAAACTACACTTTGGGAGAATTATATGGCATATAAATTTATCTCAAGGTATTTTTTAAAAAACTAATAGAATCATGCTTCATAAATTTTCAAAACAATTTAAACTCCTCATTAGATGTTCCTGATGGATGAGTGTTAAAATATATATCATAATTCTTGTTATTTGAATCACTTACAACTTATAAGTCACCTCACTCATAACTGTTGGTTTGAGTAGGGGCAGATTTGGAAAGGTGAAAATCCAAAACTCAAACTACTTCCAAACTCATTATATACAATAGGCTCTTTAGATACAGCCAAAACAAACAAGTTCATTCTTTTTCTTTTTTCTTCACTAAATACCTAGCTCCTTGGTCAGGCATTCAGTGCCAAATAAGATGGACTTGCCAGTCATCCACTTGTTTTTATTAGTTGAGTTTTTCTTGTCATTTCTTTCAATTATATGTAGAATTTGTGGCCAAGACTATCATGGAGCAGAAATTGGCAAAATGTTTATGTAAAGAGCAAAAGCACTCTTAGACAGTCTGTTAATGAATACTATGGCCATGTTTTAATAAGCTTTAGTGTGAATGCTGAAATTTGAATTTTATGTGAAAATTATTTAGGATAACATTTTTCTTTTTTGACTACTTTCAACCATTTAAAAATAGAAAAGCATTCTTAGACCATCCTTATAAAAACAGGTGGCTAGCTGGTTTTGACCCAGGGGCCTGAATTTGCTGACTTTTGTCTTTGGCTATGGATGAATAGAGATAAAACTAAGGAAAATTACTAAAGTAATTATTAACCTTTAAAAACATTTCTTTTTCTTACAGAAGTTCATGGTGGGAATGGGGACAGGTTGTAGAAGCTCAGAAATTTACCAAAACCATGTACTTACTGTTTTCATTCTTAAAAACAACTCAAATCTAATTATATACTACTAAAAATTAATTCTAAAGTTAACTGAGAACATAAATACATACAATCCCTTTCCATGATGCTTGGGACTATGCTTGTAAGGCTGGTGGATTGAAAATTAACTGTCATCCTTTGCAGCTGAATGAATTTGTTGCAGTGATTTTCAAGATTCCCTGGAATCTTGGGAACTGGATGTTTTAGGGGATGAAAGGTTATCCAGTCATTCCCAGAGTCAAGATGAAACACTTTCTTCCTCCCTGACACTTTAATTGATCATTCATAACCTTATCCTTCCAATCATTGTGATATTTCCAACATGCAAGCTGTGGCTAATATAAAAATAACTAGTTGAAGAAAATGAAAAAGTCAATCTCCCCAACTATAGGTTTGCTTATTTGCTTAATAGTTTGAGGAGATTTTCAAGCATGAACTGACACTAATCATTGCTTTTATTCTGAGCTGGGGCCCAAAGTTGTTTTTGTTTCTCTCTATAATTCTGGTGGTTTTGCTTTAGGTTGGAAAAACATTTCTCGTTTTCATTCAGTCATTATATGTCTTAATTACTTAAAAGTCAATACAATTTTTCTAATTAACATGCATCTCTATCATTAAGTATCAGAAGAAATAATGCTGAAAGATGAAGGACCCCTTTCTGATAGTTTTAGTATGGTGATAGTGTGTGGGACATCCAGAGATCACAAGAGTCTAGAAGAAACACATTTTCAATAAACCAACTGTAATGGTTTCCTTTGTTTCATCAAATTTTCTTCACTGTTTTGGTTATTTTAAATATTATATAAGTACCATGATTTTAACACAAAAGGAATAAAATCCATTCGCAGTAGGAAAAAATAATAAAAGTAGAAGAAATTGCTATCTTTTCCAAGAACAATTCAATATAGAAACAAGGCAAATCACATTTCTATACACTGGGAGACAATCAGGATATGAATCATGCCATATTTGGTTTCTATTAAGGGACCCAACATATTTGCAATCATTTGGAGTGAGAATACCTACGCCTCTTCTCCATAGGTTTATTGAAGATTTTCTCACTTTCCTGGTACTATTATCCTTTTCTATCTTGGCTCATATTTTCTCTGGGCCTTTTGGACAAATTTAGAACAGAATGTGTTATAACCATGGTGAGTCAGGGGTATAATCAACATAAAATGAGTTATCAGGATGATTTTAAAAATGTTTGTGATAATCCCCTCAGTATATTGTGATGTCTTTATGAAAATGGCTAATGAGATTTTGAAGCTAAATTACCCCTGGTGGAAAAAAATGCAAAATAAAAGTTTGATGGGTACAAGCACATGAATTAGTCTCTAGCTTTTCTGAACTTCAGAAAAGCTAAGAGGGAATACTGAATTATGAATTTCTTCCCTAGGCAAGTAAAGCTCTAACTTTAGAAATTTCTAAAAGAAAATCATGAACTTGCATTATTTGTAGTCTGCAGTTAAAATATTCTTCTGTCTGTTGGTTTAATGTTGCTGAAATCACCAGATATCAAGTGCAGGAATGTTGTACACTCTTAATGTAGAGGGGTTTTAAGTCTTTCAACATTGGCAAGGATGCAAGTGGGTATACATTGGAGAAGTTAATTGAAACAGAACCTCCAGTTGTTCTAGTGATCTGGAAAAAGAACTCTAGACTCTGCAATAGGAACATCGAGTATGGGTAAGCTGGCCCTATGTGTGTTCTCTCTTAATTCATGTGTTTGAGTTGTTTATAGTTGGCAGCTCTGGTGTATTCCTCAAAGTTCTAATAGTAACTCAAGGGAAATAAAACCATTAAGTGATGGTCTAACCATCCTCATCAGGAGTTTCTAAACATTTTTTTTTTAACACAGGAAACACTATTAAAAAAAAAGTATGCATGGAATTCACAGAGTACAAAATGTTTTTTAAAATAAGAGCTCATTTCATAAAACATACAAGCAAGCAAGGTAGATTTTCTAAGTCAGGAGTTACTCACGAGGACCTGGGGGCCAAATCTGGTGCACTGTTTCTGACAGCCCATGGAGTTAAAAATAATTTTCACATTTTTACGTTGTATCAAAGAATAATAATATTTCCTATCTCATGAAAAGCATATGAAATTTAGATCTCAATGTCCATAAAAGTTTTTACTGACATATAAAATGGTCATGTTTATCATTACTAACTTTCGCATTATAAGGGCAAACTCAAATAGTTGTAACAAAGGCATTGGGTTCTGCAAAGCCCAAAATGTTTACTTTCTGGTCTTTTGCAGAAAACATTTACCAACTTCTGCTATAATGAGAACATGCTAGCTCACTTCCTAAAAGAAGGTTTTACTATAATTTATTTTGTTCCTACATTTGGTTATGTTATCTACTCTGCCCATGTAAATATCCTGAAGTATTGTTCATCTCTATTGGAAGGCCAGTTTTATCAGTGGTACTTCAGTTGGGTGTGTGTTTTCTGTATTTGGCCCTGTGGAGAATTATGAATGAGTGTAAATTGTAATGTTTGCCTTCAAGTAGCTTAAAATCTAGCTAAAAAGAAAAAAGAATAATCAGAAAAATCCAAACAATGTTCTGTTCTGCACCGAATCAAATGTGGACTCAAGTAGCTTCTGTGTTTCTAACACACACATATGAGGCCTGTGTGTAAAAGCAAATCAAAGGTTAAGTTGGGGAAAATGGAGGCGTTTCCATCACAGCAGAGAAAATAATTTTAAGTTGCACATTGAATATCCTTGTTCTAAAAGCACTCCACATTGTTGCTTGGCTCTCCTCTGGTTTCCTCTGCTCTCTTGCATTCTCAGTTCTCTCATCTACAATGCCCCAGACTTAGCTAGTCTTAGCTGTCTTAGCTGTAGAGTCAGATCTCACTGTCCCACCTTTCACTCCAAGCAGCTCCAAGACATCTCTGCTAAGCTGTCTTTGTTAAGATGCTTCTCTTCCTACTTAATTCTGATGACACCTATTATGAAAAATAAGTGCATTTGAACTGAGCAGGGAGGTGGAAAAGAAAAGCATCCTTGCTGAGAAAAACCTGAACAAAAGTTGGAGACAAAGGAACGGCCATGAAGGAACAAGCAAAACAGGAGTGTGGTTGGATAGTAGAGATTAAAGAAAGAAGGCCAGAGACACAGGAAAAAGAGATGGATAGAGGGCCAGGCCATGAAGAAACAGATTGTCATTGTGAGTTTTTGAGCAAAGGAATGAATGACCTGATAAAACTGGTATGACCTGAATGTGGATATTGAGGCTGGATTCAAGGGAGCACTTAAGGCCAAGAGGTCAGAGAGAGGAGTGTCTTCATAATCTAGGGGTAATAAGATAAGAACCGGTGGTTTAGTCAGTTCATTGCTGCAAACAAAAGACCTGATAAGAACAATTTTAAAGGAGTTAAAGTTTATGTGGTGCTCATGGTTTCAAAGGTCTCAGTCATAGTTGGCTGGTTGCATTTCTCTATGCTGGAGGGGAGGCAGAACATCATGGCAGAAGAATGTGACAGAAGAAAGCAGCTCAGGACATAGGCATCAGGAAGCAGAGAGTGTTCTGCTTGCTATCAGGGACAAAATATAAACCCCAAAGGCATGCCCCCAGGGACCCACCTCTTCCAGCTACACACTACCTGCCTACAGTTACCACCCAGTTAATTCCTATCAGCAAATAAATGCAATGATTAGGTTAAGGCTCTCATCACCCAATCATTTCACCTCTAAACTTTCTTGAATTGTTTCACACATGAACTTTTGGTGGATACGCTATATCTAAACCATAACACCCAGAATGCAGTGAGAGCATTAGGGATGGAGGGAAAAATGACTATAAAGATTATTTAGAAAAAAAAATGATGTGATTTAGAGAGTAAAAAGGAAAAGAAAGGTATTTCGGGAGGAGCTCATGAAAATCAAAGGCAGATCCATAGAGTGCAGGAAAGGAACTCCAGGGGAAGGAGGAAGGGAGGGAAAGGGGAAATACTGGGGAATGATACTGACTAAATTATATATTCATAAAGTATGCATGTACAAATATGTAATAACAAATCACACCATATGTACAACTATCATGCACCAATAAATATGGAAAAATTGATGTGGCACACTTCTCAAGAATGAAAGGAGGGGAAAGGAAAGAGTTAAAGAGTTTGAGTCTGGATGACTTGAAAAATGGTGCAGACATTGTCAAAGATATTATAGTTTTAAAAATCAAGGTACAATCTATACCTTTCCTATTTTCATAAGAGTTTGATCTCATACAAAAAGCACATGCTCATATTGTTCTCAGGGAAATGGAATTAAGATGGAAATCCAAATTAATAGAGAAAAAGAAAAATGAGAGTGCAATAATCCTCTTAAGTATTAAATTTAGCTCTGAAGTTCCTTGGGGCAGGTGGCCTACAACTGTCACTGTCCCCATCACTTTCTCCAGAGATCATCACTCACCTGGTGGTAGATTGAGGAATAAATCACTCTGGTTTTTAATATACTGAGTAATGTAACAGAGATGGTCTTATTAGGGAATCCTTAAAGATGCAGAATATGCTCTTCATAAGCCCCATCCAATAATGAACGCATAACAAAATCTGGGGGCACTGTGCTCAGTCATATCTATAAGAACTTTCCCAAAGGAAATAAAGTTATGTGGATCAAGTAGGCTTTGAACTGAGCCTGGGTGTTTGGACTCATTGTCTAGGATTTTATCCTAATTTTGAGTAGAGCTGCATTAACAATTATGGGATATTTCAGACACTCTTTTTTCCTCTTGTATTTTGTAATTCTTCCCAAATCCACGAGAATTCTTGGGTCATGGAATCCCTAACTGCCCTTTTGCCTACATTAGAAAGAAGTGACCATGTGGTATTTATTGAGTGTTTATTGTGCCAGCCTCTGCTCTAAACAGATCATAAATATGAAGTCACTTAAAACTGTCTCCATCTCTATGTGGTAGCTAGTTCTTATCTCCATTTCCAAAAGGGTAACCAGATGTACAGAAGGATTTGTCAAGGTGTATGAAGGCTGTACACATAGCAGATTGTACATTGCATAACTTCAGGTGTTTTACACCTGGCATTACACACCCTTCAGATGCCAACCAAAGTCAAGAGGACTTGTGTGCCTTGAGTTGCCCTTCCAAGGTCACAGAGCTAGTAATTGATGCAGGTAAGATTTTCATGCAGGCAACCTGACTAGATTCCTTACCCTTAGCTTTTACACTAATCTAGGACTTTTTCCTTTCACATTTCCCACATTATTATTAGGAATAAGGTGACTTAAAAGGTCAGTAATTCCAACCTATTTTGGTGAGTTCCTATTGTTGGCAAGGTCAATTCTTTGATGCTATTTAGGGACTATTCATTATCAGTCATATTTTTTACTCTAGTTGTGTTAGTTGGCTTTTCGTCATTGTGACAGCTGCCTAAGAAAAACAACTTAGAGGAGGGAAGGTTTATTTTGGCTCATGTTTTCAGAGGTTTCAGGCCATGATAGGCTGACTCCATTGCTCTGGGTGTGAGGTGAGGCATAACATCATGGTGCAAGGTTGTGAGGGAGGAAAAGTTTCTCAGCTCATTGCAGCCAGGAAGGCCCATTGATGTCCATATCTATATCTATATCTATATCTATCTATCTATCTATCTATCTATCTATCATCTATCTATCTAGAGAGAGAGAGAAGGAAAGAAGGAGGAGGAAGAAGAAGATAGGAGAAGAGGAGAGGAGAACAGAGAGGAGGATGGGAGAGGGGAGGAGAGGAGAGAGCAAACAAGGGAGGAATCAGAGACAAGTTATAGTCCCCAAGGACACCCTCCCTGTGAACTACTACCTCCAAGCATGTCCCACCTGTCTATGATTTCTACCCCCTTCCAATAGTCCATTCAGCAATCAATGGATGAATCCATTATTGAGGTCAGAGTCCTCATGAGCCAATCACTTCTTAAAAGCCCTTCCTCTAAACTTTGCTGAATTGGAGACCAGACCTTCAACATATGATACTTTGGGGGACAGTCCAGACCCAAACCATACACTAGTCAAACACAACATTTATGTGCCTGGAACTGTGAGCTCATGGCCACTGGTAGAACCCAAAGAAAGCAGAAAGTATTCTTTAACCTAAATCAGAACTCTACCAAATAAAGTAGTTCCTTTTCTCATGCATTTATAAAACTATTTATGCTAGCAGGATGCTTGAGATCTTTTTTATGTTCTTAATACCATAAGGGAAAAACATATGGGAAGATAAGCAGAGGTTTATTAATAACATGCACTCATAACAAGAAGTATGTTTACATTGAATGCACTTGGAGACAATTTTATTGATATTTAACACAAACAAAAGCAACAAAACTGACTTTAGCTGCTTCTGCCTTCATCTAAAGACAGGGAAGCAGAAAGTTTAATTTCTAGAAGGGGAAGATAGAATCTCCATATAGAAACTAGCAACTGTACTAAGGGAGTAAAGCCTCAGGGTTGAATCCTGATAAGATTTAAAATATTCACACAAATGTTTTTCTGAAGGTGGAGACCATGGGTGCATGGCTTTTCATTCAGCAAAGGAGTTTATATTATTGGGATGAGTGGGGTTTGTCCAGCATAGTATGATTGACATTTGGGGGGAATGGGGAGTGTTCTGTGCATTCTAGTATAGTTAGCAGCATCCCTGACCTCTCCCCACTAGATGCCAGTAGCATCCTCTCCAATTTGTGACAACCAAAAGTGTTCTTCAGATATTACCAAATGGACAAAATTGACCCCCCTTGAGAACAAGATGGACAAAGGTAGTCTCAGAAATGGATAGGGACCTGAGTTAGCTTGCTTCTCTCTAGCATTTCTAGAAGTGTAGTAACAGGATCTCAAGATGATCCATATGCACGTTAAGTTTGAGAAGGACTGCTCTAGTGTACTACTTAATGGAAGACAATTCTGAAACCCTTTTTATGTAGAGGGAAAGAGAGGGACTCCGGAACACTCAGAGGAGGTGAGATTGACAAGGGACTGCAGAAGGAGACAGGAAAGAGCAATAGGGTGGTGGGCAGAAATTTTTCAAGGCAGAGTGGTTGAAGACTTCTGGAAAAATAATGCTTAATATTCAGTTAAATCATTTGAAATCCCTACTATGCCTGCCACGTTCCTGAACCTACACTGTCGCTCTGCCATATATAAGAGCCTCATGTTTGGATCACTGTGGGATTAAAGAACAGTTGGCTGTCTCATGTTTGTGTTTTTGTGGGACAGACACAAGACCAGCTTCAGGAGGCAAGACACAAAGGAGAGCAGGAGGTCAATAGAAGCTGGAGTTTAAAGCGAGTGATGAGTAGGTGATCCACGGCTTTGGCAATCTCTAATAATATGGGAAGGGGTGGGAAGGGGTTGGAGAATGAGAGATGCTGTTTCTGCAAGTGGGATGTCAGCTGGAGTCATTTTCATGCTAAAAGACGAATGATTCCTCTTCTTCTACCCAGTAGAGTGGGAGAGGGGACTGGTTGCAGGCATTTGTAAATTTGTGTCCAACTCTGTTTTGCAGCTGTGTGTCAAACTTGATTATTTACTGTTTCTAGGGAAATATGTATGTTCTTCCAAAAATAAATTTTTTTCTTAGGTTCCTAGTTTCATCTAACGTGTGTTTATAACTAAATCATCTGTATTATTTCTGAAGTCTCTACATAATGACAATCCTAGCCTGTATGTCTTAGTAATGATCTTTTCACTAACCTCAATATAAACGAGAGAAGAAGCAGGGTGAGTGATTGACACATCTGTGCTATAGCCATGCAATGAAAGGGGTGCCTCAGATGAATAATGAGATTATATTTGGCACATTAGTCTAAAGAAGTTTGAAAAAAATCTATTGGTACAAATGTTAGCACATCAATCAGAACTTCTAAAACATGTGTTAACTCAATCAGGACTAATTTTCATTAACAGTACTAATTTTCATTAATAATACCCCCTTCCTCTCTGATGCCACACCAAGAATCAACCTTTTCAAACAGAGCAAGTTTAATTTTATATAGAAGAAATGTTTGTTTTATAAATGATCTGCTTGATTTCCATTTTGGAATACAGTCTGGCAGTTTCTTAAGAAGTTAAGTATACCTTTGCCATAGGATCCAACCATCACACTTCAGAGCATTTACCCAAGATAACCAAAAGA
The DNA here is from genome assembly GCA_020662805.1 of Glaucomys volans. Taxonomy (NCBI): domain Eukaryota; kingdom Metazoa; phylum Chordata; class Mammalia; order Rodentia; family Sciuridae; genus Glaucomys; species Glaucomys volans. The sequence continues at coordinate 34,461 of JAJEJO010005105.1, read as the reverse complement.
ATATGTCCATACAAAGACTTGTACAGAAGTTTCACAGGGGCTTTACTTGTAATGATCCCCAGATGAGAGAAATACCATATGTCTGTCAACAGGTGAAAAATTTGGGTAAACAAATGACTGACTATCCATACGATAAAACATAACTCAGCACTAAAAAGGAAGGAACCATTCATACACATTAATGACATGCATGAATCTCAAATTAACTGTGCTGAAAGAACCCAGACCAAAAAGCATACATACTGTATTATTCTAATTTTAGAAACTCTAGAAAATGCAAATTAATCTGTAGAAAGTAGATGAATGGCTATCACCTGGGAAGTGGGAGAGTGAGAAATGAATTACAGAGGGCCATGGAGAAAACATCTGGGGTGATGGGAATGCCATTGTCTTGATTGTGGTGAGGTTTTCCCAAGTGGACATGTAGGTCAAAGCTCATCAAATTGTACACTGTACATGTGGTTTACTACAAAGCAATTAACCCCAATAAAGCTGGAAGAAAAACATTAGACCAAGAACAGTTTTTGAACGATTGTCAACCATGCATTAATCACAAAAAGGAATAAATGTGTTAAATCCATTTAAGATTTTTAAAACAAAATGAGTTGCACTTTCCAAATTTGTGGGACTCTTTCCAGTTACTCTTACTCAGCAATGCAGCTTGTTTTACTTTTCCAGGGTACAGTCAGGTGCTCATTGGGCAAAAGACTAAGTGTTAAGAACTATAAATGTTAGACTGATCTTTTTATGTCTTTCATTTTAATGAAACCTATCGTTGATGCTACAAAAACTGTTATTTGTTTAATTAAATTTCTTATTGTAATTGGCCTTGGGATAGAAGTCAATGTCTATGGTTATAAGAAGAGATATTTACCCCCATGTAAATATGGCATTTTGTTTGCAGAATGGCCAGTTGTGTGCATGCCATACTCATTTGCATGCTCATTTTTCAAATTGGATCAATCTGTGAGAGCACTTTGTAAATTGTAAAATGCTAAAGAGATGAAAATTGTTGCTGCTACTGCTTCTGCTGTTATTAATTAATTAGAATTGTGACTGATGATTATTAATTCATTTGATCAATGCAATTAACTAATTTAGAAGACTTGAATTCTCAATCGAATTGATGCATTAAGAATAAAGTTAATGTGAAATGGATAGATGAATAAATGAGGTATGTGAGCCATAGGAACACCCCGGGAGGCATGCAACAAGAACTACTTTGTCTTTTTCTAAGAGAATTGCACTATGTACACAGACATACACAGGTGTGTGTACTTAAACATATGGCAGCCCCAGGATTCTTAAAATGTAAAGAAATAATACAATTTTAGATGTAAGCCAGGGATTTTGCATATCAAATAAAACTCTGGTCAATGAGTTTCATAAACACTTAACGTGAAGTCAAATAAACCTTTTTGAAATAACAACCCCTCTTCCACTTTTCTATCCATTAGAGAGTATGATCCTGAAACAAATGTAGCTCACAGCCTCCTGCTCTATAGAACCCTCAGTAACTTCTTTTTTATTTAACCACCTGTATTCTACCTTCTCTACTTTGCTCCCTAACATCCTTTATTAAATTCCCTTTGGTCTGCTGTCCTTTTGTAATACAAAAAAAGTTCAATTTTCTCTTCCTCGGCTTTTTCTTTCCAGTCAGGAGTCATCTGTGTTAATCAAATGCTTATAAAAATCCTTCTTCCACATGATTTATGTTTTTCAGAGTGGTGTCACAATGAAAGATAGACTAGGATTTTCAGGTTTTCTTGCTCATCTTGAGCACATCAGACATACAAGGTCATTGAGTGGTTTGTTCTACTTCACACATTTCTTTTTTTGTGTGTGGAGGGGGGAGATGCTGGGGATTTGAACCCAGGGCCTCTGTGCTTCCAATGCAAGCACTCTACCAACTGAGCTATATCCCCAGCCCTTCTTCACACATTTCAAAGTACTTAAGATGAGAAAAGTGTTTTCTTATCTCTCAATTCAGGCCTTAAAAACTGGAAATATCCTCGGTTCAAGCCTGTCTTTCATTTCTGAGGCTGAATAAGGTCTGGGATTATCTCTCTTGGGACTGGATTTCCCTTCTCAGTGCAACACACAACAGATTATTTAAAAGACTGTAACTATAATATTAATTTAACTAAGTAGAATCCTATAGACCCAAGTTTATGAACAAAGGATGTATTAGTCAGGGTTCTTCACAGAAAGAGAACTGATATATGTTCAGGATGGAATTCATTATACATTATTTGCTCACTCAGTTATGGAGACCAAGTCCAGTGATCTGCCATCTGCAAACTGGAGACCAAGGAAAACTGGTACTGGAGTTCCAGGTCCAAGAGCCAGAGAGCCAATGGCACAGATTCCAACTGCATCTAAAGGCCTGAGAATCAGAAGCACCAAATGCAGGAGAAGGCCATATCAAACAGGCCGAGTTAATTCAAGCTTCCTCCACCTTTTTGTTCTAGTTGGACACTCAGTGGATTGGATGTTGCCCACTCACATTGGGAGGACCATGTGCTTTACTCAGTATGCCCATTTAGATGCTAAGCTCTTCCAAGAACATCTTTAAGACAAATTTTGAAATAATGGTTAAGCAGCAAACTGGGCATCCATGGTCCAGTCAAGTTGACATATAAACTTAACTAACCATGACAATGGAGGTAATACTTTGATAAAAGTGCTGGTTTAGATTTTGAATAATATGAATTTGAGGATAGAAAAAAGAGCATAATGACTGGGTCATTTAGCAGCAACTGGTAAAAACTAGCATACTCTGTTAACCTTATAAAAATGGAGACCTTTTCTGTACTCCATTGGGAATAGCAATACTATCTTTGGCCAGAAATGGGTCCTATTCACTAAAATGGTCACTCTCTGACTTAACAAAGTATAACCCAGGATTCTTGGAGACCTGCCAGCTCCTGAGGTATTTCTTTCATTAGCAAAGAGCAAATACCACTCCAGCTAGTGAGATATTTCCTTCATTAGCAAAGACCAAATACCACTCGACTAAAGAGATTATGGAAGGCACTGTCTTCTGAGGAGCCTTTCCTTGTCTGCCTAGGGCCATAGAAAAAATATGGTAAACATAAGAAAAATAACAAAACATGTTTTTAATGTCACTGTATGTATATGTGACTACTCTTTGATATAAAATAACAAGGTAGAATACTCAAGTGATGGTCCCTGGACACTATCAACATAATCCACAAACCAATCCAAGTCCTGATTTTTCTTCAAAAGATTCATTTCATTAACTCCCGGTACTGGTATCTAGCTCAAGCTTTGATTTTCTCATGTGCAGATTCTAAGCCTATCATATCTCAAAGATCTTTCAAGTGCCAGGCATTTTGCATGCATTGTTATTAAATTTCACAGAAACATTGCAACTCAATAATAAACCTATTTTACATATGAGGAATATGGTGGAAAGCTATTATTTTTGTTTGACTTATACTCCACTCCTTCCTTCACCTCATATTCTTTTGAGGTGTGACTCTTTTTCCAGCTTATTTCTGTGGTACCAATGTTAATCCCCTTTTTCCTCCTCCCCAAAGTTAACCATGGAACTGCATGTTCTTAGCCACAGTGATGGTCCAAGGGTAAGCTAATAACAAAAATAAAACAACAGTAGCAGCTTTTGTGCTGACAACTATTTCAAACTAGTCCAACTATTCCATTTAAAAGTCAAGTCATTTAGTCATTACACCAACCCTATGACATAGGTTCTGTTATTTTTCTCATTTATCAGATGAGGAGACAGAGGCACAGAGAGGTTATTTTTGTTATTACAATGTTAGGTGATTTAGCAAAAAAAGACATTTGTTTGGCTCCCAGTTGCAGAGTTTTGAGGCATGGCACTGGTGTCACCTCAGCTCTGTTGAGGACCTCACAGTGGATGGCATCACAAAGGTAGAAGTATGTGTGAGAAGGAAAGATAACATGGTGAGATAGAAAGCCAAAGACTGGAGAGGGGTCAGTCTTGCTCTTTTACAACAACTCTCTTGTGACAACTAAGGTTTCAAGAAAATGACTCTAATTCCTTCCAAAGGCAGTGCCCCTAATGACCTATTTACCTTGAACTAAGTTCTTCCCCTTGGAAGTTCCACCATCACACTTGGGCCAAGCTTCCACCACATGAACACAAGGCAGACACACTCAAACCATATCCAAACTGTAGTAGAGATTAAGAGACCTGCCTGGGAGTATGGTAGTCTCTTCTCAGAATTTAAGAGCTGCAGCTGCAAAAGGAATCCTTTTCCCTCTGCTGATGAGGCTAGCAAGAGGTGAGTACAGAGTTATCAGTGGTCATATCCCTGACCCATAGTGAAGCATCCCTCTACCTTCCACAGACAAGAAAAAAAAATTATTCTGTCAGGCTTTAAATCTTTAATTCTATGTGTTAAGTTTCCACAGCTATCTGAATTTGTGTTTTCCTAAGGGTTGGTTGTTCAGTTTTCCTTTGGCTTTCTGAGCTAATTGAATAATTGCCCAAGAAAATTTTTTTAAAGCCTAGACTGAGTTGGGATTCCTTTCTTGCCAGCAGAAGATTCATGAAAGGAAGAGGAGTCTTGGAGAGGTGAAATGGTAGAGTGGGGAGTCACTGCCAAGCCCTCCTGGTGAGACTCTCAAATGCACTGGACAACCTCCAGCAACCTCCTCTTACCCCAGCAACCTTCTCTGCTCGCCCTCCACAGAACCTTACCATCTCAAGTCCTCATGTGTACCACTGCATGGTTAGCCTTTCTTTAGCACTGCTTTTTAGCCCTCTTATTTTCTCCAACAGCCTCTCATATTTCTTAAAGAATCAAATCCAAAACTCAGCCTAGTTTTCAACCCCTTTCCAAATTGGAACTCAATCTGAAAACTTTCCCATCTACCAACCAATAAGAACCTAGCCCAACCCATGCCATTCACACTTCTGTGATTTCTTTATGCAAGTCCTTTCAAATAACTAAAATCTAATTCATGTAAGACTCAGTTCAGGAAATCCTGACTGCCCTCATCATCATCAATTCCTTTGATGGTATCAGAATCACTTTGGAAACCAATTTAATGAGAAAAGTGGTACCAAAATATTCACTTCCATATCTATGTATACTTTTATTTCATTTATTTGCTATTTTATAAAAGTATTGCTAATTGAAAAGTCTAAAATAGAAGCTGTTTTAAAAAAGAATCAAATTAAGGAAGATTCCATTTTAAGTAATGGTGAATCTGATTTCCTTGGATACATTCAGTATTTAGTGAAATGGGTCATGTTTTATTTTCTGTTCAGCAGCAAATACACCAGAATTCAGAATAAACCCACCTGAATGGGGAAAAAAAAAGCAAGGGGATTTTCTCCATGCATATATTTCTTTAGTTCCTTGCAGGAAAAGCTAAGAAATACATGCTTAGCTTTTCCTTCAAGGAGCCAAATGGCTTTCCTCTGCATGAGGGGTGCTGCTCCCAGTGGTGGTCTTCAGGGAATTGGGCTTGCATTCCTCCCTTCCCAAAGCAGTTCACTCTTTAGCACACTCAGAAAAAGTATAATTCAATTGAGTGCAAAATCACAGAGTCCACAAAGGTCACTGTCCCTGTTGTTCCTAAAAATGCTATTTGTACCTTAATTCTGAAACTCAGAGGATGTATTGCCATTGTTTTTGTTTAAGTAAAAGCTGCTTCAGTCCTCGACTTGGAAATCTTTATAAGGAACTGAAAGATCCTTCCCCTTTACCAGTTCATTCTCCTACAAGCTTGTTTGGTTTATTCTTCTACAATGTCCAAATGTTATTTCTAAAAAGTCATCAATAAAACATTTAGAAGGTAATATAGCAAATATTCTCATGCCTTCAAATGAGAAACTGACTTCCTTAAGGGGACACAAAAAGAGCTAATAACATTAGAGGAAAGAACTGACAAATTAGACTTCATTAAAATTAAAAACTTACTTTCATCAAATGACATAGCACAGTAAAAAAGCAAGACCCAGACTGGGAGGAGATATTTGTACACATATAACTACAAATCAATAAAAAAAAGATGAACACCCCACCTCAAAAAGAAAAAAAAATGAGAACCCTTAGATAGCATTGCACAAATGAAGTCCAAATAAAATATTCTTTGTAAAAAACCATGGATTTCATTAGTGATTGAGGATATACAAATAAAAATGCAATAAAATACTACTGATTACTTACCAAAATAGTTAAAATTCAAGACTCAAAATGACTGTATTTTGAGAAACACAACTCTCATATAGTATGGGTGGGAGCTTAAATTATTGACATCATTTAAGAAATTTTTTGACATTACATACAACAGTGGAGAATGTTCATCTATGACACAGCAATCCACTCCTAAATGTACAATAGAAATATATGCACAAAAGTATTTATTGCAACATGTTAGTAATAGTTCAAAACTGGTTAAAACCCCAATTGTCTATCATGTCAACCAGTAAAATGGATAAATTTTATATATTCGTTAATGAAACATTCTGCAGAAACTAAAATAGCTATACCTATTAACATAAAAGAATTTCAAAAATACAATATAAAGCAAAAGAAACCCAGCCTATAACATTATGTGATTATATACATAACGCCCCCAAATCTTGCAAAATGAAACCATAAAGTTAAGGATGGTAATCACCTTCAGAAGAGAGAATTCATTGAGCAAAACAATTATGACCTGTGCATTTTTCTACATGTATGTTAAACTTCAATTTAAAATTATCGGCACTGTCATTTAGAAACTAATTGGATTTCTCAGAACATTTTCAATAGAGTAATTTGGCTAAAAGGCAGATGAAGGTTTTTATATAAGATGGAGGCAGTTGGTATACAAATGTTGAAAAGAGAAGCAGCCAGGAACTGCTCACCCAAATATAAACTTTAATAAGCATATCTGTTTATGTGCACATTTAACTTGCTAATTCCTCAATCTTTAATTTAGCTTTAGTGCAAATTTTTACAAAGATTCTCTGTTTTTTTCTGTTTAACCATAGAACTCCATAAACTCAACAATGAACATCTATACTCTACCTACAGAAATGAGAGCCATCTTTAGTTTTGAGGGATAAATGGCTAATCCTCTAGGTAAAATAATTTTGACTTTGAATTAATGATATGTCCATCTTGGACATTGGTTTTAAAATAATGAAAATTGAAAGATGGGTTTTAATCATCAATGCACATACAGTTTATCTCAAGTTCTAATATCAATACATCTTTGGTATTAATATTTTATTTTTTACAATTTGAATAAGATGACTCAGTAATTACCTACTGCAATTTAAAACTTAAATAAATATTGAGGAAGCCATTATAAAAATTAATGCAGAGGCAAATAGTACAAAATAAACTTTCATTCAAGAACGTAATTAATAAGAACTTTGCTGTCTATGTTCATAAGTCTGATTCCCTCATTAGAATAACTGTTCAGTCTCCCATTTTGGAATTTGCTTACTTTCTTTTTATACAACACAAAGCCATTATCATTTAATTAAAACTAGCTCATTAAATAGCTGACCTCTCACTTCATAAGACTTGGTGCTAAGTTTGATTCAAATTCCAAGTTAAATGCACTCCCAGCTAAAAGCAGGGGCATTTTGTGAGCTTAGCTGCAGGAAACCCTAGCTGCTTTCTGTGCAGTAGGATTCTCCGAGTCAGTGTTCAGAGTCTGCACATCTTTAGGAAAGGTGCCCCTTGGAGTGACTGCTGTATTTCTAACTCACAAATTTGATGGAAAATGTTAAGTCCCATCATTCTAAAGCCATTCAAGAAATATTATGAAATACTGAATAAATTTTGAATTCCACAGAAACATAATTTAGTATTCTCAAAGTGAAAGTCAAGGTTAAGCGAATTTTGAAATTTTATCAAAACTGTAAACTTCATAAATAAACTATTTACTGATGTAAGGTTCAGATCACTGGGTTTGAGGTCATAATCATTTTTATAGCTATTAATACATATTGTTCAATTATTTTCTAAAATGAGGAGTAATAAGTTCTTTGTGCTAGATTCTGTTTTATTTAGATATTTTGCTTTGATCTTTTAAAGTACATTTAGAATGTTAAGACGAGGCTTATTGCCAAACATACTAATGTGTTCATCTTTCAAATACATAAAGCAAAATCATCTCCAGCATACACTGATAAGACTGCTACCCAAGATCCTGGATGGTGCTTTTGAAATCTGGTGAGTCAATTCTAATAAATACATTTTTATTGGTCTGTTACTTACAACCAGAAACCTCTGACCTGTACTCTTCCCCACAGCTGTCACTCTTCTAGGTGCTATCTACCTTTCTATCGGGACATGAAGCCACAAAGCAGTAAAGGAGGATTAGGATCAGACCTAAGACAGGGAAAGGTGAACAAGACAACACTTGACTATGAGATACCATTTCTCTAAAGGCCTGGCTAAGTAGAGATGAACAGACTTGCAGAGCAATGTCCTTGTAAAACATGTCTCTAGTCTAGACATACAAGAAAGCAGGTGAAATAAAAACTCTGAAAGTCTTACAGAAACATTACTGAAGGTTTGGATTATTTGTTCTGGCAAGAGATTTGGTTACTCAGACTGGGGTTGTAGAGTGCTTGCCTAGCATTGTGAGGCCCTGGGTTTGAGCCTCAGGACCATATAAAATAAAATAAAATAAGATAAATAAAATAAAAAAGTATTGTGTCCATCTACAACTAAAAATATTTTTGAAAAAGAGAGATTTGGGTACTTCCTGAGAACCAGGAGTAAAGACAAAAAAATAAATTAGAGTTTTGTAAGGTAGATAGATACTAAAATAATGTAATTTGTCATCTCAAAAGGAGTAAGATTTCAGATCAAGCAAGGCAAATAGTACGATAGAGGTTTTCATTAGAGAAATAATGAATACGTTTTTCTATTTTTTCAGTAGTATTAACCTTCTCTTCTCCCATTTGGGAATTTATCTATTTTTATACACACAATGAATCATCATCATTTACTTGAAAGTAAAAATAGGTTTGGCTACAAATGGATGCTATTAAGAAGTGAAAATAGGTTGGAATAGATTTGTAGGCTCTAAACCCACAAGAAATCTATGGATTTTTTGGGCATGTCATTTTACCTTAACTTCATTTCTCAATATCAGCCTCTTGATTAAAACCCTTTTAATAGAGAAGTGCATCTCACTACTCTTGCAATTAATCCCCAAATTCACAAGACCTTTATGTTGTTCGACCTCTATTTCTCCAGGATCAAAACACACAACCCTTTGCCTAACCTTCTGCATTCCAGCCATGATGACTTTTTCTAGCTCTTCAAATCATCCTGGTAAACACGATAGCTTTGCCCATGTTCCACTCTCCCCCAAGAATACTCTTCACTCTGTAATCCCTCCTTGCTCAGATTAATTCAACAAAAACATTGCTCCTCTGAGAAGCCTTGCCAACCCCAGCAACCAGGTAGAGTTCTCTGGTTCCTCACTCTCAGAGCACTGTGGTCACTGTGGTCACTCAACTATAACTGACCATTTATTTATGCAATTATTTGACTTAGGGTCTCTTTTACAAGACTGGAAGCTACATGAAAGCAAGAACCACAACTGGTTCTATTTGCCATTCTATCTCGTAGCACATTCAAGGCACAAAATGATTACTTGATAAATTAAGGAAGAAATCAGATCTCTTGGCACCAATGTTAGAGGCAGAATCTTGATCTGAAGACTAAAGGTTTGTTACAAATGTTACATTTTTCTGCTGTAATCCATAAACAAAGCCGAAAGAAATCTGTGCAGATCAGACTTTGCAGATTACATTTCTACAGAGATCAACAAGTCCTGATGAATGTGTAGGTAGCATTCCATGCAACTCCCTCTCCTTAGACAATTGTAGATGGTTCCAAGAATGTATGTCCTGGTAACATGTGAATGCCTTGGAATGCTGCTTTTCCTCACTCAGAGAAGGCAGAAGTAATTGCTGCCTACAAATGGAACATGCTTTGAGTTTTTCTCTGGCAATACTGGAAGAAGGTAGGTAATGAGAAAGTAATGTTTTTACATGTTTCTGCTTTCTGGTTTTATTATATCCCAGATCATATATCTGCAAACATGGGTGCAGAGACTGGTTTAAGCAAGCAACAGAAAACATAGACTACCTTCAATTTAAAAAATGAATCTGTACATTGTTCCTCATAGACAGTGAGATGAGTAGCCTGTTTGAATGGAAGATGGAATGAGATGGAGGTAAAAAAAAAAATTGCCTGTTTTAAAAGCATCTTAATTTCTAGTGCAAAAATCTAGATATTAGGAATACAATCTTAAAAAGTTACTAGGTTAGAATATACATAGCAACTTTTCCTGGCTTAGTAAATAAAACTTACTTTCTTCTATGGAATAGCTATTTAGGTAAAATGCATTTTGACAATTCCACAGTGTATCATTTATGCCTACACCTTAACACACATACCTAGTAATTTGTACATAAAACATTCATTTTCAAAGAGCAAGGGGAAAATAAACTGGTAGCTGAAAGCAAAGAAGACAGCTGTTGAATCCAATGAAAGTTTTATATTTGAATAGTTCATGTGAATCTTTTACTTGAAGCACATACTAAGGAGACATTAAAAGACTCCTAACTACACAACAATAGACACTTAGGTTGCCAAATATTTATGTTTTTTTTCTCTCTGAAGCCCAGAAATTTTATGCAAAATTTTTCATTTGAATTTCAGGCAAAATTTCAAAAACATTTTGCTTTTAAAAAACAATCACCAATCTGTTCCTTCAATCTGCAGGAAAATAAAATGTAAAGACTTCTCTGAACTTCCATCTCTATTATCAGCAACCACTGAATCCTGCCGAATGTATCTAATTGAATGTTTTTAACCCAGTTCATCAGGTTTGGTTGGAGATCTACATAGTGTGTATTTACTTTCATCTCTGACTTGACCATCAGTATCCTGAGGGTAGGGATTATTTTACTCATGATTATATCCTGGTGTTGTAGACCAGGCATACAGCAGAAAGGTATTAGACCTTTCTGTTTAGTCAATGCACACACAAATTGTTTGTGTTGAGAAAATATATTATGTCACTTAGGAAAAAAAAACTTTTCTATGTCTCCTGAAGAGGAACTACATAGAAGTCTTTAATATTGTAGCATGTAGTATTCATTTTGAATCAAATCAAGTGCATAAAATTCTTTCTTTGCAATTTCGGAGATTAAAACATTAGTCCTCCTAAAATCTGGATGTGGGAAATAATGTGTTTGATTTCCCTGAGCCTCTGAGAAAACCATGCTGAGACCTGGCCAGTCCCAGAAAATCCACTTTCCAGAAAAAGACTGTTCACTGTGCCAAAAATTAACTCTATCAAAAATGATACCAGTGAATTAGCAGAGTATAAATTCTACCTGTTCTCAGTTGGATGCTAGGCAAATATAAGACCTAAAGTCTCCAGTATTACAAGGCACACTAATTTGTTGTATCTGAGACGAGACTTGAGTCTCATGTCAAAAAGTGATGGGTAAGATTTAATGTGTGTGTGTTTTAATTTCTCTCAGGAAGGTACAGAAATTCTAATCCTTCACCCCTTGGAAAAAATACTTTCAAACAGAGGTTTTTCCATGCCTTTGACAAACGTTCAAGACTTATTTTGATTGAAAAAATTATTTATACTCATAATCTACAGTCAATAGGACAGCTTTCTAAACACATCAAGCAACCAGTTTGGTGGGGCCTCACTTCGAGGGGTGGAAAATGTGGCTGACACCTTCATCCGAGAAGGGAGAGTATGGAATATTGGAGTTCCAGGAGGAGTTGGTGACCACATGAGCCACTAAATCAGTTTTCTCTACAAAGAGTATAACAGAGCACTAAACTACTGGAAGGTCTCAGGGGTGAGATTCTGGCTAGAAGAGCTGAAATTCTCACCCCAACCCTGCCAGCCTCTGAACAGTGTGAAGACTCAGGTCTGTTAGAGGTTCTGTTACAACTCTTGTCAGTGGTGGATGGCAAGACCTATCAAACCAGAATTAGGCAGGGAGAGAATAGGTGTTTCTGGGGCTAAAATGGTGTAAATGGTATCCCAAACACACAGTCCCCACTCTGCTGTTGACTCAATAGAGCATGGACTCCAGCAGCAACATATAGATATTTATGTATCGTGGTACAGTAAGCTCACTTTTGGTCCCAGAAGTCTTCCTGAGGGGTTTACTAACCCTCAGTAAACCCTAACTGAGGGTTTACTAACTGATCCCTTGAGTGCCTCTGGTAAAGCATGGGGAGAAGAGAGCTGCTCTATACCTTCACAGAACCAAGGAAGGTCCCTGGCTGCAGAAAGAGGTCACAACTGACATATTTATGAATATTGAACAGCTTCATGGAAAAGTCATGATCTAGAGGTCACCCAGCCCAGCCCTTGCATAGGGACAAAGGAATAAGAAGATATATCTATCAGGTTTCGTCTGGTAAGTACACCAAGACAATAGTACTGTCATTACTTTTCTTTGGTCCTTAAGGCTTGTCTGAAACTTGAGACTCTGGGTTGGATAGAGGGCCTAGTGATCACTGTGAGGCACTGTGGATTGAACACCCACCCTGGATGCTTTTATGTCAGTGGATCCCCACACTCAACAGAGTGCAGTTTCCAAAGACTGGTGGGATACCTGGGAGAATGTCATGGTCAACACACACCAAAACCTGTTGTGAAAGAGTCATTCATTGTTCACAGTCTGGCCCTGGGCGAGGGTAGATTTGAATGCAAGATCCCTGTCTTGGGAAGTGCAAGGTCTGGCACTTGGTAATTTGGTGCAGACTTGAAGAAACTTATCCCCAACACTGGGTGAAACAACAACAACAAAAAACAGCAAAGAGCAAACACCGAGGAGTGCAAATAAGAAAGGTTCCAGACTCAAGCCCTACCTCTTGAGAGAGATTATCTAAAACCAGAGTAGTCATGAGCACAGTGGAGAAGATACCAGGAACCTACATGTGATAGTGTTTTGGAAAATAGTCCAGTAGGAAAAAGAAAAAAAAAGGCAGCCAGCTTCTGGAAAAAGCAAAGGACCCTAGTATGACAGGAGAGTTGGGCATGTGGCAATGTATGGAAAGCAAAGAACATCCTGAAGGGAGCTCTCCTTCCATGATGGGGACATCTAAAAGTGGCCTGAACTGAAAATCCCATACATACTGGTCTTTATAAATTTGTACCAACAGAAGAAAGGCAGAGAGAGTGCAATGAAAAGTGTTTAATCATCTTGACAACATGCACAAGCTTGACCACATGGAGTGGAAAAAACAGGGGGAAGCCAAAGCCTGAAGCCACAGAGGTCTGTGCAAGAGATCAGAATGGGAGTCCTTTGGGGGAAAACACAGACCGAGTTCATGGAATGGCCTGTGGGAGGACTGGAACTTAATTTCCTGTAAAAAAGAAGACAGACATGACAGAGCTGCGCCTGCCCAAGTCTTCCTTCCATTCTAGCTCTCAGGAGGCCCAGGCCTTGGTGCTGATACATTTAATACTAACAGTGAAAAAAGTTAAGTAAGTTTATTTCACTCTAACAATGAATTTTTAAAAGTAGCTAAATTCTTCTTGTCTGCTCCAGCACTTACTTGTCAAAGAAATCAGCCATTTTAGGGTTGTTGAAGTCTGGAACATCCAAGAAATGCTTATTAGTCAGGCATATTTTACAAACCTATTAAAGAAAAGAGATGACATCTCAACTGTACTAAGGTGAATTGCTGACACTTCCTTAATGATGCTTAAGTGCAATGATCAGTGAGTGAGCAGTGTGAGAAATTTTTATCTCAAAAGTCATTACTGTTTTAAGTCATGTTTGTTTATGGCGACTAATTAATTGTGTACTTATTACACAAAACCCTTTTCTGTGGTATAAAAAGCAGTTTTACTATTCCAAGCAATCTACTAAATGAGCCTGAATAGTGTGATGGTAATGCAAGCAGCCAGGGATTAGACTTTTTATAAGGCTGAGTGCTTCATTGTAGTAAGGAACATAATTGTTCAGGCACACAGAATTTTTTTAGGACCACAATTGCTAATTTATATTAGCAACTGCTAATTTATTCAGAAAACAGCAGGCTGAATTTCTCTACTTATGATTTGATAAAACCAAAATAAAATGCTGTTTTACCTGATTGCAGCATGGATACCAGCCACCAGGCTTTATGACCAGATAGATGGTTCTAGTAACCCTCATTCTACCACATCATCGGAGGGTCTTTGTTTTATTCTACCACTTTTGAGCATATGAAAACCACACAGGAGAACTTTTTTGTTGTTGTTGTTCCACATCTCTTTTTTCTTGACCTTGATAAGAACCTTATTTCTGGCTTTCTTTGTTCTTCAGTTCTTGCACTTTATGAAGTCTCAAAGTTAAGGTCAGATCTGATGTTCCAACTATTCATTAACTCAAGTTGAAATGTTTGGAATGTTTCTGGTTCTGACAACCTCTTATTCTTTCTGTATTAGTTGTGTGTGTGTGTGTGTGTGTGTGTGTGTGTGTGTGTGTTGTGGGCATGTGTATGTGTTGTGTGTGTGTGAAGATTGCTTAGACTTTGAAGATAAGTTTCAGCTGCTATGAAGTTTTCAGCTTTCATGGGAAAGAGAAGGTCAATGTGTTAATATAATAAGATCTTCAAGTATACTAAGTTGCAAAAAATAGTATTATGGCATCTTTCTGTTTGTACTTGGGAATCTTCAAATAACAGGAGTCTTCTTTATAACCTACTTGCTTATACCTCCTGCAAGGGTGCACCAGAAACTATTATAGTAGAGAGGACTTGAACATCAGGAGTAGAAAGGAGACTCACCTTTCAGTACTCATCCCTGACACCCAACCTCTTCCTTTCTCCTGGTCTGCCTCTTATTTGCTTTTGCTTGATCCTCTTACTAAACTCAAATGGCAGATATTTGTGTCCTCCTGAACCTGTCCTAAGTTCCCTTCTTTTCTCCACTCCTCATTAATGACCTCATCCAGGACCATGGCTTTCAATTCCTCAAATCATGATGAGTCTTAACATTTCTATTCCTGATACTTCCTGGAAATCTTGGATCCTTATAGCAAATTGGTTATTCAATATTACTACACAATTGATTAATGGCATCTCAAACTAATTTGGACCAAAAATAGAATTCTTGTTTTCATCTCTGAGGTTTTTTTTAGCTGAATAAATGAAACCATGGTCCCCCAGTTACTCTGACCAAAATCCAGAAATCATCCTCAGTTTCTATTTTTTTCTTCCCCTCACATTCAATATTCAGCTGATCAAGAAGTTCCTCTAGGTCTATATCTAAAACACTCCATACTCATCATTTTCCCACAGCCATATCTAGGTATAGTTCATATCCGGGCATTCATTGTGTCTTGAGAACTTCTTATAGGATTCCCTGCTTCTAACTTTTGTTTCCCTATAATCCATTTTCCCCATGGTAGCCAGAAAGTTCAGATTTTTTTCTTTCTTTTTCTGCTTAAAATACTTCAATAGCTTCCCATTGTTCCCATTGTTCCTAGAACAAAGCCATACTTCTTACATGGCTAGAAAGTGCTAAAAATCTGGTCTGTGACCTCATCTTAAATTGCTCCATTTTTCTACTAAGTTCCATCCACACTGGCTTTCTTTTGGTTTCTCAGTAGACCAAGCTTCCTCAGTCCTTCACCTTTCCACTAACTGTTTTTTCTGCCCAAATATTCTTCCCCTAATTTCAAGTGTTTTTTTCTTGTCATTCAAACCATCCTATCATCTTCTGGTCATCCAGACACTGACACTTAGAAGTAGAACTGTGCCACAAATGACATCCTAAAACCTGGAATTGACTTACCAGTGTGATGTTAGAAATAACACAAACACTGCCAACTAAAAATTTGGTGACTCTTATGCTACAGGAAAACATTTGGCGGAAGTGTCCTAGATAATCTGGAAGGCAGATCATATGCCCACCAGGCTTATAGCCCTAGGGAAAGTAGCTGGAAAAAGCCAGAATGCCACTCCCTAGCAGATGCCTGATACTTTTCAGTAAGAAGTTACAAGAAAATGATGAGACCAGACAAAGCTTTAACTACGTCTGTGTCTTCAAAAGCAGGAGATAAGATTGGTTTTGTTCAAAGCCTTTTTCCAAACCCTATATTAATCCAAACAGGGACTAAAGCAGTGATTCTCAACTGGGGGCAGTTTGGGTCTTTACCTGGCCTTTGGCCTCTGGATTCCAAGGGACACTATATAATGTCTAGAGACACTTTGGATTCTCCAAACTGAGTAAAAGAAAGCTACTGGCATCTATGGGATGGAGGCCAGGGATGCTACTAATCACCCTACAAGGCGTAGCACAGCACTACTCCATAAAGAGATAACTGGTTTAAATGTTTAACTGGTTTAGTGCTGACACTGGGAAACCCTAGGTAAAGATCTGTGGCAAAGTTCAGAATAAGCATGACTTCCTACCGATAACATATGTGAAGAACTAGAACAGAACCCAGAGTATGAGCCCTGGCAATGAATTTGACTGGGTTGCGGGGAGAAGACCAGAGGTCGAAGATTTCTAAAGTTTTGTTTTTTTGATAGAGCCCCAAAACATTCCACAAGATACTTCAGATTGGTCATGGGATCGACTCTTCCATGATATCAAAAGGTAGCTTTGGATTCTACAAAGTGGTGCTGCTGGAAAAAGTTAAAGGATTATTTGCTCTCATCTCATGCTTAAGTAATGGATAGATGTCTTCAGTGGGACCCTAACATAGCAGGCATAAAATCAATGTTTCAAACATTTCATTCAAATATAATTAAAAGACACAAGATTTAAACATCTTCTTTGAAGTAAACTTTAAAATTCAAAAAGTATATAGTGTATTATACTCTGAGAGCTTACGGGATATATCACTCATGCATCCAAGGTTTTCATATTCTGTTATAATTTATTTTTAGCTAAGTTCTTGATATCATGATGCAATGATTCCTTTCTTTCCCCAAACTTATAATTACTAATTAACTGCTTTTTATAGCACATGCCTTAGTAGTTAAAACTTTATATAACAGAAGGAACATATATCAATTTAAATTCATTATGTTAAAAGCTTTTTAAAAATTGCTTTTACCTTTATATGATCATTCTTCTCAAACTGCTCATTTTCTTCTGCAATAGAGTTGATGATGGCCCCTCTTAATATTAAGCACAAATGTGAGAAGGACTTGATCTGAGGTCATAATTCAAATCATAAATAGCTCTTTTGGTTCTTTATATGAATTCCCCACAAGAGCTCTCACACAGTACACATCCTGGAAAACACAAAGGTCATTAAATAAGAGTGGTAAATCTTTAGGCTTTAAAAAATATGTAATTAAAACAAGCCAAAAAAGACAGGACAGTGTAACATAGTAGAAGGAGCCCCATACTAGGAACAGGGAGATCTGGATTTTTTGCCCCATGAATTCCATTGGTTAACAGAGCTGATTGTATGCACTGGAAACCTAGAGGAACCATTCACATGTTCTGAATTACACATAACTTTAAACAATGATATCTCTGGATCTCCGTTTCCTTATCTGCAAAATGAGAGGATGGAAGCATATGACTTTCAGGCTCCTCCACCTTTGGATTACAATCACCTTCTCCATGCATCCCAATTCATTACATCTACTAACTCTGCTCATCTTTTCAGAAAAACGTACATACCATTTGGTGACAAATTGTTAAGGATGTTTATGCCACATTTTATCAATTTATGTCACTGAAAGGGAAATTCATTTTAAGAGGCACATTTGTAGGGATGGTGAACATTAGTAAATCAACTATAGAATACGAATATTGATTGCAATAATTTTTTTAACTGACTTAAGTCTTCCTAAATTTCATTCTTATATCCTGAGATGCACAATTTCCAATGACTTAAAAATGAGTCAAGGAAATATATATGGTATAGACATATATAAATATAAGGACAAGTAATTACGATAGTAAAAAATAGGAAGTATAAATGATAAAAGAATCATAGAAATAGTGCACTGTTATTTGTCATTTATTTTACTATTAACATTCATCAAACCTACCGGGGTTCAGATTGTCCCAAGAAATAGCTTTGTTAGCATCCTTTATCGCTTCTCTCATCTGTCCTAAATCAATGCAGAGCATGTTGAGTGTAAGTATATTTTTCTATAGTCTCTCATTACTTTTTATTTCTCAAGGGAAAGTGGATAATAAATGCACATGACATTTTGGTCAATATTCACTTATGTGGCATGTTCAGAAATGGTTGCAATTCACCAAAAAGTTATCAGAGGACATGCTGAAATTCCCACAGACATATAAAGTGGGAAATATTTTTTTTAGAAATGAAAATGAGCCACTTGGGTGATATAAAACAGTTGATAGAATAAGGAAACAATATCCTCAGACCAGACTGGGAGAGTTGGCTTTGAACATAGCTTATATTGAAGGTAAAGACCAGCATACAAATAAGGGCTAGAGAGAAAAGAAAGTAAAAGATGATTATGAGTGGAAACTGACTTTAATAATCCCTTATTTCTTTTAACCAGTAGAAGAGAAATAAAGTTATAATAAATAATAATTTGATAAAATTTAATAAAATGTAAATGTTTCTCCTTGAAATGTAATTATCTTAACTGTATAGTTGAAACTGTTTATTCAACTAGGGATGACCTTGGAGATCATTAGGGGCTTTTGCTTCTGGATTATTGTATCTTATTACTTATCTATTGCTGAGTCACATATTGCTTCAGTACAAAGACCCTGGTCAGGGTTGCGGTCTCATTTGGAGCATCAGCTAAGGGAAGATCCATTTACCCACTAATGTTACTGTAGAAGAAAGTGTTTAGTTTTACTTCCTGTAGCTGTAGGATTCATGGAGGCTTATTTGTTTAAACTCAGTAGGAGATCTGGGGTGGGGTAGGTATACTAGCAGAACAGACACTAACATATCAGTTACAGGAGAAGATTCACAGCCTTTGCTATAGTCTGTTGGTTTAAAGGGTAACAGTTTCTTGCCCACACTGAAGGAAAAGTGGTTACCCCAGGAAACAGGGATCATTTTCTTAGGCCCTCTTGGCCACAGTCCACCTCTGATCACCAACAATTCACGTATTCTCCATATGTAAAATACATTTCCTCCATGTTGAGATTCTCAAGAATCTCATTCTATTTTATCATCAGCTCAAAGTCCAAAATCATATCTAAATCAGGTCCAGGTACAGATGAACCTCCTGGGTATGAACTCTTAACTACACCTCCCTGGAAATAATTCCTCTCCATATGTGGACTGGCTAAACCAAAGACACAAGTTATCTATACCAACATGTCTCACACGCAGTGGTGGGGTAAGTATGGGACAATCGCTACAGACATCCCAGGTCACAAAGAGAAAACAGAAAATTAAAAAAAAAGGTACTGTTCCAAACCAGTTCAGAAATCAATCCATTCAGACAAAGATTGGGAGTTTCTTTAAGCTTCAAAGGCTGAAAGTATTTTTCCATGACTCTCAGCCCCAGTGTCTGGGCTCTTGGTTCTGCCTTTGAATTATGCTTGCTTTTTCATACCTGATATGCCAAGTAGTTCTATCAGTGTGTGTCCTGCCAGGAGAATGATGGGAGTCCAACAGCCTCCTTTCATTTTGTGCTATCTCCTTTCCTTTCCATCCACACTGGAAGTATTGCCTCAGAATTTTTTTTTTTTTTTTAACACTGTGGGTCTCCCATGGATTTCAGTGGGGTTCATTGCAGTAGACAAAAGCCACACCCACGGATCTTTTCTAATTCTTCTATCTTTGGCTCCTATTGAGATGTTTGGAGAATAGCAAACTTAAACTTCCCAGACTCCCTGTGGTTTGATCGAGAGGATCTGTGAAGAATACCCTTAATCTTTGGAAAAGACTCTTTGTGTGACCTTTTGATTTTTTTTTCTTTTTTAGAGGTTTTAACAAAAGATGTACAGGCACATCCTCAGTTTTTTCTCTAGACCACATTGTCTTAATTTTAGTATCTTTTGTCATTTAAACATGCAAAGAATTTTCAAAATTATCAAGTCTCAATGTCTTTTTATTTAAAAGAGTTTTCTTCATTATATCTTTCTCCCCTCATATTTTTAAATAAGTGTCTTCCACACTTTGCTTGAAAATATCTTTAACTCTAGTTTCTGCTTTTCCAAAACATAACTTCTGGAAACAATCTCTCTAGTTTGATGCCATTATGTAACAAGAAGATCCCTTCCTCCATTTTCCAATAGCACTTCACTTTACTTTTGAAACTTCTGACAGGTCCTTAAAGTCCAGATTTCTGTTAAGAGTTATATTTGAAGTAATTTATGTCTTCTCTATTGTGATCCTCAAAATTTCTCTAGCTTCTTCTCACTGCCTTGTTTCAAAGCAACTCTGGTATTTGTTACAGCAGCATACTACTTTCAGATGCCCAAATCCTTACTCATTTGCTACTGTTACATATCAAATCCTCATGAACTTAGTGGCTTAATACAACACACATTTATTATCTTAGAGTTTCTGTTGGTTAGCAGTATGGGCATGAGCCTTACAAAGCTAATCAAGGTGTTGGTCAGGGCTGTGTTCTTAGCTCCTCTTTGGAGACTAAGTTACAGAAGAGTCGTTTTCCCTGTTCATGTGGTTATTGGCCACATTCAGTTCCAGTGGCCATAGAATTCACGGCAATGTACTCCTTTAAATCCAGCAAGAGGAGAAAGTGAATGAGTTCATTAGTAAGATGGAGTATTACAGGATGTAATGTAATCATGGGGGTGACATCTCATCACCTTTGCATATTCGAATGGTTACAGCTAACTCACAGGTTCCATTCACATTTAAGGGAAATTACATTACACCAAGAGGAAGAAATTGTGGGAGCCACCTTGGATCTTCCATCCTTTCCCAAAATTTACTAATTCTCTTCTTTACTACCTTCTTACATCTTATTTTGCCACCAAACTAAAATATTAAAAATCCCTCAAAAATGGTATACTCTTTCACATTTCTGTTTATCTTATTTCTTCTAACTGAAGTCACATTTGGGCCATTTCCAGCTGCTAATGCATTCATGAGGTGGTTAAGATTCTCAATATTTAAGAGTGGCAGACAACACTGCCCTCGCCACAGCTGCCTGTCAAAATATTGGGTTCTGCTCTTATCAATTACATTCAATTATTCAATCGAATTAATTAATATCAATATATATTCTCTGTATTTTAGGTTCTTAGTAGAAAATATAACTTCAGTGCTTCTGATGCAGGAAAAATTATCCACGGGAAGCCATAGGAAAGGTGATACAAGGTATGTTCCTTTGTACATGCCGAATCTTATTCTTGACTCAGTACCTACTGTTTCCTGACCTCGAGGGCAGCCACTACCACATTCCCAGTTTGGCTCTCTCTTCCTTGGCTTTTTAGCTGCTTGTGAATATACAGTGCCCTGCTACCAGAGTCAGGTCTATAGACTCTCCATCTCTCAGCTTTTCCTGCTCCTAAAGTTGCCCACCTATGAAAACCAAATCATCTCTTGGAAGGATCGCATTAACTTCATCTGTCCTCTATCCTACAGGACTCATTAGGGCATGAAATTATTACTCAGCTAATGGATCCTGAGTCCTTACTGTCTGTTAGCTGCTTGGTATGCACTGACATACAAAATATGGTTCCCACACCAAGTGACTTATTAGCCAGTAGGGGAGAAGGATGTGAGAAGATACTGGCCATGTGTTTGTAATGTACTATAGTGACGTTAAGGTTGACAATTGTGTAAAGGCCTTTCGGACCTAAGGTACTAGAAATTATTTGCTGTGTGTGAATTAGATGTGAAGAACTTAAGGAAGTGATGATAAATAGAACTATGAGAGTCAAAGACAGATGACCAGTTACTAGCTTTTAATTTTCAAAATCAACACAGCTTAGACTTTAACACAATTTATACTTTATCCTGCAGGCAGTGATGAACCATAAAAAAATTTTAATATGAAAGTAAAAATTTTTATGGCTGAGTAGTGTTCCATTGTGTATATATATACCACAACTTCTTTATCCATTCATCTGTTGAAGGACATCTAGGTTGGTTCCACAGTCTAGCTATTGTGAATTGAGCTGTGTAAACATTGTTGCGGCTATTGTGAATTGAGCTGTATAAACATTGTTGTTACTGTAGTATGCTCATTTTAAGTCCTTTGGGCATAAACCAAGTAGTGGGATAACTGGGTCAAAAGGTAGGTCCATTCCAGGTTTTCTGAGGAATCTCCACACTGCTTTCCAGAGGGGCTGTACCAATTTGGAGATTATCATCCTAAGTGAAATAAGCCAATCCCCAAAAAACAAAGGCCAAATGTTTTCCCTGAAAAGTGGATGATGATATAGAAT
Organism: Glaucomys volans; assembly: GCA_020662805.1. NCBI lineage: Eukaryota > Metazoa > Chordata > Mammalia > Rodentia > Sciuridae > Glaucomys > Glaucomys volans. The sequence goes on along the minus strand of JAJEJO010005105.1, from coordinate 12,117 downwards.
TGGGTTGGGGGGGTGGGGGGTGAGAGAAGAACGGAGGAACTTTAGATTATGAAGAGGGAAATGAGAGGGTGAGAGGAAAGGAGTATGAAAAATGGTGGAATGAGACAGACGTCATTACCCTATGTACACGTATGATTAACATGAATGGTTTGAATGTACATCCCGCCCAATCATAGAAATGAAAATTTGTACCCCATTGTGTACAATGAATCAAAATGAAGTCTGTAAAATTTTTTTAAAAAAGAAAGTAAAAATTTTTAAGCATTGAGAAAGGTAACTCTTGTAGAAGTTTATCAAAAAGCAAATGCATTATTCCAGGTGTAGAAACAAAGAGGGACTCTACTCCAGAAAAGTTTTAGAAGGTCTGATGACAAAGGGAGGTGGCCTCCAGATGAGGCAGAGAGTTGTCTGGAATAACTCCAAGGAGTTTCTCTTAGGCAAATGCTGGGAATATGGACACAACTGAGACTGGGTACAGAGGAAGAGGTGCAGGCTTGAGGCAAAAGGCTCAGAAATGTGGACTTGGATGAAATTGCATGTAGCTTCAGTGTCTAAGCTTGTTATTTGCCCATTCTCTTCTTAACTCATGGAAACAGATGTCTTTCTCCAAGTTCAGTTTTAGAAAATCTAAGAGGTAAAGGACAGAAAGTGATTTCAATTTATCTTCTAAGGGATGAAAGTCTTGGATTTCAGTCTATCTCACTTGGCACACTTAACATGGCTTTCCTGAGTGGTTAAAACTTGGTGACCTGTCTTATAAACAGTAGTTCTGCTTTGAACCTCTGGGTCCAAGTGTCTTCCAGGCATATGCAGATGTATCTCAATGGATTTGTAAGAGTCCAGTGCTTTAATCAAGTTGATTGCTTGTGAGTATAAATGTATGAAAAAATTTGAGCAGAGAAGTTTTTGCCATTTAAAAATAATGGCTCTTTTAAACTATTGCTTAGGCAAAGTAAGAGTAAATTCTCCAGTGGAAAATTATTTTCATGGAAGAAGCATGTTTGTCAGCATGAAAATTAATATCAGCCCAATTCAGAAACAAGGTGTCTTAGAACATATTATGTAAGACTATGCCATTATTGAAAATATTGGTGTGTGAAAGAAAATTTCATATTTACAGCCAACATTACAGTCATTCTGGAAATAAGGGAAGGATAGCATTAATATGTTATGAATGAATCATTTTGTATGAAATGATTTGTTTATCCTAATTTTGTTACTAAAAATTTCAAATAACATTGTAGATTATTTGGAAAATAGAAGGGGAAATCTGTACATCCACTATCCTTAAAAAACTTACAAACCATTTTAAATGTTCCTTTTTAATCTTTTCTATGTAATTGTACATAGATATAATAAGCTGCCTTCTGTTTCATATTCTCTTTTTTCACTTAAGATTCTAATCAAGACATTCCTATCCTACAATATGATGTTCACTATTGTCATTTCTTCTAGTTGCACAGTTGTATGTTAAAAGTATATTCACTCTAATTTGCCTATTATGATTTTGCACGTTATTTTTACTGCTGTAGATAATACTGCAATGAACATTTTCCCTTAACAATGCTTTGTAGTTTACATTTTTGGGATAAAATTTCTTCAAATTCTACTAGATAAAATACTGTGAATCTTTTTATGGCTTTTGATTCATATTGCCACACTGCTTTTTAAAGAAGGTTGCATCTATCTGCCTTCCTGCTTGCAAGATATAAAAGTATCATTTTTACAATAATCTTTTCAATTTTATTCTGTAGCTAATTTAAATGGGAAAATAAGTTTTTAAAAATCTTAGCTTGCATTGTATGATTACTAGCAAACATAAATAAATATTTTTACTGTTTTCTTTATAGTTGTACTACTCCTTTGATAAAATTACTCTTATATGTTTCCCAATTGGTATAACATTTTTTTAAAAATAACTGAAATGTACTTTTCATATGTAATCTCTATCTCTGATCATGTATATTAAAATGTTTTTCTACCTCTTGTTCCTTTGGTGGTGTAATTTTTAAAAGAAATTTAACAATCAACTAGAATAGCTATATGTTCAAACCTTCACAACAGTCTAACAATATTCTTATACCATAAGGTATTTGCACATTGGTTCTTTATTTTAAATCAGCACCCTTATTTATCTTGATAGGACTATAAGATTACTCCCAGGACTTCTTGCTTTAGGACTAACTTACGGCATCACTTCAAATGTACTTCCTATAAGTGCACTCAGTTTTTAAAAACCCAAGAGGCTACAAAAGGAACTGTAATATTAGCTACACATTAACTTAAACTAATTCACATCCTTACAGATTGTAACTTTTAAAATACATATAACAGGCACAAAATTGTGGTTGACAGTAAATATGCTTTTAAAACAAATGCAACACAGAAACACTTGTGAAAGTAGAAAATAAGCATTTATTTTTGGTTCATCCTCAAGTGAATAGTATCTGGAATGTCTGTCTGTCCAATTTGTACAAATGTGCTCAATACTTTCAGGAAACAGCAAGGTGAAATGGGATGACCACAGATTCTACAGTCAGAAAAATCTGAGTTCAAGTCCTGGCTTTGCCAATTAGCAGTAACTGAATGAACTTAAGCTTGTTAAGCCCCATTCATTTTCTTATTTATAAAATATGCCAATGCTTCATCTATGCTCTTCAAAGGGAGCTTTGAATACTTTGTCTCGCATTCTTACATCATTAGTACAAAACAGAGATTACAGCTTCCATGTTTCAGGGACACGTCCTCTGACCTGTCTGTTACTGCAATCACCTCCTCCTCTACCACACTTCCTTCCTGCATTCCCTCCTTCACTACCCTCCACAGCACATCTCACCATCTGATGCACTATTTAGTGCAGTGTAATGTAGTTAACATTGCAGTTTGCTGTCTATACAACTCCACTGAAAAGTAATCTCCATGAGAGCAGGAATTTTCCTTTATTTCCTTTCTGTTTCTCCAACAACTGGAAAAGTATGTTCAATAGACATTTGTTGAATGAATGAATAAACTAGGATGCTACTTTTAACCTGATTTCTTAGGTTATTTTCTCTGCTATTTATAATTTTTTAAATTATAAAATATTTCATGGTGAAAAACGTATTGTGATATGACAAAACTTTATTTTTCCATTTTTTTAAATTGGTAAATGAGAGATTATTGTTAACTGGGAAAAATATGCTTGAATATCTCTTACACATTTTTAAAATGCTATCCCTTTTAAGATGGAATGTCAAATCTATTTTTTCCAATTACTTTGAATTCAGATTAAACATTAAAATACCAAGACATTAGACAATCTTTAGGCATCATGATACATCTTTGGTGCAATTTTCCAAGCTGGATGTTAAAGTTGGAGTCAGCATGAATCTGTAATGTTAAAATGCCTTGCAATCTAGTTTGTGCATCACTCTGACAAATTTACAAAAATGAACAAATTTTATCCTATAAAAGCCTGTGGGAAAGAGATCTAAAAATAATTTTGTCATGTGATCAAGTTGAAATGACAGCTTTGGTAACAGAAAGCTGAGTCTTTTACTCAGTTCCACCACTGACCAGCTGTATGACTGTCAATAAAATATTTAATTCCCCAAGCCTCAGTTTCCACATTTGAAAATGGCAATAACAATATTTATCTTGTGAGGCTCTGAGAATTTAATGAGATTAGCATATGAAGTATCCAATGAAGAAGCTCAATACAGGAGATTCCTTCAAAAACTCAGAATGGAACCACCATTTGACCCAGCTATCCCTCTCCTTGGCCTATACCCAAAGGACTTAAAATCTGCATACTACAGTGATGCAGCCACATCAATGTTTATAGCAGCCCAATTCACTATAGCTAGATTATGGAACCAACCTAGATGTCCTTCAATAGAGGAATGGATTAAGAAACTGTGGTATATATACATAATGGAATATTATTCAGCCATAAAGAATAATAAAATGATGACATTTGCATGTAAATGGATGGAATTGGTGAATATCATGTTAAGTGAAATAAGCCAATCCCAAAAAACCAAAGGCTGAATGATCTCTCTTATAAGTGGTTGATGACACAGAGCGGGGTGGGGGGAGGCTTGGGAAGAATGGAGAAGGAATGGATTGTATAGAGGAAAATGAGGGGTGGGGAGGGGGCGGGGAAGGAAAGATAATAGAATAAGACAAACATCTATACTGTATATATGTGTATAAATATGCAAATTGTATGATTCTACTTTGTGTATAACCAGAAAAATGATAATTGTACTCCATTCATGTACAATGACCTAAAGTTAAAAAAATAAATTAATTAAAAAAAAAAAAGCTCAATACATTCACTCCTCACTCCATTCACTTCATAACTAAGGTAGTGCAGTGGTTTCAGAGGGCTGGGTTTGAATCCTAGTTCCCACATTACCAGCTGCATGACCTTGACACATTATGTAAGCACTCTGTACATTCACTAACTGATCAGCAACCAGGTACAAAGGATAATGCCAGTCTCCTATAGGTTTCTTGTAAGGACTAAGACAATTCAGGTGCTGTTCTGAAAATTCTGCCTGACACATGCTAAGTGCTCAGAGAGAAAGTTTATTATTAGTAACAATCAGCATAAGTAAAATGGCATTGAGGAACAGTTAGAAGGGCTAACTTCTCCATAGGCTTGCACTGTTAAATGCAAATTTAATGAAAATGAAAAGAAAAAGAAAAATTCTGTTCTTATCAAAAATTTCTTTCATTTACATATTTGAAATAATAGGGCCTTTGAAGTGCAGAAGTCATTATAGGTGATGAGATTTGCACTTTCTTTGTTTCCTAAATTCTTAACAATGAGTACATCTGATCTCCACAATCAGAAAAAATGTTTAATTAAAAAGCAAAGCACAAGGCAACATGCTGAAAAAAAAGTGTGGGGGGAGTGGGCCTTGGTACTGCTTGATATAAACCAAGAAATACTGTGTTTTCTGGGGTGGAGTATTTCATAGACTTTACATGATACATGTATGTCATACACCACTGCTGGAAGCATCCTACAAATATTTACGCATTTTGAAAATTCTGAGCATTAGCTCCCTAGAGTTACCTTTGTTACAGAGGCAATCCTTGCAGCATTGGTTAATTGCTGTATGGCTTTCTTGTGGAGACTCAGATTTTGGAGAGCTATTGCTAAATGAAAATGACTCTTGTAGATAGAAAGATAAATATGTCAAAATACATAGGTTTTTAATGTTTGCTTTTTAAGTAGTAAACTTTGGGTTAAGTTCAAATTATACAACGAAAGTTCTTTCTGCCACATTAAAATATATCAAGATGAAGTAAGTTCCCTCAGTCTCCCCAATACCATTGAGAAAAGACCAGTCCAATCACATGGGCTCTGATTTATAAGCATGTGATTCTATGATCACATTCTGGATTGGGTCCTACATGGGACAGCCCCAACCCTCACCAGTCTAGGAGTTCACTAGCATGAAATAAAAGATGCATTCTTTGATATTTCAAACTGGCTCATAGTCCTGTTATGAACAATGATAAGCATTCCCATGTATTCCTGGATATTGTGAAATACATTGTTCTTTGTCAGTCACCTAACATTCCTAACCCCGTAAGAGCAAATCCCCTGGCTGCCAAATAAAAAGATGCATTAAAGATGCCAGAAGTACAGGCAGCACAAATATACAGAAATTCTTCTTAAAATTCCAACCACTATTATTTTCAATATTACCAACATTATAAGTTATGTCATCAAAATTTTAAAGTCTTTAAAGAAATAACACATTTCCAGAAAGAGCGTGTATTTCATTCTGATACTAAGGATCCTAAATAGGCCTCATTACATCTGAAAGAGGCATAAAGCATTGGGCTAAGCTGGAAACTCTACAATGAGAGATTTTTAAGAATTTTTAAAAATCTTTTCATTTGGTCTGCAGTCTCCCTTCATGATGTGGTATTGAATCATGAAGTGAATCTATGTGGAAACCAGAAGCATATAAGGCTTTTAGCTGACTCTACATGCTGCTTCAAAATCACATCAAGACACATCAAAAAGAGCAGGAAATTGGGTGCAGATCAGACCTCCAGGCCCATCTCAGGAAGCTTTCTAGCTTTACACAACAAATAATAAAAATGTAGTATTATCTATTTCTGTTTATATTTGACATTTATAACATTTTGGGAGGGGGTTATCAATAACCATTTTCTCCCCAAATCTGTTTGTTATTGCTCATCGCCTGCTCCTTTTCTCTTTGTTTTATGTTCATCATTTGGAAGTCTTTTTTTTTTTAATATTCATGAGTGTATCTCTCTGACTTTAGTTTCTCTTCCTTTCCCCCATCTTAACTATGCTTTTAGCATAAAGTTCAGCCCCATCTCTTCTGCTCTCTGTTCTGTCTATTCACCTGCCTGGAAATATCATGCTTTCTCATCTATTAACCTACCTGTCCTATGTTAAAGATTCTCTGTCTGCATTCACAGTGCTTCCCTCATCACATATGTCTATACATATCCTAACATTATATCATTAAATCCATTATTTCTTTTCTTCTCCACTAACTCTCTTCTCCACAAGCCACTAGCTTCAAAATCTTTGGGCATTTTTTGGTCCTCTATGATGGTTAAGAGGGAGTTGGTTTGTCTGGGTTCCAATCTTAAGTAAGCCCATTATAGGCTTTATGACCTGCACAAGTTATTCAGCCTTTCTGTGTCTCAGTCACTCATGTGTAAAATGGGGATGATAATACCTATCTCATAAGAGAAGTGCAAGAATTATCAATATATTAAAAAGTATTTATCATAGTCTGTCATAGGGTAAGTGTTCCGTAAGTAATAGCTAACCAGTTAAACAAGCAACAACAATAAAAAGCAAGGTATGATTAACTCAAGGAAAAACAATAAGCTAAAAATGGAAAAGTAATGATTATATACTATGCTTGATTCACCTGCGAGTAACAATTGTATCATGATGATGTAAATATTGAATATGGACTTAAGCAAAAATTGTGAAATAATAACATTGGGATGCAGAAGAGTCCTATGTGAGCAGATGGGAGTGTGTGTGTGTGTGTGTGTGTGTGTGTGTGCATGTTTGTATGTGTGTTTGTGTGTGACCTTGTGTTTAAGAAAGATAATGTAAGAAAGCTAAATCACCATCTTCCACATTAGAAAGCCAATTAATATCTACAGCAGAAGACTGATAAATAGCAATATGAGCATAGTATTGGAAAGTATAAACACTAGGAAAGAACATTAAAGACTAGAAGCAGAAATCAAGATTGGAAAAAGTACATATGAGAGATATTTTTTTGTTCCATAAAAATCCTATAGCATTATCTGACTTAAACTACTTTGTCCAAAAATTACTGACAAAATAAAATGAAATAAATATTCATGAAATAATGGAGCAGGAAAATGCTAATACTTGTAGAAGGTGTTATTTTTAAGGTTTTTGTTTTTTGTTTTGGTAATGGGGATTGAACCCAAAGGTGTTAACCACTGAGCCACATCCCCAGTTTTCTAATTTTTTATTTTGAGACAGAGCTAAGTTGCTTCGGGCTGCTTTAAGTTGCGGAGGCTGGCCTCAAACTCATGATTCTCCTTCCTCATCCTCCTGAGTCACTGGGTTTACAAGCTTGTGGCCCCCATGCCTGGCTATTTGTAAGTTTTAATTTCCCACCCTATAATTTATAGGCAAAATAAAAGCATAACCTAATTTGAGAAATGATTAGGAAAGCTCATGAATTTACAATTAAGACCTGAAGCAGGAAGAAGTGTCTGAGTGATAGGCTGGTCTTCAGAGGAATCTCAAAAGACAACTGTGTTCTCCAACAAATACCCTTTTCACTGTCAGGAACAAGAAATCAGGTTGCAAGTTTTCTAAATCCAATCTGCAAATCCAACAAGTGGTGTTTCTTCAAATGGGGGTCAGGTGCTAGACAATTTGGGTAATATCTTCCAAATAATTTTGGCTAACAATCTATTTAAGCATGACACTTGCCACTTTTATTTATATCTCCATCAAGTATCATTGCTACCAACATACTTGAAATGGTATTTATAAAAAGTTATTTGCAAAGGATATTGAATTTCACTAATTAAAACTACAGTTTTGGAACAGTTTTAAAATCCTCCAAATATGTGCTGCCTCATAAATATAGATGAGCTTGTTATTCTTTCCTGCAAAATGAAACCAACAAAATTTATGATATTTACTAAAGGTGGGTAAACTCAGAGCCTTCAATTAATTATTGCCAGTAATTTGTGGTTTAGAAGATGATTTGTTAAAATTGTTGAAACCAATTTGATGGCCTGAGGACTAGAAGAGTCCTAATTTCAGAGCGCCTGAGGGCTAATTTCTGCTTTGAGTTGTATTTATTCCAGTGAGCTCTTGAGTGCCAATCATGTCTCATAAATATGAACATGCATCTCTCTGCTGTAGAGCTCAGAACAGGCGGGTTGGCTTTGTGAGGAGGATGTCTACCCGTAAGATGCCAGGAGACATGCTGGTTGGCCAAACTAAGGGTGTCATCAGGGAAGGTACTCAGAAATCAGCTCTCAAAGTGCACCTTCAAGCACTTCATGTCACTGTGGTTGTACCTCTTCACTGTCTTCAAGAGGAAACAAATATGTTAATCAGAAGTTATTCCAACCTGAATATGTGAATAAATAAAAATCATCTGCAGAAAAACAAATGTGAATGCTTCTAAAATCAACACTCTTGATGTCTCCATGGGAAGGATGACAGCTAAGAGACTTCTTTTCACACTTGGGTTTTGAGGTGTGCTGACTAGCATATTTTCACAGATTGCCCTGAAAGAAGTTTGTTTTCTCAGATGCTTCTTTCCCCAAATCTCAGAAATTGGGTTTTGATTTATCACAACGAATTACATTTTTGTAGAAAAGTCATGCCATCTTGGTTCCTTATTCTTCCCATTCTGAGTCAATGACACAGTTTTAAAAGAATTCCAAATCTGCTTTTGTGATGCACCAAGTAAATCTGTGTTTGTTTTAAACTCAGGCAAAGAATGGAATTCATCAACAAAGTATACTTGATTTTCCAACTTTACTCCCCGTTGCAATTACCTGAGGATCATAAAAGAATTGTCCCTGCTGGACCACCAGAGATTCAGATGTACATACTTATCAACAGGACTTGTATAAACTCCCCAGGTGAATCTAATATGCAGCCCTTCCTGAGACAGGCTGCTCTGGAGAACTAGCACTCTCAAAAGTACAATGTTGACTTGATATTTATCATTCTCATTAGATTGCACTCTCCTTGAGTAGAATGGATCGATTTTATTTTCTTCTTCTACTCTTTACAGCAGAGAATCCAACAGAAGGAGGCTACACAAATCATTCAAGGAGTCCTTACCACATATCCATCTAGTTCTGATCCTGTCCCACTGGCTTTCTTGAATTACAAACAAAAGAACTCTTTGTGTCTACCACAGAATATTTATGACAATAATCATCAATGAAATTCAATAATGAAAATCATAATGTAGACTTTGTACTTTTCATTCCAAAACTCAACTGTATTTCAAGGCTCATTTTACTAGTAATCATACTAAGTTTCTTTGGCAAGAAAGATAAAAATTGCCAGTTGGGCTAAAGGAACATCAAGGTCAGATATCTGCGATATTTTCCCTTGGTTGAGAATGTCCAGTAGGTCAGTATAATGTGCAACAATCTAAAAATGGAAGGAAAAGGAAAATGTTGAATAAAGCATCTAACTTGGTCCTATTGATTTCTAGAATTTGATATTCTCTTTCCTAATTACCATGGCAGAACCTAATCTTAATAGCCATGAGAAGTCATTGACGTACCTTTAGTACAGGAACAAGACTTTCTTAATAAGAAACCTGGAAACTTAGAAAAACATGAATTCGATCCAAGATGGCTGACTAGAGGAAGTCTGCATTCCTACTTGCTCCGTGGATTCCTACTTGCTCGGGATTCAAACAGCAGGAATATGACTCTCAACGAGATTTTATATTCAAAGCACATATAAGGGGTTCCCAGTCGCCGATCCGGAACCAACTCTGCTGGGCTGGGCTCGGCCCCACCGCAGGGAGCGCCGGGCCCGGCAGCTGCTTCGGAGCCACCGACCTGGGTCTGCGCCAGCCAACAAGTGAGTGTGGGTCCCCAATAGCGCTTTGGAGTCACTGGCCGCGGCTCCGGCACCAGCCGGCAGCCTCCCAGGCAGAGACCGAGCATCCCAGGTTACCTGGGACATCCAGCGGCGTCCGGGGATGTCCGGCAGGGAAACTCGGGGACCGCGGACTCTGGAGGGGAGTTGGAACTAATCCACGCCATTTTGGCGGCTTAACTGGTGGAGAAGGTCCGTTTCCAGCTTCCTTTGGCCTCCAGCAGCTCCTGGAGAGGTCTGCCCCGAGCCCCTGGGATCGCTGACTCCGGCGGGGAGTTGGAACTGCTCTGAGTTTGGCGGCTTCCCTGGCAGAGGGGATCTATTTCCAGCTTCCTGGGTCTGCCAGCGGTGCCTGGAGTGGTCCGGCGGGGAGCTTAGGGCCTTTGGCGCCAGCTTACAGGGTCCCCAGGAGAGAGCAACCACCTGCTACTGCCTGAACCCCCAGCTAGGAGTTCAGGTCAGCCTGGGCTCTCAAGCCCAGTGTCTCCATCACTGAGCACAGTTCTGTGACACCACCCCAACTTGATCTAGTGCCCAGGCCCACACCCAGGCCCGGAGTCTACCACCTTGCTGTATCTAATTGTCTATTAACACTAGGCTGCCTCTGCCCAGAAGCATTGATCATTCCCAACCTGGAGGTAGTGGGACAGCACCTTTCTTGGGTCACCGCTTGATCAAGCACCCTCAAGCAACAGAGGGGAAGATACATGAGCACCATGAGAAAACATGGGAAGAAAGTGTCCCAATTAAACCTAGATGATATATCAAGAGAACCCAAAGACAGCATGGTAGAAGGAATGACAGAAAGGGAGTTCAGAATGTTTATAATTAAAGTGATCCGAGAAGAGAATGATGTGATGAGAGAGCAGATTCAGGCTATGAATAATCAGCTAATAGAGCAATTTCAGGAAGCAAAAAATTACTTCAATATGGAGATAGAAATTCTGAGAAAAAAACAAACAGAAATTATTGAATGAAACAAGGAAATGAAGGAAACTATCAACCAAGTTAAAAACTCAATAGAAAGCATAATTAACAGAATAGATCACTTGGAAGACAGAACCTCAGACAATGAAGACAAAATATTTAATCTTGAAAACAAAGCCGAACAAACAGAGAAGATGGTTAGGAATCATGAACGAACCCTCCAAGAAATATGGGACATTATGAAAAGACCAAATTTAAGAGTAATCGGGATTGAGGAAGGCACAGAGATACAAACCAAGGGTATGAATAACCTATTCAAGGAAATATTATCAGAAAATTTCCCTAATATGATGAATGAGATGGAAAATCAATTACAAGAAGCTTACAGGACACCAAATGCACAGAATTACAACAGAGCCACACCAAGGCACATTATAATGAAAATGCCTAACGTACAAAACAAAGATAGAATTTTAAAGGCTGCGAGAGAAAAGAATCAGATTATCTACAGGGGGAAACCGATACGAATATCAGCAGATTTCTCAGTCCAGACCCTAAAAGCAAGAAGGGCCTGGAACAACATATTTCAAGCTCTGAAAGAAAACGGATGCCAACCAAGAATCTTATACCCAGCAAAACTTACCTTCAGATTTGATGACGAAATAAAATCCTTCCATGATAAACAAAAGCTTAAAGAATTCACAAAGAGAAAGCCTGCCCTACAGAACATTCTCAACAAAATATTCGAAGAGGAAGAAACGAAAAATAACAATCTCAGTCATCATGGGGAGGAACTACCCTAAAGAAAGAGTCAATCAAAGGAGAAACAAAGTTAAGTTAAAAACCCTAAAAAAGCTAAAATGACAGGAAATACAAGTCATATCTCAATAATAACCCTGAATGTAAATGGCCTAAACTCATCAATCAAAAGACATAGACTGGCAGACTGGATTAAAAAGAAAGACCCAACAATATGCTGCCTTCAAGAGACTCATCTCATAGAAAAACATGCCCACAGACTAAAGGTGAAAGGTTGGGAAAAAGCATACCATGCACACGGACTG
>JAJEJO010005103.1:0-12887 GCA_020662805.1 Glaucomys volans | reverse complement strand
CAGTTCTTTGGTAGAGAGTCTGGAATGCACCCCAGAAATCTTCTTCACAAACCCTAGTGCAGGTTATATTTTCCATGTCATTTCTTGTTGAAAGGCAACAGTGAAGTCCAATATGTGCTAAACCTGAACATAAAATGTGAAAATGGAAAAGAATCAATTTCAGAACCTGGTGAGCATTTTTATCTTGTACAACATGGTGATTCAATCCATTTGCCAGCATATTAATGAGACAGTTTTAAGCTCTAAGGTCCTCAAAGTTGTCTCATCTTCAGGAGCACTACCTCTTAAGATATCAAGAACTCTGAGGGAGGCACTATGGCTGATACACATATGTTTGCTGAATACTCTCTTTAGAATGGGCTTTCAATTAAATCTGATAATTATCCAACTGTTTTGTGCTAATTTGATTGATCAGAGGAGTAAATGTTGAGACACTGGGGTTTTGGCATCTACCATAAGAGACTCCTTAAGGTAGATGACTGCATGTTCTGCAGACCTATGTGATATACTTTGCAGAAAAACTTACCCAAGGCAGATCCAAATGATTTCTGTAAAATTCTGTAAATAATGCTTATGAACAATCCACCAATCATTCTTTTTGCAGGTCAAATTCCAATGTCGATTTAGTAATGAGGAGAGATACACTTATTCCTGTCGCTTGACAGAATATGAGTGTTGAAGTTGCTCAATAAGCAGACAATTATCTGAGGGAAGCATGGAGGCATGTGGCAGTAGGAGAAATAGGCATTTGTTGGAATTATATGCTCTTATTATTGAGACCACAGGAAATTGAGGGAATCTTTCACAACTGAACAGCAAACAATTTTAAGCCCATACCACTCACACCTGTCTCATTGCTTTCATTCCCCCTCAGTCTTTTCCTTGGGAAAAATCAAATCAGTGGGGTCACATTCATATCTCAGTGGAGGTGCTGGATCTTGCTTTCATTTCAGGTATGTGGGTGCTTGTAAAATGTGGTCTTCCTGGGAAGAGTCTGTTTCTCTGAATAAGGGAATGTTTCAGCAACTTCATGAGGCACAGTATGTAAATATGTATAATGAATTCAGAAGAGGTGATGGATCACAAGATGACTGAACCCAGGAATCTCATTTGCTCAGGAATAAATTATCCCCATGAAGTTTTCACACATTGAGTACTTATGAATGTAGAAGTTCCTCTCAACATTATTTGCAGTGAGATTATTTGCAGAACATCCTGTCAATTGAACTGTTACCCTTCCATTTCTCCCCAAAATGCTGCTACCCTGGATTGATCCAAATCAAGAAATTCCTAATTTTATTACCAGTGCTCCAGTGACAGGAGAGCCAAAGAGAGGAGAACTACAGTATATAGTGTGGAAGGGGCTAACATTTGAGAGTTTGGTTGGGAAGGCCATGGAATTTTCTTGGTCATGTACTAGAAAGCAGATTTTCTCTCACTCCAGGGCTTCATGCTGGGTCATTGCAACCTGGTTTTCCATGAATGTCTTGGCTGTCATCCTTGCTGTGCAGCACAAACCGCCTGTAGTCACAGAAAGGCCATATGACAGCACAATGGCATCTCATTTGCCATGGCAACAGGAACCTTTTTAGGTCCTGGTTGCTGCAGAGGAATGTTCAAATACAGGGCTGACCCAGCTGTGTTGGTAGGAGGGAAGAGGAATCAGTTAAGACCCATGGGTTGTTTGCTAAAAAAGTGATAATGACCTCTTATTACAGGAGAAGAGGCATAAGCATGCATTTTGGGTGGGGCTTCTCTCTTTTTGAGACATCTGAATAACAGCATCTGAGACAAGATAACAGAGCCTGCTGAAACATGACAGGCTGCCATAACATCCATGTCTGATAGGGGCCAATGTGCACACTTGGCTGAAGGAGGTATCATTATTGCCTGGGAATGGGGACACTGCTGCAGGCAAATACTCTCCACCAGGTGTAGTGGACAGGGTAGAAATGCAGGCAAGCCAAGGATGTGTGGGTCGTGAAGCCAAGCCCAAGCCACAGGGGCAAGACCCTACAAAGACACTCTTCCTGGTGTGGACTCACTGAGTACATTGCTGAGTCAGACAACTGGTCTATTGCCTTAACAATCACCTGCAATGATGGCATATGATTTACATTACAGAGCAGAGGAGCATGCATGATGCTGAGTGTGTTAGTTGAAGTATGATCTGGAAAACATCACACCAATTCTAGTGTGATTCCAAATCTTTCCATGAATGCACCAACAGGAGAAAATTTTAACCTGGGGTTTAGGACTTCTAAATATAAGTAAGAAGATGCTGATCTCCCCAATGTTGAGAAGACAGAGTTAATCACTAATCATTTACTAAGGAGGCAAGCCAGTTGCCAACAATAGTGGTGATACAATTTATCCTCACATCACCAGCCAAGCACCACCACCTCTTCCATTGCCTTATAATTATGGTGCACTCAGAAATTGTGTTGCTATGAATTTCCAAGGGGCCCTAGCCCCCAACTTTGTTGCAGAAGCACCTTCATAATGTGACTTCACTTTAAGGTTTAATTCCTTTGAAGTGCCTATTCCTTTCTCAGAAAAGTACCTCTGTCATATTTGCATGGACCCTTAACCAAAAGCTGGTAGATGCAGACTACAGGTCAGTGTCACAGACCCTGGCACAACCAACTTCCAAGCTTGTGAAACTGAGGGAAGAATCCAGTGACTCTTGAGGACAGAATGAACCTGGACCTCGAATGATACAGGGAAAACAGGCTTTACATGATCATTGTGGCTCCTGAATACATCAGCAGATGTTAATTCATGTATTCAGCCCAAATTTATCTAAGTCCTTATTAAATGATATCTTAAAAATGAAAAGCACAAAAAAGTAAACTGAGGGTCATGTGGCAGTGTGTTTTGTCTATATCTATGTTTTAAAGTTGATATTGTGGTAGTTTCAGAAAACTGAGGTGTAGAAGTACACTTCCTTGGCAGAGACTGAAGGGCACCCTAGAGAACTTCTCCTCCACAAATCCTAGTGCAGTAGATATTTTGAATGTATTTTCCTGATGAAAGGAAACATTGAAGTGCCAATATGTGCTAAACATGAATGTCAAAATGCAAAAATGGAAAAGAATCAATTTCAGACCCTGGTAACCATTTACATCTTGTACAACCTGGTGATTCAATCCAGTTGTCAGTATAGTTATGAGAATGCTATAACCACTACATTCCTCAGAGTTGTCTCATTTCCAGGAATACTGCCTCTTAGACATCCAGGTCTCTGCAGAAGCACTTCTGTGTGGCACACAGATGCTTGCTGATTACGCTCTTTAGAAGGGACTTCCATTTAAATCTGATACATATAAAACCTTCTCTGTTCACTTGAATTTTGAAAGGAGAAAATGTTGAGACACTGGAGGGTTGGCATGATCTGAACAGTCTCTATATGGTAGATGACTGCAAGTTCTTAATCCCTGGGTATGGGATATGCTTTGCAGAAAATGCACCCAAGGCACAGCCAAAGAATTTCTATCAAATTCAGTAGATTGCTTATATGATTAATCCAGTCAGCATCAGTCATTGTAGTTCAAATCCCAATATGAAGGTAGTAATGAGAAGAGGAAGTTTTATCCTGTCCCATTATGGAACAAGAGTGCTGTAGCTTCTCAACAAGCAATTATTTGAGGGTAGCATCTAGGCATGTGGCAGTAGGAGAAGTAGTCATTTATAGGAATTATTATGTGCTCTGGTCTTTGGGACCACAGAAAATTGAGGGAAACTTTCGCACCTGAACACCAAGTCCTTATAATTCCAAATTGCTCACAGTTGTCTCATTGTTTTCATTCCTCCTGGGCTTCTTCTTGAGGAAAATCTAACCAGTTGGGCCAAATGCATATCCCAGTGGAGGAGCTAGATCTTGGATTCCATTTCAGGTATGAGGGGTGTGGAAATGTGGATTTGCTGGCAAGGCTGTTTCTCTGAATAAGCGAATATCTCAGCAACTTCATGAGGAACAGTCTGTAAATATCTAAAGGGAAAGGGAAGAGGTGATGTGTCACAGGATCTATGAAACCATGAATAATATTTGCTCAGAGGAAAATAATCCCCATTCAGTTTTCAAGCCTCCAGTAGTTATGTGTGAAGAAATTCCTCTCTATATTCTTTGCAGTGAAATTATTTGAAGATAGTCCTGTCCATTGAACTCTCAGTCCTCCATTTCTACCCAACATACTGTTTATCTGATTCTGATCATAATCAAGAAAATCATAACTTGTTAATCAGTGCTCTGATGATGTGAAAGCCAAAGAGACGAGATCTACAGTATGTAGAGTGGAAGAGGCGGGAGTTTGGTTTGGAAGGCCAGTTAATTTTCTGACTCATGTAGGAGAATGCAGGGTTTTTGCTCTCCACAGGGCTTGATGCTGGGCCTCATGGTTTTCCATGAGCATCTTGGTTTTCATCCTAATTGTGCTAAGAATACTGCCTGCAGTCACAGAAAGGCAACATGACAACACAATGGCATTATGGTTGCTATGGCAACTGGAACATCTTCAGGTCCTGGCTGCTGCAGAGGAATCTTCAAGGAAATGTCTGGCCCACCTGTGCTGGTAGGAGAAAAGAGGAATCAGGTAATCCCCAGGGATCTTTTATTTGCCACAAAAGCAATCCTATCTTCTTATCCCATGAGAAGAAGAATCAGCATGTGTGGTGGTTGGGGACTCTGGCTATGAGATGTCTGACTCCACCCAAGACAAGGTACCCTGCTGAAGCATGACAGGCTGCCATACCATACTTCTTCATGAGGGGCCAATGTGCTCTCTTGGTCACAGGAGGCATCATGATTATCTGGGAATGGGGACCGTGCTGCAGGCAATTGGTCCCCAACAGGTGTTGTGGACCAGGGAGTAATGCCGGAGTGACGTCAGATGCATGGTTCACCAAACCTAGTCCAAGTCACAGGTGTAAGGCCCTAAGAAGACACTCTTCCTTGTCTGCTCTCAGCTGGTATGTTGCTGAGTTGGGAAACAGGCCTTGGGCCTTACCAGACAATCCCAATTATGGCAGATGGATGACATTTCAGAGCAGAGGAGCATGTGGGCAATTCAGAGGACTAGGTGAAGTATGAACTGGAAAACATCACACCAACTCTGGTGTGATGCCAAACCTTTCCACAAGTGGGCCAACAGGACACAGTTGGAGCTTTCGATTTAGGACTTCAAAGTAGAAGTAAGGAGATGCTGATCTCCACAATGTCCAGAGGAGGGAGTTTAGCACTAATCATTGAGGTAGGAACCTAGAAGTTTACTGTCAATTGAGGAGAGATATTCTATACTCACAACACCAGTCAGGCCCCAACAACTCTTCTTTTGTCTTACATTTAAGGTGCACTCAGAGACTGTCTTTCTATAATTGTTCAAGGGATAATTACACCCACACTTTGATGCAGAAATACGTTCATTATGTGACTTCACTAAAGGTTTAATTCTCTTGTAGTGCCAATTACCTGTCTGAGAAAAGGCCCTCTGGCACATTTCCAAATTCCTCTTAATGAGACACTGAAAGATGATCTACAGATCAGTGTCACAGAAATTGGTAATACCATCCTCCAATAACATGAAACTCAGGTATGTAACAAGATTCTGATGAGGAAAGGATGAAATTATGCCTTGAATTAAACAGGGACACCAGGCTTTACATGACCATGTGGCTGCTGAATGTCAGCAGATTTCAATTCCTGTATTCAGCCCCAATTTAGACAAGTATTTAATAAACAATATCTGCAAAAACACAAGGACAAATAGCTAAGTGAATCAGGGGCCAAGTGCCCCTGTGTTTTGTCTACATCTCACTGTTTTCAATATGATAGTGTGGTTTTGTTGTAGAATGTTGAGCCGTCAAAGTCCACTTCTTTGGAATAGGTACTGGATTGCAACCTAGAAAGCTTCTCCTTCACAAAGCCTATTGCAGATGATATTTTGAATATCATTTATTATTGAGAGGCAACAATGAAGTATCAATATGTACTAAACCAGAACATCAGCATCAAAATGCAAAAAATGAAAACAATTAATTTTAGACACTGTTGAGCATTTTCTTCTTGTAGAACTTGCTGATTCATTACAATGGTCAGCATATGTATGAGACCCTTATATCCTCTGCATTCCAACTAGTTATTTCACCTTGAGGAATTGTGCCTCTAAAGAAATCGAGGTCTCTGGGGAAGCACTTATGACTGGAACCACAGAAGCTTGCTGAATATTCTCTTTAGAATTGGCTTGCAATTAAATCTGATACTTATCCGACTATTTTGTGTTCACTTGATTGAACAAAACAGGTAATGTAGAGACACTGGAGGATTGACATGATCTTAAGAGGCTGTATAAGGCAGATGAATGCATCTTCCCCATCTTGACTATGTCATATGCTTTGCAGAAAACCATGCCAATGATGAGACAAATAATTTCTATCTCATTCTGTATATTGATGTTGAAAGCAATGAAACCCACATCCTATGTTGCCAGTCAAATAAAAATATCTGCAGAGCAATGTGTAAGGAAAGATTTATCCCTGTCCTTTTAAGGAACAAGATTGTAGTGCTTGCTGAATGAGCAGGCAACTATCCAAGGGAAGCCTGGTGCAATGTCCCAGTAGGATAAATAATCCCTTGTAGAATATACTATATGCTCTGAACTTTGTAACCAAAGGAAATTGAGGGAATCTTTCACACCTGAACTCCAAATGCTTACAATTCCAAACTGCTCAATTCTGACTCATTGTTTTCTTTCCTTCTGGGATTTCCTTGAGGAAGAACAAACAGCTGCACCAAATGCATATCCCAGTGGATGTGTTGGATCTTGCTTTTCACCTCAGATATGTGGGTGCTCTGAGAATTTGGATTACCTGTACATAGTCTGTTTCTCTGAATGAAAGGAATGTCTCCACAATGCCATGAGGCACAGTCTGTAAATATGTATAGGGAATGGTAACAGGTGATGGATCATAGGATCTATGAACATGTGAATAATGTTTT
Source organism: Glaucomys volans (assembly GCA_020662805.1). Classification (NCBI taxonomy): domain Eukaryota; kingdom Metazoa; phylum Chordata; class Mammalia; order Rodentia; family Sciuridae; genus Glaucomys; species Glaucomys volans. The sequence goes on along the minus strand of JAJEJO010005103.1, from coordinate 5,893 downwards.
CCCAGAGGAAAAATGATCCCCATTCAGTTCTCAAATATCTAGTCGTGATGTTTGAAGGAATCCCTCCCAACATTCATTGCAGTGAGATTATTTGTAGAAAGTTCTGTCCATTGAACTGTCAGTCCACCCTATCTCCCCACAATGATGCTACCGTGGTTTGGATCAAACTCAAGAAATGGGTAATGTGTTTACCAGTGCTACTGTAACATGGGAGCTAAAGAGAGGAGAGGTACATTGTGTAGGGTATTGAGGGATAGCATGCAGATGTTTGGTTTGGAAGGCCATGGAGTTTTCTGCCTATGTAGGACTATGCAGGCTTTTTCTCATGCCAGGGTTCTTGCTTGGTCTTGAACAATTTGAGTTTCCTTTAATTGCTTCACTGTCATCTTAGGTACACAGTACATACCTCCTGCAGTCACTGAAAGGCCATATGACAGCAGCAATGCGTCAAAGTTTCCATGGCAACTGGAAACTCTTTATATCCTGGCTGCTGTGGAGTAACCTTCAAGAGAATGACTGGCCCAGCTCTGCTTGTAGGAGGAAAGAGAAGAACATAAGTCCCAGGGATCTTTTATTTGCCATAAGTGATCCTAAATTCTTAGGGCAGGTGAAGAGGAGTCAGCATTTGTTGTGGGCAGGGAACCTCTGGGTTTGAGACATCCTACTCCATTCAAGATAAGAGACCCTGCTGAAGCCAGTCAGGCTGCCATATCTTCCATGTCCAATAGGAGGTGAAGTGCACACTTCCTTGTAGAAGGCATCATGATTTCCAGGAAATGGGGCACTGCTGCAGGCAATTGGTTCACACCAGGTATAGTGGATCAGGGAGAGATATGGGGATACAACTGGATATGTGGGTCACCAGGCCAAGCACAAGCTACAGGGGAATGGTCTTCCCAAGACATTCATCATGGTTTGCATGATGAATCCCGGTTCAAGAAACTGACCCTGGGCATTAGCAGTCACTCCCAATGATGGCCAATGTCATCAGAGCAGAGGAAAATGTGGGTCAGTTCAGTGGGATAGGAGAAATTTAAACTGGAAAACATCACACCAATTCTGGTGTGATGCCAAACCATTTCACGAAGGCCTGAGCAGGAGACAGCTGAACTCTGGGATTTAGGACTTGTAAGTAGAGTGAGGAGCTGCTGAGCTCCCCAAAGTTGAGAGGAGGGACATAATCTCTAATCAATTAGGAGGGAGGCTAGCAAGTGACTGCCAATCTAGGAGAAACATTACATTCTCACTCCAATGGCCAGGTCCCAAGACCTCAGCTGTTGACTTTCAATTACAGAGCACTCAGAAATTTTCTTGCCATGATTTCCTAAGAGGCCCTTCCACTCAGCCTTTCATGCAGAAACACCTTCATAATGTGTTTTCACTTAAGGTGTAATTCTCTTGACCTGCCTATTTCCTGTCAGAGAAAAGGCCCTCTGGAACTTTCCATGGACCCCCTTATCCAGCAGTCTATTGATGCACACTATAGTTCAGTGTCAGAAAACCTGGCACAACCATCCTCCAAGAACGTGAAATTGAGGGATGAAACAAGAGCCTGATGAGTACAGGATGAAAATGGACCTCGAATGACATAAGAAAGCCAGGCTTTACATAACCCCTGTGGCTCTGGAGAAGTATCAGAGGAAGTTAATTCATGTATTCAGAGCCAGTTCATAAAAGTCTTGTATAAATGATGTCTATAAAAATGCAAAGCACCAAAAACTGAGTAAATTGAGTGCAAAGTGCAACTGGATTTTGCCTACACTACTGTGTTTTGAAGTTGATATTGTGGTTGGAAAATGTTGAGGTGTACAAGTCCACTTCTTTTGTAGAGAGACTGGAGTGCACCCCAGAAATCTTCTTTGCAATTTTTAATGCAGGTGACACTTGGAAAGTCATTTTCTTGTGAAAGGCAAAAATGAAGTCCCAATATGTGCTAAACCTGAAATTCAAAATACAAAAATGAAAAAAAATGAATAAATTTTAGAACCTGGTGAATATTTTCATCTTGTAGAGCTTGATGATTCATTCATTTGACAGAGTATTAATGAGACCATGAAAACCTCTGCATTCCTGACAGTTGTCTCATCTTCAGAAATAGTGCCTCTAAATAAGTCCAGGTCTCTGTGGAAGTATTTTGGGTTGCACATCAGATGCTTGCTGAGTATTCTATTTAGAATGGGATTGCAATTAAATCTGATATTTATCCAACTGTTTTGTTTTCACTGATTGAACAGTGAAAGCAATGTAGAGACACTGGAGGGTTGACAAAATGTGAAGAGGCTCTTTAAGGTACATGACTGCATGTTCCTTGACTTGAGTATGTGATATGCTTTGGAGAAAAACCATCACAACGAAGAGCCAAATAATTTCTCTCAAATTCTGTATTTTGCTTTTGAGAACAATGAAGCCAGAATCCTTTCCTGCAGGTCAATCCCAATGCCTAGGATGTAATGAGGAGGGAATCTTTATCCCCTCCATTTAAGGAACAGGAGTTTTGTAGATCCTGAATGAGCAGACAGATGTACATGTGAAGCATTGAGATCTGTGGCAGTAGGAGAAGTAGACATTTGTAGGAAGTATTATATGCCTTCATCTTTGGGACCAAAGGAAATTGAGGGAATCTTTCACATCTGAACACCAAGTTCTCAAAATTCCAAAGTGCTCCCATCTGTCTCATTGTTTTAGTACCTCCCAGGCTTTCCTTGAGGAAATTCTAAACAGCAGGGCCAAATGCATATCCCAGTGAAGGTGCTGGATCTTTCTTTCCACCTCACATTGTATGTTATTGGAAAAATTGGATTTCCTTGACATAGTCTGTTTCTCTGAATGAGGGAAAGTCTCAGCAACTTCATGAGGCAGTGTGTAAATATGTATAGGGAATGGGAAGAGGTGATCAATCACAGGATCTATGAATCCATGAATAATATTTGTTCAGCGAGAAAATTATTACCATTCAGTTTTACAACATCAAGTAGTTTTGTTTGCAGGAATTTCTCTTAATATTCTTGGCAGTGAGATTATTTGGAGGAAGTCCTGTCCATTGACCTGTCAGTCCATCATTTCTACACAACATGCTGCTACCCTGGATTTGATCCCACTCAGGAAATGGCTACCTTGTTTACCACTGCTCTTGGGACATGAGAGCAAAAGAGTACAGCTACAGTATGCAGAATGGAAGAGGCTGGCATGTGGGAGTTTGGTTTGGAAAGGCATGAAATTTTCTGGCTCATGTTGGATGATGCACGTTTTTTCTCACTCCAGGGCTTCTTACTTCACCTTGAGCAACCTTGGATTTTATGAATGGGTTGGCTGTCATTCTATCTGTGATACACATACTGCCTGCAGTTAAAGGCCATATGGCAGCACAATCATGTCACAGTTGACATGGCAACTGAATCATCTTCTGGTCCTGGCTGCTGTGGAGGAAACTACAAGAGAAGGGATGGCCCAGCTGTGCTGGTAGAAGCGACTAGGAAATAGGCAAGTCCCAGAGGTCTTTGGTATGCCATAAAAGTTATCCTAACTTCTTAAGACAGGAGGAGAGGGGTCACCCTGTTTTGTGGGTGTGACCCTCTGGATTTGAGACATCTGAATCCATCCAAAATAAGGGACCCTGCTTAAGACAATCAGGCTGGCATACCTTCCATATCTGTGGGGGGTGGGGGTGAGCACATTTGCCTGCAGATGGCATCATGATTTTCTCAGAATGGCATCCTCTTGAAGTCAGTTGTTCCCCACCCAGTATAGTGAACCAGGAAGAGATGAGGGAATGAGCAAGAATGCATGGGTCACCAAGCCTAGCACAGGTTGCAGGGTCATGGACCTATGAAGACACTCCTCCTGGCCTGCACAATCCAGGTAAATTGCTGGGTTGGGAAACTGGCCTAGGGCCTTATCAGCCATGTGCAATGATGGCCAATGACATTTTGGATCAGAGCAGAAGGAGGAGAAGCTTTGTGGGTTAGGTGAAGTTTGAAATGGGAAACAAAACAACATCTCTGTTGTGATGCCAAACGTTTCCATGAATGTCCGAACAGTAGACAACTGAACCCTGTGATGAAGTACTTATAAGTAGAAGTGAGGAGCTGCTGAGGTCCCCAATGTTGATAGAAGGGACTTAATTACTAATCAATTAGTTAGGAGGCTTGAAATTTGCTAGCAGACGTGGAGAGACTTTCTATTCTCACACCACTGACCAGGTCCCAAGTGTCCATTGTTGCCATACAATTATGGAGCATTCAGAAATTGTCTTGCTATGATATCCCAAGAAGCCCAACCACTCACTCTTTGATGCTGAAACTCCTTCACAATGTGTCTTCACTAAAAATGTGTTTCTCTTGACATGCCTATTGCCTATCTGAGAATAGGCCCTCAGGTACATTTCCATGGACCCCATAAGCAGTGGATTGAAGATAATGACTAGAGGCCAGAGTAACATGCTTTCAGACAATGATCCTACAAAAATGTGAAATTGGGGAATAAAACAAGTGCCTGAATATGGTAGGATGAGCACATTTTTATAGGGCATCGCAAGAATTTTAACATGAATCTGAATGAAAAAGTGGAATGGCAGAAAGACTGGAAGTTGAATGAATATTCAATCAAGGAGGATTAAAGGATATTTCTGGTACACGAAATGCAGATGGGTATTGGAGAGGAAACTGACTGCTTTAAAGGGACTCTAAAAGTGTTTGTCCTTGGGAGTTATCTCCCCAAACATTCCAAGAAATTTCCTCAGCAGCATAGTGCTATGCAAATACAGCAAATTGTAGGTGCCAGATTGTTGTGGAAGCAAGGAGACATACTGACTACAAGTGCAATGGCTGAGGAACTAAAGGCCCTACCCTATTGCTGACTCTCCTCTAAAGCTAACAATGGATATCTCATTAAGCATATGCAGAGTTATCTTACCTGACATATTACCTGGTATGAAGGTCCTTCTTTCACAACAAGCACTTCAATTCACAAAAGTAAAATTTGCATGTGAATCACTGAATGAAGCTAATTGATATAAGGTCTACAGGACATCACAAACACAAACAAAACCATCTCTGTTATGATTTATCAATGAAGCCACAATATGTGTAAAATTGTAAATTAAAAAACAGAGAATACAGTGTAAGTATGAAAGGTGCGATAGGACTTAGGGCCCACAAAAAGGTGACCCTATAGCACTTCGAAATCCCAAGTCATTATTTGGAGGAATTACAGTCATCCACACCAATGCTGCCACATAACAAACTTCCCTGATTTTGTTTCCTGAATAGAATTATTTAAATAGGCTTTCGTGGGTCATCCCTGCACTAACATCAAAATCAAATCATACTCATTTTCATGCTAAAACTCAGAAAATACAATCCTTCACACATCCCTACACAGTATCTCTTAAGACATCCCACAAAATGAACAAATGTCTGCAAAACACTTCATTAGTTATGACTTGGATCTTAAGTGATACAGGGCAACCAGGCCCTTGTGGCTGCTGAGTGATATCACTGGAAGTAAATTTAGGTATCAGAGCCAATTCATAAAAGTCTTTAAAAATGATATACAAAAATATGCAAAGCACAACATTCTGAGTACAGCCAGGGCCACCTGCAGCTGTGTTTTGTCTACGTCTCTCAGGACTCAAGTAGATAAATGGGTTGTGTGGGAAAACATTGAGGTGCAGAAACCCACCTCTTTTGCAGAGTAACTGCAGTGCCCCTCAGAAAGCTTCTCCTTTGCAAATACTAATGCTTGTGGTATTTTGAATGTCATTCCCTGCTGAAAGGCAACAATGAAGTCCCAAGTTGTGCTCAAACTGAATTTCAAAAACCAAAAATGTAGAAGAATCTATTTTAGACCCTGGAGAACAATTTCATGTTGGAGAACTTCTTGATGGAATACACTT
>JAJEJO010005102.1:12503-23214 GCA_020662805.1 Glaucomys volans | reverse complement strand
CACCACATCAACAGACTCAAAGTTAAGAAACACATGATTATTTCAATAGATGCAGAAAAAGCATTTGATAAAATACAGCAGCCCTTCATGCTCAAAACACTAGAAAAAATAGGGATAGTAGGAACATTCCTAAACATTGTGAAGGCTATCTATGCTAAGCGTACAGCCGACATCATTCTAAATGGAGAAAAATTGAAGGCATTCCCCCTGAAAAGTGGAATAAGGCAGGGATGCCCTCTTTCACTGCTTCTATTCAACATTGTCCTTGAAACTCTAGCCACAGCAATTAGACCAAAGAAATTAAAGAGATACAAATAGGAAAAGAAGAGCTCAAACTATCCCTATTTGCTGATGACATGATTATATATTTAGAGGAGCCTAAAAATTCCACCAGAAAACTTCTGGAACTCATAAATGAATTCAGTTAAGTAGCAGGACATATAATTAATGCTCATAAATTGAATGCATTTTTATTCATAAGTGATGAGTTCTCTGAAAGAGAAATTAGGAAAACTACCCCTTTCACAATAGCCTCAAAAAACATAAAATACTTGGGAATCAACCTAACAAAAGAGGTGAAAGTCCTCTACAATGAGAACTACAGAACACTAAAGAAAGAAATTAAAGAAAATCTGAGAAGATGGAAAGATCTTCCATGTTCTTGGATAGGCAGAATTAATATTGTCAAAATGGCCATACTACTAAAAGTGCTATACAAATTCAATGCAATTCCAATTAAAACCTCAATGACAGACCTCATAGAAATAGAGCAAGCAATCATGAAATTCATTTGGAGGAATAAGAGATCCAGAATTGCTAAAGCAATTCTTAGAAGAAGAGCTAAGCAGGGGGTATCAAAATACCAGACCTTCAACTATATTACAGAGCAATAGTAACAAAAACAGCATGGTATTGGTACCAAAATAGACAGGTAGATCAATGGTACAGAATAGAGGACACAGAGACAAACCCACAGAAATACACGGTATCTCATATTTGACAAAGGAACCAAAAACATACAATGGAGAAAAGATAGCCTCTTCAACAAATGGTGCTGGAAAAACTGGAAATCCATATGCAGCAAAATGAAACTAAACCCATATCTCTCACCCTGCACAAAACTTAACTCAAAATGGATCAAGGACCTAGGAATTAGGCCAGAGGCGCTGCACCTAATAGAAGAAAAATTAGGTCCAAATCTACATCATGCTGGATTAGGACCAGATACCCTTAATATGTCTCCCAAAGCAGAAGAAATAAAAGCAGGAATCAATAATTGGCATAGATTTAAACTAAAAAGCTTTTTCCCAGCAAAGGAAACAATCCTCAATGTGAAGAGAGAGCCTACAGAGTGGGAGAAAATCTTTGCCACACACACTTCAGATAGAGCACTAAGTTCCAGAATTCATACAGAACTCAAAAAACTTTATCCCACAAATACAAATAACCAAATCAATAAATGGGCTAAGGAAATGATCAGACACTTTACAGAGGAAGATCTACAAGCAATCAACAGATACATGAAAAAATGTTCAGGATCCTTAGTAACAAGAGAAATGGAAATCAAAACCACCTTAAGATTCCATCTCACCCTAATTAGAATGTCTATTATCAAGAATACAAGCAACAATAGGTGTTGGCCAGGATGTGGGGAAAAAGGTACACTCATACATTGCTGGTGGGGTTGCAAATTAGTGCAACCACTCTGGAAAGCAGTGTGGAGATTCCTTAGAAAACTTGAAATGGATCCACCATTTGACCCAGTTATCCCACTCTTTGGCCTATACCCAAAAGATTTAAAATCAGCATACTACAGTGATGCAGCCACATCAATGTTCATAGCTGCTCAATTCATAATAGCTAGATTGTGGAACCAACCTAGATGCCCTTCAATAGATGAATGGCTAAAGAAACTGTGGTATATATACACAATGGAATATTAGTCATAAAGAAGAATAAAATTATGGCATTTGCAGGTAAATGGATGCAGTTGGAGATGGTCATGCTGAGTGAGATTAGCCAATCACAAAAGAACCAAAGGCCCAATGATCTCTCTGATAAGTGGATGATGATACATAGTGTGGGGTGGGAGGGAGGCAAGAATGGAGGAAGGATGAATTGCATAGGGAAAAAAGGGGTGTGGGATGGGGAGGGGGGTAAGAATAATAACAGAATGAGACAAACATCATTACCCTAGGTACATGTGTGATTACACAAATGGTGTGACTATTTCATGTACAACCAGAGAAACAACAGCTGTTATCCATTTGTGTACAATGAATCAAAATAAAAAAGAAAACTTAAAAAAAATGTTCCACAAGCTTTTAACCTTTATACTGACTCACAATACATTGTTAATTTGTTTTCAGCTTTACAAACTGCTATATCCCATTCCTCCAGTATAGTGCAAAAGCTACAAGAATTACAAACTTTAGTTCATCAAAGAACTAACCCAGTTTTTATAGGACATATTAAAGGACATTCAGGATTACCTGGGCCTTTATCAGAGGGAAATAAACAAGGTTATCTACTAATTAAAACTTCTGGTTGTATAGCCATAGAAGTTGCCACAAAGTCTCATAAGCTACATCATCAAAATGCTTCTTCTTACAGCATCAATTTCATTTAACCAGCGAGCAAGCAAGACAAATTGTCAGGTCCTGTCATTCTTGCCCAAAGTTTTTCCCTTCTCCACAGATGGGTGTGAATCCCCATGGCTTAGCTCCAAATAAGTTGTGGCAAATGGATGTGACTCATATACCGGAATTTGGAAAATTACCATTTGTACATGTTACTGTGGATACCTTTTCTCATGTAATCATTGCTTCTGCCTGAACAGGAGAAGTCTATAAGGATGTGTCTCAACCTTCGTTTCAGTGTTTTTCTATTCTAGGAGTACCTTCAAAAATCAAAACTGGTAATGGTTTTGCTTATATTTCAAAATCCTTTTAAAAATTATGTGGTATTTTTAATATTTCTCATTCAACAGGAATTCCTTATAACCCTCAAGGCCAAGTAATTGTAGAAAGAGCACGTCAGACATTAAAAACTCAAATATCTAAATTTAAAAAAGGAGAATTTAAGTGTAGTTCTCCCCATCATATTATACAACATGCTCTTTTTATGATTAATCACTTAAATTCGGATTCTACAGGAATGACTCCTATGATGAGACATTGGGACCATAGTCCACAATCCAAGGTAATGGTAAAATGGAAGATTTACTTACAGGACAATGGAAAGGACCTGTTGTTCTCCTTGCATCAGGCCAGGGGTATGCTTGTGTGTTTCCACAGGATGCAGAATCTCTCTTGTGGATTCCAGATTGGCTGATTTGACACTATGAGCCCCCCAAAGTGGCACAGACGATCGAGCCCATACCCGAGACTGACCAGAAGAGGACCTTGTCTACAGGCTGAGACGCATCTGCCTAGCTCAAGCCTCCTCAACACATGAATCACCATTTCTGACCTGGGGACAACTTAAACGACTGACTATAGCAGCCTCTCACATGGTGACAGCTCAAGGGAGGCAAACTTCACCTGAGACCCTGTTTGGTGCTATTTTGGCAATCCTTGCTATGCAGGTAACAACTTGTCAAGGTGCATCACAGGCCTATTGGACATATTTTCCAGATCCACCTTTGTTACACCCCTCCTCCTGGGGAAGAGCTAATTTAAAGGTATTTACTACCCATCCTCAGTTGCTTGATGGAATCTCAGATTCATTAATTCCTCATAAGATATCATTTACCATTTCTTTTTTGGTCTTACTGAGGAAACTCTATTTGCTTTACAAGCAACAATACTAATGTTCCTTTGGGATGTTTGCCTCTTAGTTATACAACTTATTTAAGAGATTCACCTCAATCCAATCCTAACAAAAGATATATTTGGTCACTAGAAATGGCCTCTATTGGAAATGCTAATTATAATGAGACTGATAATAACAGTTCTGCTCCTCCTCCATTAGAAATCTGTGAAAAGACTACTACAAAAATGGACTTATATTGGAATTCGATGGACTTTGAAGTATATTTTCCAAAATGGTTTGAATGTGGTTTTTCTCATTTTGCTCAAGTATATACCCCTCTTATGTCTAATACAAAAGTTTTAGATTGGTCTGTGTCAGCTTCACACTATAATTATAAAAGCTATTTATATAAGAATACACAAAAATTTGCTTTTTATTCTAATTTATATTCCTCAGGGCCAATTCATAGATTGTTTACACCCGGCTGGGCCACTCCAATCTATAGGAGCATATTGAAAAACGGCAAACATTCCTATTTTCCTGATTTGTGTCGTCTTTTAGCTGCTACTAGTATGATATTCTTAACCAGACCTATATCTACAGGACTTACTGGTAAAAGGCCTACTAAAGAAATTTCTGCTCTATTCAGTGTCAGAGCATGTGTGAATGCTCCTCATGCTACAAGTAATGATTTAAATATTACTAAAGATAAAAATTCCTACTCCATTCAATGTAATCATTGTATTATAACAAACTGTATTAATGCTACCATTCCCAAATAATATTCTGTTTTCATGATTGTACATCAACCTTCTTATGTCATGCTGCCTGTATTGTTAGAAGAAGAATGGTACAATGACCCAGGAACTGAAGTTCTCAAAAGGCTTAATGAATTAATGAGACCTAAGAGTTTTGTAGCTGCCTTGATTTTAGGAATAACTGCATTGATTAGCATTATTACTGCTTTAGTTCTTTCTATTACTGCCTTAGTACAAGAAATTCATACTGCCTCTCATGTTAATGACTTATCTCATAATGTTTCCATTGCTCTGGTTGCCCAAGAAAAGATAGATAAAAAATTAGAAACCAGAATTAATGCTCTGGAAGAAGCCATTTTATATATTGGTAACCAGATTCAAAGTATCAGAACCCAAATGACCACTAGATGTCATGCTAAGTTTAAATGGATTTGTGTAATTCCCCTTCAACTAGCTAATAATAGTGATTGGAGTCAAGTTCAAACTCATCTTAAAGGTGTTTGGAATAATTCTAATATAGCTCCTGATATAAATATTTTACAGTCAAAAATTAGAGACCTTAGTTAAGCGCATTTGAAAGTAAGCCCATCTGCTGATTTGGCTCAACAAATATTTTCAAATATAAAAAGTACCATTACCAATAGCACGTTTTTGCAAGGCATTATTCAATTTTAATTGGAATTGCTTGTGTTCTGATTCTCCTATTTCTCCTTCCAGTCATCATCGTCTGTACCAGACGAGCAATAAAAGATCTCCAGATTCAAATTGAAATGATCAAATTTAAAAATAAAAAACGGGAAACTGCTGCACCCTCTTCAATTCCCCTCAGTCCTTGACAAGGATTCCACTGAGTAATAAAGATGTTTGCAAGGCCTCATCTTCCTGGGAATTGGAGCCATTGTTTCCTGTTGTCTTGTTTAATTTGTCTATCCTTGGGAATAATATTATATTGGATTTCTGGGAATTCTAGGGTCTTAGGGATTTAGAACACAAGAATTAAACAGCTAATCATACTGGATATAACCAAGAAAGGCCCTTGTTCTGGGGTGATAAAAGTATAACTTGGAAAGAATGCTATGCTCATTTCCAGCAACTCATGCTAAATGCACCGCAGATGGTGACTACTCCTAGATGACCTAGGGCAGAAAAACAGGTTGTTCCCACCTTAACTCCAGATGAACAAGTCACAAACAAAGTTGTTAAGGCTAGAAAAATAGTCCCAACTATTCGGACACCATTTGGTAATGCTTATTTGATTAATGGAAAACCATGGTATCCCCCTAGGAAACCAGCTTCTGGTCCCTTAGATTTAGACGCCCCTTTATCTCCCACTGGCAGAATACACCTTGGTTGACATCAAGTATATTATAATGGAAAATGTACATGGAAAGCTCATCTCCCCTTTTCTAAATATTTAATGTATGTGAGGCCCTGGTGTTTGCTTAGGTGCTCAGAACAGCTTTCTTGGGAAAGACCTTGGGCAAGGTTAATCTTATTGGGAAAAAATAGGAGGTGTAATTTATAAAGAGCTTCCTAAATGTTAGCTTAGAGTTTAATAGTTCATATGATCTCATAGGTCAATATTAGGACATGCCATCTGGCACTATAACCACGTGTTAACCACACTTTTAATATTTGCTGAAGTTGTATTATTAGTTGAGTTAAGCTGGATAATCTTTATAGAGTTTTAAGCAATATAGAACCAAGAAGTGCATAGAACAATAAGCAAAATTCTAAGAATAATTAGACTATCTTGATATTGGGATAAGGGGTATGTCATGAGAATGTCTTGGTCCCCGTCCTGTTCTGTAACCACTAAAAAAGTGGGCCTGCCAGTTTTCCATGTATAAGAGCACCTACTAAGATGGATAAAGTTAGAACTTAGCCTCAGATCATGAGTCTGTGTCGCTTTGTTCTCCATGGCGCCGACACCATCCCACTCACCTAAGACCACCAGGACCCCTGTCTAGGGCCACACCCCGGCAATTGACCATGTCCACACTCCATGATCCTCTCCACTCTTCCTCCTTCTCCAGCCCCTTTGTCATTTTGTAAAAGTGCCTTTTCTACTTTGAGATCATTTTTCTTATTCTTTCGGTTTCTACCTTTGAGAAATATGTGATACTTGTCTTTCTGTTTGCATCTTATTTCGCTTAACAAGATGACCTCCAGTTCCATCCACTTTCCTGCAAATGGCATGAGGTTATTCTTTATGGCAGTTTTTGTATCATACACCACATTTAAAAATTCTGTTGAATGGCACTTAGACTGATTTCATGTGTTAGCTATTGTGAAAAGTGTCACCATAAACATGGGTGTGCTGGTATCCTTTGTATGTTGGCTGCATTTCCTTTGGGTATATTCCCAGGAGTGGAATATGTTAGTTCTATTTTTATTTTGGGGGGAAGCTCCATACTGTTTTGTGTACTGATTACCAATCCTACCAATAGTGTGTGGTTCCACTTACTTCACTTCCTAACACTTTTCACTGTTTTTTTCTTTGATAACCGTCATTCTAATTGGGGTGAGATGGAATCCCAATACAGTGTTGATGGTTAAAGGTGTTGAGTATTATTTCCTGTATTCGTTGTCCTTTGTACCTCTTCCCTTGAGAAATGTTTATTCAGGTCTTTTGCCCATGTTACCTCTTTGGTAAAGCTAGAACATTCCTATTCATCTTTTGAGTCTGTGTTTGAGTATCAACAGTTCTTTCCTCAGTAGTTTTAGATAATAACTAGTCCTGTGTTCTCCCCTATTAGACACACTTTTGTTAAAATACATGGTGCACTGTAATGTATTTCTTTATGTGTCAATTTCTTCAATAGTTCTGTGGAAGTTCTAGAGGAGATCACCTCATCCAAGAGGAGAATCATCTCAGGCTGAATCCATCTACCCTAGATTGCTAATATGTGCACCCCAAGATACTGGTCCTGGGAACCAGCCCATTCTCTTGTGTTATTTTGCTGGTTCTAACATTTCCACTGATGCAGCACAAACTGGCAGGGTAGGCTCCTTTGAAAGTGGTGGGAGTGCTTTTTTGGAAGAAGAAATTTTACTGATGGCAGGGTGTTGACAATTTTTCATGACTGTTATAGTTTGGATCTGGAATGTCTCCCATGAGCTCATGTGTTGAAGGCTTGATCCACAGCTGGTGTCACAATTGGAGGGTGATGTCAAGTTGAGGATGCAGGGCCCAGTGGTGGGTCATAGAAGGAGGAATTTTAAAGGGTGAATTTTGTCTCTGGATACTTCTTTCTGCTTACAAGAATTCATGAGGTGAGCAGTCTGCTCCATCACGTGCTCCCCACCATGATCCTTTGCCTAACCACAGGCCTACAAGCAATGGAACCAAACCATTAAGGACTAAAACCTTTGAAACCCTGAGCCAAAATAAAGCTGTCCACCTTGATATTGTTTTTCTCTGTTATTTTGTCACAGCAATGGAAATCTGTCTAACACTAGATGACAATTGTTTTTGTGTTTCTTTATTTATTCATTTATTTTTATTCATTTTCTATTGGAAACTCTTAATAAGGATTTTGTTTGTCTAAACCAAAAATAACTGCAGATCAGAATTCTGCTTGGAGCCTTATGACCAAATAATACAATTATTTTTCTAAATCAGCGTGTCACTTAGATCTACCCTTTAGCTTTAGTTCTGCATTTCTGAATGTCTTCAATATAGCTCCTCCAAGAAATCCTCTCAGGCAGAGGTTTGCCAGACCTGGCTTTTGTTATCTAATTGAAGCCTATTGTGTGCATCTATTTCCAATCTATTACATACAAAATGTTTGCAGGATGGAAATCAGCAAAGTCTGCAACCCCCACCTTCCTGGGAGAACAGATGTATCAGTACACTCCTGCTCAGAGGAATCTCAAAGTCAGTTGTCCAATTAGAATATTTTCTCTCCCTCAAGTCATCTGCTGCTGCTTCTCCTCTCTGTGAGTGGCATCACCTTTCGGAATCCTAGACACTCTCTGCTTCATTTGTCCCCTCAGACACTATGGAGTCAATGTGCAGTTACTACTAGGGTTGTCCCTTTCATCACTAGGAATATAAACTCGTAAATGAGCATGTGGCAACCCAGTTAAAATACATTTCCTGGACCCCATGGCGATTAGGCATGGCCATGGGATCACTTTCTCTGAAATGGAATAGAAATAGAGGCAACATACGGCTTATCTTCTCCATTCTCTCTTTCCTCCCACTACCTGCTGCAAACTAGGTGTGGCAGTAGCTCGTTTGACTGTGGGCATGAGGACAATCTCCTGGAATAGGGGGTTCCATGTTTCTTTGAAATATGGACCCTTTTGGCTATTTTGTGAAGCCTTTAGACTGCTTCTCCAACTAATGTTTTAAAATACATAAAATAAAATTTACAGAGTGATAACAATATAATTATGTTGAGGAACCCTGATCAACATTTTAAATACCTCAATTTCTTTTACATAGTCACATAACAATTCTTTATTACACACACACACAAAAACAAAATTTAGCAGTAGATCTTTTTCTACTAATTTCCAAGCAATGATAAGTATGGATGATATTTCGCGATTCTTTAAAAACTATGTCTTGCTATGAAGATATCTCTGATTTCAAACTGCAGACTAAGCCACAGGTCTGCTAAAACTGCTGTGATTCATTGTTAGTATTCATAACTGAGGAGATTGCTAAACTTCATTTGAAAGCTAGTGAAAATAAAGATGTAATGTTTCCTCTTCAAGTCACAGACCTCCTAAATTCTATCCATCAAACCCAGGTTTAGACCACATGCAGAGGATGGCAGAGCTCTCAGGATACTTGGCTTGCTGGAGGACATCAACGTTATGAACCTAACTGAACAGTCCTAGGAAAGAGAGAGAAATAAATACCTATCTTGTTTCTTGTTTGAGGCTTCACATTTTGAGGTCTTTTTTTGAGACTTTGCATTTTGAGGTCTTTTTTTTTTTTTTTTTAAATTTCCTCCAAGTGATTCAGCCTGTTTGTATCTGCCTAGTTGGTATGTCTTCAGTTAGTGGTCCTCTTTCTATCATCACTATTGCTGCTTTTGACACATGTATCTTCAACATATTGCTTACAATTTGCTTTGCTTAAATAAACAAACAAGCCAAAAACACCTTAGCCAGGCCTGGTGGCATAAACCTGTAATCCCAGTGACTTGGGAGGCTGAGGCAGAAGAATTGCAAGTTCAAATAGCAATTTAGGTCCTAAGCAACTTAGTGAGACCCTGTCTCAGAATAAAAAGTAAAAAGGGCTGGGCATTTAGTTCAATGGTAATCCTCCCTTGGATTAAATCCACAGTACTGAAAAACTAAACCAAACCAAACAAAACAAAACCTTAGACATGCAATAGAAATAAGTGCAGTTTAAATGCACAATTTTATGAGTGTTGTCAAATGTACACACACCTGTGTAGCCATCAAAACATACATAATATAACCTTTACCCCAAAAGTTCCCTGTGCCCTTTGCTAATCAATTTTCTCCACCGTTCTGCCTACTCTGCTTCTTGGTCCCTGGCTATCACAGATCTGATTTTCGGTGCCATAATGAGATTTGTATTCCTAGGATTTAATATGAATGGAATTATGCAGAATCTACTCTTGTGTGTCTGGGTCTTTTGATAAATGGTCATGTTTTTGAGGATTCATCTGTTTTGATGCATTTATCAATTTCTTTTCATTATCAAATAGTATTCCATTTTGTGGTTGTATCATAACATCATTTTTATCATTTTATCAACATTTGAGTGATTTCAATTTGGGCTCACGTGAATAGAGCTGCTATGGATATTAATTTGTAGTTCTTTGTGTAGATAAGGATTTTCATTTCCTTTTGGTAAATACCCAAGAGTGGAATGCCTGATTCACATGGTGCGTAGATGTTTAACTTTTGGTACATCTACCAAAAGCCAGCAGGACTTTGTTACTCTTCATCTGTAGATATATTGAGGGAGAATTGCTCTAGTAACAATATTGAGACTTCTAATTTGTGATCATAATTTAAAAAAAAACCAGAAAATAGTATTACATAATAATTGGTATTGAGGTAAAAAATGTAGGGAAAAAGTATTACAGATGTACATGAGGCAGTTAATTGAAAATATTATGCTCTTTTCCAGGTTTTATGCTCTTTCATTATCAGTTTCCATTTTTTCTCATTCTAAATAAATATTCAGCTCTGTATCTAAAAAAAAA
>JAJEJO010005102.1:0-12493 GCA_020662805.1 Glaucomys volans | reverse complement strand
TTGAAGAACTATTGTTAATATCCTGAAAGTCTAAATCTGCTGATGGCAAATTCTCAAAATTACATTTGCCCCTCTTATTTTACTTTCATTTTTGAGGTACATTTTTACTGAGTGTGATTCTGTTTTGTTAGGTATTTTCTTTTCCATTTGTTCATTTGTGTTTTATTAGAAGAGAGCATCAGCACTTTGAATATGTTATTTATTTTCCTCTTACTCCCCTAATTACTCTTTGTTCCTCTCTTACTTTCTCTTGGGTTCTAGTTTTCAAGCCCTCACTGTCTTGGGAACTCTGTGATGCTTCAAACAGATTAAAACTCAAATTATTCAGCTTTTCTAGTTACGAGGTTATGAGGTATATATTCATCCTATATAATATTTTTCTTTCATAATGTTTTATTTCATTTTTACTTAATTTTCTAAATAAATTATTGTGGCTAATATATAGAAATACCAATACTCTATCTTTATGTTGCTTTTTTTTTAATCAGTGTGCATCCAGAACACAGATGATTAGAAGTGGCCATACTGGACATCTTTATCTTATTTCTACTGTTAGTTTCAGATTTTACATTGTGTGCATATTTGTTTTTAGTGCCTTCTATTGGGCTGAAGAAGTTCTTTATCAGTGGAAGGAAATTGGGTTACTGTCAAAGTCATTTTTCCTGATTCATTAAGGTATTTGTCTGATTTTTTTTACTTATATCTTTAAATGTCATAAATTGCATTAATATATTTTCTAAAGTGAAACAGTGGCTGAAAATCCAGCTGGGTTTAATGTGTATAGCAGTTTTAACACAATTATGTTGCACTGTTGGTAAGAGTACAAATTAATAGTCTTTTTTTTTTTTTTTTTTGTTGTTCTGTGGATTAGAACCCAGGGCCTGTGCAAGCACTCTACCAACTGAACTATATCCCCAGCTAATACAGTAATTTTGGAAGCAGTTAAGCTGTGCTCTGTTTTCTTTCTTTCTGTTTTTTTTTCTTTTTTTGGGGGGGGTAAGTTCTCCTGCTTAGTCTTAGTTGAAGCAATCCAATTTGAGTGTGTTGCAGAGGATTTGTTGGTTAGATCCATAAAGAATCACATACAAAATTTTATTTCTGTTGATTGTGTATCTGCCTGTAATTGTTGGAAATTGCTAGACTTTAGCATGCATTGGTATGAAATGGCTGAGAAAAATGCAGTGGACGTGCACTGGGAGACACTACCCAGCAATAGAAGCTCCTTAGTGGGTTTAATTACAACATGGAGTGCTGTTGTAAGTAAGTGGAAAAGGCAGTAAACATGAGAAGTCTTTATTACAACATCTCCATGTGAATTGAAATACACATGTAAAGCATACTATAAGGACTCACACATATTCAAAAGCACAAACAAAGTTCTTGCTTTCTAAACTTTATGAGCTCCTGTTGCCCACCTGGGCTGGGTTGCCCCTGCAACAATCCAAACTCAATGGTCTGTCCCTAATTTAGAACCCATCTCTCAAGGAAGCTTTCCAGAACAACCCTAGACCACTCTGATGTCTGCCATATCTGAAATCCTGTGGCACATTTGTACATTTTCCCCCCAGACAATGTTACACATGACACAAGGCAAAGGAACATTATCAGCAGTAAACAGGTATTTTTAAACATATTTTCTCTCTCTTCAACTAGATGTTAGCTGAGTGACTCTCCACACTCGCTCCCCATGGAGCTCTGGGTACTACTGCTGGTTGGTTCTCAGGAAAATACTTTATCTTCACGCCGTGTGAAACTCAAGACCAGCCTGTCCTTGTTAGAAGACAGACTGTCACTTCATGTTTTGTTTTCCACGCTTTCCTTCTAAGCTTTCCCCCTTTCTTCTCTTTCTCTTACTTGAGAGAAGACCTTGGCAGAGAGTGGTCTTTCTAATATCTTTTCATTCCTCTATGCACTGATGGCTGGTAGGACTAAAGAGAGAGAATAGCAGACTCTCCATGGATTTCCTGATCAACTGTTATGTAGATCTCCCCACCTGGGTAGCTGGGAAAATCTTGTTACATCTTTACTCATTCTTGTAACTATTTAAAACTTGTTTTTTGCCTTGCCTGTAAACACTTGCTTCTATCAACCTGTATTCAATGTCACCTGGCTCATTATTATCTTGGGGCATGGATTTGAATAAGCAATAAAATCCTACAATTACAGGTACTAAGTTTCAGTTTGATGATTGGATCAGAGTAAAAAGTCCTGGTGTTGTACAGCACAGCACAGTGACTGTAGTCAATAATAATGTATATTTAAAAATAGCGAAAAAAGGATTTTTAATGCTTTCACCACAGGGAGATGATAAATAATTGAGGTGATAGATATGCCAGTTAAGCCTGATTTAATGATTTCACAATACATGCACGTATTCAAACCTGTGTATATATGTATATGTATACATATATACACGTATATACATGTATCACATTATACCCTATCAATTTATACAATTATGTGTCAAATAAAAATCAAAGCATTTTAATAAGAACAGCATAATTAGATGATGTAATTCCACAGGCCCTGCTAACTGGAAGTTTGTGAGATATTCTCTGAGATTCCTGCTTCTCTTCCCATATGATACCAGAGTCCCTTAGAAATGTAACCTTAGTTCTAAGATAGCTATGGTGCTTAAGATCATAGCGTAAACTCATCTCATCTGTTCTCCTACGTGGGCAGAGTGTCCTGAAAACCTGCAGTCTCAGGACGGCCCCACATAGGAGGAAGCAGTGCCAGTGAACATGTGCAGAGAGCAGGTGGGTGGCTGAGAGGGTGCTACCTGCTTGGGAGGGATCCCTAGGAAGAGGGGCTTATTTGCTCTGTGGGGTAGGGAAATTGGGTGTGGCCCATTCTCCTGCTGAGAAAGATCTATGTTTCATGTTCTTCCTTCTAGTACCTTCCATTTGGTCAGGCAACTCTTCCTTCAGCTCCAACTCTCTTCCTAAGCCTGAATGCCCAACCTTGTGGCAATTCCTAACCCAAGAATTGGTTTTTAAGTTTATAAGTGACATGTATTCACCAAACAATGTTGCAGTGTTTCTCAGACTATCTGTAGTAAAAAAAAGAAATTATGTATGTTTTCAATTTTCATACTGTAACCTACCTCTATAAATACACACACATATATATATTTACACATATATAAATATATATTAAAAATCTCTATAAATGCCCTTGGTAATGTGAAATTGTTGTGCAAGTTCTGAATGCTTACTACTGCTATTTCCTTTTCCTTGATGAGGACACGAAATTGATGGACCAGCCACATCTCAAGGATTTTCCACTTGCTGTTCTATCTCTATGATCTCTTTTTCATTCTCATTTTTCATGGGTCCCTTCTTTCCATCTTTCCTTTTCCTTCCTTTTTAAAATTTTCTTTCTTTCTTTTCCCTCCCTGCTTTCCTTCTTTCTCTTTCTCTTCCTCCCTCCCTCTCTTCCTCCCTACCTCCTCTCTTCCTTTCTCTCTCTCTCTCTCTCTCTCTTTTTTTTTTTTACTGGCAATTGAGTCCAGGGGCACTCTGTCACTGGGTTATATCTCCAATCCTTTTTATTTTTTATTTAGAGACAGGGTCTGGGTAAGTTGATGAGACTGGCCTTGAATTGTGGTCTTTCTGCCTGAGCTTCTGGAGCAGCTGAGATTACAGGTGTGCACCACCACCACACTGACCTGTCAACCAGAGATTGTCCCATTTGTAATGCTTCTCTCAGATGCTTCTCTAACTACTCACCTGTCACCACCACACAGCACTCTACCACATTATCCTGTCATATGCTTTTTTTGTCATGTTTTACTATAAAATTTGGAATTATTGTATGACAATTATAGTATTATTTTATATCTTTTCATATTATTTTTATTATCTTTTACCTTTAAAAGAAATATAACGTCTTTAATGGCAGATATTTCACATGACTTCTTGACCACTGTGTGCCCAAAGCTAGAATGGTATGTGGTACCTGATGGGGACTCAGTCAATATTTCTGATGATCTGAGTATACCTTGAGAACTGAACTGCAAACTGCAGTTCACTGACAAGTGAATAGAAAATGTATTATCCCCTTCCCAAAGGAAACTGGGTGGACAGGATTAAGATGTCTTATTATATCTCTTTTCCCCAGATACACCAAGCGTAGATTGGAGCCCTTTCATACAAAATTAAGGAAAAATATGGTGCCAGATTATTTTATGATACTTACATTGTCCTAGTAAACTGACATTCTCATATCAGTCATTCTTTTTGGTCACATTTTGGGATGGTCTATTAAAATGCAAATGAGTAATTAAAATGTTAACTTTCCTGCACCAACTTGCACTCCCACCAGCAATGTATGAGTGTACCCTTTTCCCCACATCCTCGCCAACACCTGTTGTTGCCTGTCTTCTTAATAAGAGACATTCTAATTGGGGTAAGATGAAATCTTAAGGTGGTTTTGATTTGCATTTCTCTTATAATGAGGGATGTTGAACATTTTTTCATGAATCTGTTGAATGCTTGTAGATCTTCCTCTGTAAAGTGTCTGTTCATTTCCTTGGCCCATTTATTGATTGGGTTATTAGTGTTCTTGGTGTAAAGATTTTTGAGTACTTTGTAGATTCTGGAGATTAGTGCTCTGTCAGTGTGGAGATTCCTTAGGAAACTTGGAATGGATCCACCATTTGACCCAGCTATCCCACTCCTTGGCCTATGCCCAAAGGACTTAAAATCAGATTACTACAGTGATGCAGCCACACCAATGTTCATAGCTGCTCAATTCACAATAGCTAGATTGTGGAACCAACCTAGATGCCCTTCAGTAGATGAATGGATAAAGAAACTATGGTATATATACACAATGGAGTATTATTCAGCCATAAAGAAGAATAAAATTATGGCATTTGTAGGCAAATGGATGATGTTGGAGACTGTTATGCTAAGTGAGATCAGCCAATCCCAAAAATCCAAAGGCCGAATGGTCTCTCTGATAAGTGAATGATGATGAATTATGTGGGGGAAAGGGTGGCTAGAATGGAGGAAGGATAGATAACACAGGGAAGGCAGGGGTGGGGTCGGGGTGGGGAGGTAAGAATAATAACCAAATGTGTGACAGACATCATTGCCCTGTGTACATGTATGAATGCACAGATGGTGTGACTCTACTTTGTATACAACCAGAGAAACAATAGCTGTATTCCATTTGTGTTCAATGAATCAATAAGCAAATTTAAAAAAATTAACTTTCCTGTGTAGATTATAGGATCCAATGTTGTTGATTATTTACAGAAGTGCTTTTCAAATGTTTTCAGTAGTGGTGATTTTTCCCAGAGCAGAAGCTCACCCCAAAGTACAATACACACATAGTGAGGGTGGATGATACTGGGACTGAATCAGTGTGGGTGAATCTACACCCAGCCTACCAGCCGCCTCTCCTGACTACTGTCCCATAATCACACTGAGTACTGGTATGAGAATCATAAATCTTATACGCACCCTTTTAACTGGGAAACTGATGCTCAGAGAACTGAAGTGAATTATCCAGAGTCTTAAAATGACTGGCAGCAATGGAACTGAAACCCAGATCCTTCAGTTCTAGTACATTGTGCTTTCACCTGAGATATCCTGGTATTCCTGGAGCTAAACTCTATTGTCAGATTAGAGCCTTGTAGTGGGAGTTCCTACAAGGAGAGACAAGTCAGAAGTTTCTGGGAGTCGGGGCCTCACTTTGAATTTTGCTTCTTCCCTAGGACTGTGGGAGAATTGCCTTATAAGACTTCTCTTTGGAAATCAGCTCACGCCTGTCTATGGTGGAAGAAATAATGAAATGAGACTTCTTTCTCCAAGTGTTTGTTACAATTACCTAATAGCTCTCAATTTTTTATGCAGCAGAGAGAACTTTCACCCATACATGTCTCAACTTCCCATTTGTGAAAAGTGGCATGACTCTGATTGAGGAGGGTAAGACCTTTACATGACTATTCTTAGTTTCATTTGTAAGTAAAAGTTCAGAGTAGAAATAGTTTATTTGGTTGAACTGGTGGGACCATATCAGTTACAGTGAAGGTTATCTTCTTAGGCTAAATGAGAGCCAAACATGACATCTGGCATACTAGCAGGCACTTAGTAGATCTTTTTTTTAA
This sequence comes from Glaucomys volans, assembly GCA_020662805.1. Classification (NCBI taxonomy): domain Eukaryota; kingdom Metazoa; phylum Chordata; class Mammalia; order Rodentia; family Sciuridae; genus Glaucomys; species Glaucomys volans. The sequence continues at coordinate 6,375 of JAJEJO010005102.1, read as the reverse complement.
AAACTTTTTAAATTTGTCCTAATTAGTTACACATGAGAGTGGAATGCATTTTGACACATTGTACACAAATGGAGCATAACTTCTCATTACTTGGCTGTACATGGTGCTGAGTCACACCAGTACTGTATTCATATATGTATATAGGGTAATAATGCCTGTCTCATTCTACCGTCCTTTACATCCCCACCACCCCACCCCTCCCCTCACTCCCCTCTGCACAATCCTAAATTCCTTCATTCTTCCCTATGACACCCCCATCAACACCATGGATCAGCATCCACTTATCAGAGAGAACATTCAGCCTTTGGTTTTGTGGGATTGGGTTATTTCACTTGCAGGATATTCTCTAGTTCCATCCATTTACCTGCAAATGCCATAATTTCATTCTTCTTTAAGGCTGAGTAATATTTCATTGTGTGTATATACCACATTTTCCTTATCTATTCATCTGTTGAAGGGCACCTAGGCTAGTTCCATAGTTTAGCTATTGTAAATTGAGCTGCTATAAACATTGATGTGGCCTTATCACTGAAGTATGCTGATTTTAAGTTCTTTGGGTATAAACTGAGGAGTGGGACACCTGGGTCAAATGGTAGTTTGACCACCATACTACTCCATACTACTTTCTGTAGTGGTTGCATAATTTGAAACCCCACCAGCAAATGTATGAGTGTACCTTTTTCCCCATATCTTTTCCAACACTTATTATTGCTTGTATTCTTGATAATTGCCATAGAGTGGTTTTAAGTTGCATTTCTCTAATTGCTAGAGAGATGAACATTTTTTAACATGTTTGTCGATTGATTATATTTCTTCTGTGAAGTGTCTGTTCAGTTCCTTAGCCCATGTATTGATTAGGTTATTTGGGTTTTTTTTTTTTGTTTTTTTTGGTGTTAAGTTTTTTGAGTTCTTCATATATCTTGGAGATAAGTGCTCTATTTGAGGTGCATGTGATAAAGACATTCTCCCATTCTGTAGGCTCTCCAAGTTATTGCTTCCTTTGCTGAGAAAAAGCTTTTTAGTTTGAATCCATCCCATTTATTGATTCTTAATTTTATTTCTTGCACTTTAGGGGAGTTGTTAGGGAAGTTAGGTTCTAAACTGACATGATGAAGATTTGGGCCTACTTTTTCTTCTATTAGGCTCAAGGTCTCTGTTCTAATACTGGAACAAGATAGGGATGCCCTCTTTCACAGCTTCTATTCAAAATAGTCCTTAATACTCTAGCCAGAGCAATCAGACAGATGAAAGAAATTAAAGGACTATGAATAGGGAAAGAACTCAAACTATCATTATTTGCTGATGACATGATTCTATATTTAGAAGATCTATATTTAGAAATTCCACCAGAAAACTTCTAGAACTCATAAATGAATTCAGCAAAGTAGCAGGGTATAATGTCAATACCCATAAAGCAGATGCATTTCTGTACATAATCAATGAGTCCACTGCAAGAGAAATTAGGAAAACAACCCCATTCACAATAGCCTCACAAAAAATAAAATACTTGAAAATCAATCTAACAAAAGAGGTGAAAGACCTTTATAATGAAGACTCCAGAGCACTAAAGAAATAAATTGAAAACCTTCAAAGATGGAAAGATCTCGTGTGTTCTTGGATAGGCAGAATTAACATTGTCAAAATGGCCATACTACCAAAGGTGTTAAACAGATTTAATGCAGTTTCTATTAAAATCCCAATGCTGTTCTTCATAGAACTGGAAAAAGCAATCATGAAATTCATTTGGAAAAAGAACAGACCCACAATAATCAAAGCAATCCTTAGCAAGAACAGTGAAGCAGGATGCATCACAATATCACACCTTAAATCATACTACAGAACAATAGTAAAAAAAACGGCATGGTATTGGCACCAAAACAGACATGTAGACCAATGGTACAAAATAGAAAACACAGAGACAACCCCACATAAATACCATTATCTCATACTAGACAAAGGTGCCAAAACCTTACATTGGAGAAAAGATAGCCTATTCAACAAATAGTGCTGGGAAAACTGGAAATCCATATGTAGCAAAAAGAAATTAAACCTCTGTTTCACCCTGCACAAAAATCAACTCAAAGTGGATCAAAACTTAGGCATTAGAACAAAGACCTTGCACCTAATTAGTAGATGTTTTTACCTAAATCAATGAATTTTGGAGATTCATTGATTTGGTAATTTTGTTACCTAGCAAATATTGTTTAAAAATGTTAATTTGATTGCCAACTAAATAATGAGGTAGGTGGATATTGTTTGTTCCATATGTAATTGCTGTATCCTAGGCATCAATGATGCTCAAATTGAGATCCTGGAAAATGTCTGTCATGGCAAGATATTGAATTTAATCATGAGAGTTGCCAAATCTTTCCAATTCATGTTGCATCACCCTGATGTTTTCTGTTTTAATAATGACTGTAGAGTCTGGGCTTCTCAAAAGGAGTGTTTGAACAACTTTGTGAATATTGAGAGTCCTTTGGATGAAAACATCAATGGGAAAGGGTCTGAAATGCTAACCAGAGAAATAACAATGACAGTATTTCCGCCCCCCCCCCCAGTTCTGTCAATGATTGGGTGGTAACATAAATCTCTGAATGAATGGAGAGATGATCCAACCATGGGGTAACCACATTTTGCCACTGGATGTTGATACTTCTGTCCAACTTTACAGCAAATTAGTGTTGACATTTTCCAGCCTCATGTAGATCCACAGACCAGTGCCAAAGTCCCAACATGAAAGGAAAATAAATTTACAAAGATTGACAAATCATGCTAAATGCATAGAACTGGAGAACATCATGCTAAGTGAAATATCCCAAACTTAGAAAGTCAAAGGTCAAATGATTTCTCTTACATGGAGAAACTAGAGCAGAATAAGGGGGAAATAGGTGTGAGATCTCATCAAAATAGAACAGTGATCAATGGAGTAAAGAAAGTGAATTGATTGGGAGAGAGAGAGAGAAGGAAAAAAGAAGGAATGGTGGAATGAATCTGAATGGTGGAATGAATCTTTCCAATTTATATGTATGAATATGCCACAGTGAATTTTGCCTTTACATATATCATATGTAACCATGTAACCAATACCAATTTAAAAAACCATATAAATAGAAAAAAAGATTTGTAGAGTAAAGGAAAAGCAGCAGGGGTGGGAGGAGGAGGGGAAAGGGAAATACTAGGTTCTGAAACGTAGCAAATTATATTCCGTGCTTGTACAATTATGTCAAAACAAACCCCATATTATGTATAACTATTTATAAAAAAGATTGACTAGTTGTAGAGATAGGAGGAAACGTTTGGTGCTTAGACACAAATAAAATAATCATGTCTGGTTTATTATAGATTTAACTGAGGGGATACTTATGAAACTTACTTGAACAATTAAAAATGTTATACATATATACTAGATTATGTATGCCCTTTGGCAGAATCATGCAGATTGAAATGGACTGATGATAGTGAAGTCTCTGGAAAAACTTCACTGAAGGACTCTGTGATCAGTATTGTACTTGTTGTTTTTGTAGAACTTGTTAACAGTAGACTAAACTCATTTGAGGATAGAGAACGGTAACTAATGTTATTTACATTAAGAAATCCAAATAAACCTATTTCCCCAAAAGTTTTGTAAATTCCCTAAGGTCTCAGTTATGTCCCCTATTTCTATGTTTTCCTCCATATGCATGGAAGGTACTGAGTACATCATCTATAAACAGTATTACTGTTTATTTGTGAAGTTGTTTACGTTTATGAAGCATTCATTTGGACTGAGGCAGCCACTCATGTCAAGGGCCCTCATTTATGTTTTTAATTGCCTTGTCATAGAAAAGAAAACCAAGATAGGAATTTACCTGCCCAGGATTACATAGTTTCTGCCAGAATCACACTTAAAAGTTTCCACTCTTCTTGTGAAATTAGTCTACCTGATCTAGGTATTTCTGGAAATAATCACAACCAGAATACAATAAGGTGAAGTTTTTCCATTTTCATCATGCTGATTATACTTTTATCTGAATATCAAGGCCAACGGATTTATAGCAAGACCAGCAGTGGGAAATGTGTACTAAATTGTTGCCAGTACTTTGTAATGTACTACCTTAGAGTAGGGCTAAATTTGAAGTCTTAACCCAGTGACTCAAAAACAGACATGCTGGAGGGTTATTTGGAAGAAAATGTCAAAACTATTTTCTTCACTCTGCTTCCACCTTACTTTGGTTTTCTCTTCCAATGCACATGATGGCCAGAGAATTAAACTTTTAACAAAACGTACAAGAGATGTTTTCCTACTGCATCATCCAAGATGAGCTGAAGAAGGTAATTACCTTAGTAATGCAATACTTTGTAGAAATAAGAGACCCACCATTGTAGAATGTGATATTGAGGATCATCACCAGACCTTTGCTTTTGTAGTTGAGGAAACTTAGGTCCCAAGGAGTTGAGTCTTTTAATGGAATTCAGGACTTAAATCTCTCTCTCTGTTGGGAATTCTCCTTGGAACTTGGAGCCCAGGCTCTACCAATATCCTTCTGTATTGAGACAACTGACTTTCTTACTAAGCAGGAGATCCTAAGCCTTATGTATCCAAGGGCAGGATGGAGTCACCATAACTGTATAGTCCTCAGTGATAGGAGCAGGGTCCAGGGCATAGAGGAGCAAGTAGTGATCGTTTCCTGGGTAGGATGGTAAATATCTATTAGTTGATTCTGAGTTATTGTTGGTGCACTCTTGGCTTAGTAAATAAATCAACAGGACTAGGATGTTGAATTCTAGATCCAACTCTGACATTAACTAATAATAGTTGCAATTTTGGTTTTATTTTAATTTTAATTTTAATTTTTTTTGGTGGGGTGAGTGGAGGGCTGTCATTATGTGTCAGTGTGCCTTGCAGAGTTCTGAATTCTGAGGCCAAAGAAGTGGTACAGGATTGCACTCCTAGTTGCTCCATGGCAGTGGAAGTACTGCTTTCTCAGCAAGAGGGATGAAAGAGGGATTTCCCTAAAATCCAATTTCAGACAGTCAGAGTGTCTTAGAGCATCAGAAATTTGGTACATTGAACAAAGAGGAAAGAGTACAATGGAGCCAAGCTGGTTACAGCAGAGATACTTGTTCACCACAGAGGAAAGGGATAAGTGTGAGAAATACAATGAACAGATTTGGTGTAGAGAAATCTGAGACCAGAAAAGTAGCCTGAACTTAGCTGATTCAATGATTGTACTTTAAACTGGTGCCTGAAATGTGCTCTGTGGTTCTCAACTGATTGTGAAGAGCTGCAGCAGAGCCATCTTGAGCTGGCCACACTGCAGGTCCAGCTGTGGAGCTGGGCAGCAAGCACCTACCATGTAGCCTAGTGTGTACCTAGCAGAATGTGAGTGAAACAGGCACAGAGAAGATTGTATCCAGGGGTATGTATCAGTAAAACCAAAGGGAGCCCAACTCACTGTTCCATTCAGTCTGGCGGCACCTCTGACTATCTGAAGTGGGTCAAGAATCTGAACAGGCAGATGTGAATACAGTCGGGGACTAAGCTTGGGAAGGTTATGTTCAAGGGCAGGGATTATTTTGAGGATTGCTTCCTACAAGTATAATTCTTGAGTCTCCTGAGATCCAGGATACTGACAGAGATTGGCAACTGTCAATTCCTAGGGTGTGTTGATCTAATCTCTCCAGATACCATGCAATAAAGTCCCTTAGGCCTGATTAGACCTAAGCCATAGCTGCCAGAACTACCCTTCTCAGAGAACTCAGCATTAACCTGGGAGTACATAGATATAGTCTTGCAGACAAAATTCCCAACAGACAGTACTTCTCACTATATCCAACCTTGTAATGGAGAGTACAGATGCTGAGAGCTATTTCATTCAGTTTCAATCTTAGGCAACTCCAAATGGCAGCTCAGAGAGCAACTCGAAAAGAGGAAGGGGTTACCATCCAGCTCTTACAAGTTCTCTTATTCTCTCTCCCCTGCCCTCTCTTTCTCTCTTCCCCAAGAAAAACCAGAAAAACAGTTGGGCATAGGTGGTGACTATCCATTCTCGCTGACTATTTTGACCACCTCAATGGAGATGATACCTTCGTTTTTCATTAAGAATCGTTTTCATTTTCTCATTGGTGTTGTTGCTATGCTGATTCTTTTATGGACACATATACATATTTTTAAAATGTTTTCCCTCATTTTTATAATTTTAAACATGTAGTTATTTTTCTTTGTCTTATCTTTTGAGGGTTTTGGTTTTGGGTTTGTATATTTTGGTCGTGTTTTCATTTGTTTTTTTTTTTCTCTCTGTTTCTCTTTTCTCCTCCTAATAGCCAAATTCTCTTGTTCTCTCTCTCCCTTTACCTCGTTTCTCCTATTTTTCCCTTCCTTCCTTATAACCATCA
>JAJEJO010005101.1:0-16270 GCA_020662805.1 Glaucomys volans | reverse complement strand
AGCAATTAGAGAAATTCAAATCAAAACTACTGTAAGATTTCTTCTCACACTCCAGTCAGAATGATAATTATCAAGAATACAAGCAATAATTAGTGTTATTGAAGATGTGGGGTAAAGTGTACACTCATACACTGCTGCTGGAACTGCAAATTGGTGCAACCACTCTGGAAAGCACTATGGAGATTCCTCAGAAAACTTGGAATGGAACCACCATTTGATCCAGCTATCCCACTCCTCAGTTTATATACATAGGACTTAAAATCAGCATACTAGAGTGATGCAGCCATACTGATGTTTATAGAAGCTCAATACGCAATAGCTAAACTATAGAACCAACCGAGATACCCTTCAACCGATGAAGAGACAAAGAAAATGTGGTATATAAACACAACAGAATATCATTCGGTCTTCTACAAGAATGAAATTATGGCATTTTCTTATAAATGACTGGAGTTGGAAAAAACCATGCTAAACAAAACAATCTAATCCTAACAAACCAAAGATAATTTTTTTTCTCTGATATGCTAATGATGATCCATTAGCAGGGGGGTTGAAAAAGAATGGAGAAGCACTGGATTGGGCAGAAGGGAGTGAGGAGAGGGGATGTGGGGATGTGAAAGATAGTGGAATGAGATGGACATTAATACCCTATTCACATGGATGATTGCCATGAATGGTGTAACTCTGTATCGTGTACAGAGAAATGAGAAGTTGTGCTCCATTTGTATACAGTGACTTAAAATGCATTCTGCTGTCATGTGTGGCTAATTAGAACAAATTAAAAATTAAAAACCAAGAAAATACCCATTATTCTTCCTAGGAAATAAATGGGAATACAACACTCTAAAGAATGTTTATGCACCCTTGAATAATCTTAAGAAACAAACTGATATTTTGGTAGTCCACTCCTCAGGAAGAAAGAGGGTAATAAATATTCATACATTTCTCAAGTTTGAATCAAGGTTTTCTAAATAAGTTTTAAGGTGGGCTCAACACAAAGCTCTTATTAACAGTTGCACTTTCTCTAAATCTTAAACAATTCCACATGTTCCTTTCCACAAATTACACTTTTGCCTCATGTTAATTTTCCATGATACAGATTTTTTGTCTGCTTTTCACCTCAAAATCCCTTCACCCACCAAGCCCATTTGAAGTATTATCCACCATTACTGAAAAAAATTTCAGCTTTATTATTTTCATGTTATGTTAAATCTCACAGCATTCAGCCTACAGAAACCATTTAAATCAGACCTACAATATAAGTATTCAATGAATAATGTAAGCTGAACTTGTATCTCCATACAGTAACCCCTTCAAAAATATTATACCTTATAGCTCCACAATCACTAATTATGAAAAAGAACAGTAACTAATTATATATTCAGCTAATCGAGACAAACCATGTAAAAGAAAACTTAAGGACAGGCTATTTCATTTTGGAAGCATGGCATGGGAACCACATGTGTGGGAACACACACTTAAGGGGAAGGCATGTTCCATGACATGTGCACTTGGCAATACTGTCATCCATTACAAGAGGGTGCACCCAAAACCATGTCTACCAATGGTATTTGAAACACAATGTACTAAGTTTTTTAAACTGTGGCCACAGCGATTCTGTCTACATGCATATATCTCTTCTAGGTTTCTCATGTGACCTTCTGAAAAGTACATACTCATGCATGATCTCTCTCTAAAGCAAACACATGGACAACATTCCAAACAAAGGAAATAGTGAAGAACGGTTCATGGAAAATAAGGATCTCATAATATATAATTATTTGGATTACATAGTTATGACGCATGCTTACTTGTTTTTCAAATAGTAATTCCAAAGAGGGGAAAAATGATGCAGAGCATAGGTTGTCTTCTTGGAACTCAGAAGCAAAAGGAGAATTGAAAGGTCTGTGCAAAGCACATAGTGAAATAATCAGTGTTCTTAGCAACACAATTGCTCTGATCAATACATTTTTCTGCCAAGGAGATTCACCCATTCACATTATGAACACAATCTGCAGCATGGGGCAGGGGGTACATATCCTCACAGATTCCAACAGGTTCATACAACACTTGTACACAAATGAAGGTTTGTGTGCTTGATATCTGCCCATATGGATGCAAAACCAAAACCCTTGCTTTTTTTGTCACTTTCAACCTGTGTGCAAGAAGAGTCACACACACACACACACACACACACACACAGGCACACAGATCAAGATCACAATTCCAACATGCACCTAGCCAAGTAGACATGCTGAATCTACTGCTCCAGTCGGTGTTCCCCCTTCAGGCCTCTGACCTTTAAAAGCAAACAGAAAAGAGTCCTGCTTGAAGGAGGGTGTGCCTGGGGAGGGTTCCAGAGAGGAGATCCTGTACAATTCAGCAGCTTAGGCTAAGCAAGTATAGACTACCTGGGTGATTACAGAAGCACACCCCGGCTAAACACCTTCACCTGTGTTACTCTAAGACCAACATTTACCTCTTCAATCCCTTAAGTGTAATTCAAGCAAGGGGCTCCTCTAACAGGTCGGTGTGGAGTGCTCTCCCCAAAACCCTATGAAATCAAAGGAGGGCCCCATGTGGCACTCTGCACACAAACCTAGGTGTATGAACACTCACAGCCAAGCAGCAGTTCCACCAACCCTGAAGCTTGGTGCCTTGGATCCCACATCAGAGGGAGAGAAAATCAAACCCAAAGTAAGCAGGTGGGGTTACCCCAGCTCTCTCCTGGTCACCTCTCACCTTATTCACATCCCATTTCAGGAACTTGGGTGGCACCTGGACACTTCCCAACCTCAGTCCTAGATATCCAACTTTGCAGCAAACCACATTCTAGAGGTTCCAGTCCCATCCCAGCCCCAAATTGACAGACCAACTTCTTTCGTTCTCTCTTCAGTTCCTTCTTTTAACTCTTTTAGCAAAAACATTTCCTATTAGAACCAAAAATATTATACTCTTTTAGTAAAGAAATATGACAATAAACCTGGCTTTGCTAAGAGATGGATGGCAAGTGCAGTCCTTACCTGGCAGTTGAGATCCAGGTGGCAGCTCCATGCAGATCCTCCATGTGTCTCCAAAATGCAGGGGTAGTGTGGTCCACCATCTATTGGTCTAATGCTTCTGGTGGCATTCAGAGAGCTGCTGTCCTTAGGTTCTCAAGTCTCTGCCTGGAGCTGTGCTTCACTTCAACTCCTGTCTTCCCAGAAACGCTGCAGCCACCTTTGGGGACCCACTAAAATCATGGGATCCGGGGTGTCACAGACTTGCCCCTTGGTGTGTGCTCCTGGCTCCAAGAGAGCTCCACCCATGGGCAGCTCTGTCATATGCTGCCTGTGGCAGCAGCTATGGCACCTACCCAAATGGCAGTGCTCCTGCTGGGACAAGCCGGCCCCCACGACCCTGGTTCCCCTGCATGCTTTGACCCTTTCTGTTCACGCCCTCCCCACACACACATTCTACCCTCTGTCCTTTTTTCCCCTTGTCTTTCTCTCTCCTTTATTTTGTAATCTTTCTCAAAAAGAGGTAGTAGATACTTTAAGTGGTAGGAGGGTCTGTCCCACCCCAAGAACTCTTCCTCTACTGGTGGTGGCAGTCCTGGCTTCTGCTGGCCCACTCCTCTTTTCCTTCCCCCCAGTCTTTCCTCCTTCCCCTCCTCCTAGCGCTGGTAGCACTGGTGTAATGCTGCCTGTTTTCAGACCCAAACGTGCCTGGTTTCTGTGCCCTTGATTTCCTACCTCCCACGTGCCAGCTTGGCGGGGGTTTTCTGCCTGGCAGGAGAGGGTGAATGCCAGTTGGGGGACACCAGCACTAGGAGCAGAGGTTATGGGCGGCCAGGCGTGGCGCCAGGGCCGGGGAAAGCGGCCAGAGATGGACCACGCTAGCCTAGGGCCACCTATAGCACCGTCTTAGGTGCGATATGAAGCGTCTAGAGGCCCGCAGAGGCCAGGCCCGGTGGCCTGGGAACGGCCTGGCTGGCAAGTGGGGGGAGACTCTCCGTGGCTTCCTGGAAGTCCGCGCCTTGGTGGTCCCGCAGTTGCTCAGTGCTCTTCTGGGTCTTGGGCGCCTGCTCTAGGGAGCGACGTCAGCTGCGTGGAGCCCAGAGCAGCGCGCAGGCGCGTAAGAGGCGGGGTTTGTTGGCACGTGCTCTGCTTGGCTGGGTGAAGTGGAGGACCAGAGGCCGCAGCTGCTTCTCTGGCCTGGCTCCCAGGGACGGACGGGGTCGCTGGCGGCTTCAGTGAAGGCGGTACCTGCCCGGAAGGGTCCCCTCCTCTACCTAGGGGCACTCACAACCTGGGCCCCTTGGGTCGTATGCCACCCTGCAGGGTGTCACCTATATATACATATATGTCTATTTTATATATATACACACACACACCCCAGGTAAAGCTGAACCAGAAGAACTTTCTTCTTCTAATACTTGGTAACAAGAAAGAAAAAGAGAAAAAAGAGAACTATACCAACTTGTAGAAAAGCAATGAACATGAAGTGAAACAAATTAGAAAAGAGAATGTTCAATATGCAAAACTAAGGCATAAATAAATGTGCTATTTATAAACAACTAATATAATCAAAGATGCAAAAGAATAAAAATTCAAAAAGCTGAATAAATACGAAAAGTTTAAGTCATTAAATATTATTCAAAGTTAATACTTAAAAACTTTAGGACATTATAGGAAGGGAGCACTTTTGGATAAAGTAACACAATTAGGAAACGAAAAGAGGTTGAACAACAGGGAAAGATTAGGAGAAGGGAAAGTTCCAGGGATAATATATTCTGTAAATGTCTGAAGAATGAAGAGGGAACCTGTTCCTGATAATGTTGTCATAAGTATTTTCAATATCAAATAAAATCCCAATTCAATTTGTGAGGCAAAATGGTCATTACTCATAAAGATAAATATTACCATACAAAAAAGGTTAAAATTTTTAAAATTCATGCAAATTTTGATCACTTTTGCATACTTATTTTCATTTTATTTTATTTTTCCATTACTAGTGTTATACATTTACGTTGTGTACTTGCAGAATGTGCAACTATTTTATATCCTTTCTTTTATAAGTTCAATATTACAATTGTCCAATATTTATATTAGAGTTTCAAATTTTTCCTTATTTTAAAAATCAAAAAAATGGGGGGTGTGACTCAGTGGTGGGGCACTTGCCTAACACATGTGAGACATGGGGTTGGATCCTCAGCACCATATAAAAATAAATAAATAAAATAAAGGAATTGTGTCCATCTATAACTTAAAAAATTGAAAAACTATAAATGCTTATTGGAAATAACTTAGATAACTCATTGGATTATGAAGAAACTAAAAATATGTACGTAATTCCACCAACCAGATACTTAAATACATTAGGATTGGAATCTTCTTTTTTAAAATTTTAAAGTTGATATACAATTCATATAACAAAAGTCATAATATTTGAATGTACAACTCAGATAATTTTTTTGTTTACTCATAATGTACAATCATCACCACTATCAATTTTTGAACATTTTGTTTCACAACAAAAAGAAACCCCATACCCATTGGTAGTCACCCCCCATTGCCTGCCATCTTCAAAGTGTGAGACAAGCACCCATCTACTTTCTGTCTATGGATTTCTTTATCCTGGATATTTTTTATATTTTTTTCTAATTAGTTATACATGACAGTAGAATGCACTCTGGCTATACGTGGTATAGAGTCACACCAGTAGTATATTCATGTATGTATATAGGGTAATAACATCCATCTCATTCCACTGTCCTACCCCTCCCATATCCACTCTTCCCTCACTCCCCTCTGCACAATCCATAGAATCCATAGTTCCTTCGTTTTTCCCTACCACCCCCCACTATGGATCACCACCCACTTATCAGAGAAAATATTTGGCCTTTGTTTTTTTGGGATTGGCTTATTTCACTTAGTGTGATATTCTCCAGCTCCATCCAATTTACCTGCAAATGCCATGATTTTATTCTTCTTTAACATCCTGGACATGTTAATAAATACGATCATTATATGTGATCCCTTGTGACCAGCTTTGAGGTTCATTCGTGTACCATGAATCAATGCTTCATTTCTTTGCATAGCTGAATAATACTCCATTGTATGCATAGGCCATATTTTGTATATCCATTCATCAGTTCTTGGACATTTGGATTTGGTCCACTTCTTGATAATTATAAATAATATTTTAAATATTCAAGTACACGTTTTTGCATGGACACATCTTTTCAGTTCTTTTGGACATGTATGCAAGAGTGGGTTTTCTGGGTCATCCCCCAATCCCAACCCACCCCTCTTATTCCTCTATGTAATCCATCCTTCCTCCATTCTTGCCTCCCTCCAACCCCCCCAGTATGTATCATCATCTACTTATAAGAGAGATCATTCGACCTTTGGTTTTCTGGGATTGGTTATCTCACGTAGCATAATATCCTCCAACACAATCCATTTACCTGCCAATGCCATAATTTTCTTCTTCTTTATGGCTGAGGAATATTCCATTGTGCATATATACCACAGTTTTTTTTTATACATTCATCTATTGAAGGGCATCTAGGTTGATTCCATAATCTAGCTATTGTGAATTGGGCAGCTATGAACATTGATGTGGCTGCATCACTGTAGTAATCTGATTTTAAGTCCTTTGGGTATAGGCCAAGGAGTGGGATAGCTGGTCAAATTGTGGGCCCATTCCAAGTTTTCTAAGGAATCTGCACACCACTTTTGAGAGTGGCTGCACTAACTTGCAACCCCACCAGCAATGTATGAGTGTACCTTTTTCCCCACATCCTCGTCAACACTGGTTGTTGGTTTGTATTCTTGATAATAGACATTCTAATTGGGTGAGATGAAATATTAGGGTAGTTTTGATTTGCATTTCTCTTATTACTATGAATGTTGAACATTTTTTCCTATATCTGTTGATTGTGTGTAGATGCTCTTCTGTGAAGTGTCTGCTCATTTCGTTAGCCCATTTATTGATTGGGTTTGCTTAATCTTGGTGTAAAGTTTTTTGAATTCTTTATAGATTCTGGAGATTAGTGCTCTATCTGAAGTGTGTGTGGCAAAGATTTTCTCCCACTTTGTAAGCTTTCTCTTCACATTGCTGATGGTTTCCATTGCTGAGAAAGAGCTTTTTCGTTTGAATCTATCACAGTTTTTGATTCCTGCTTTTATTTCTTGTGCTGTGGGAGTCATGTTAAGGAAGTCTGGTCCTAAGCCGATATGATGCAGATTTGGACCTACTTTTTGTTCTATTAGGTGCAGGGTCTCTGGTCTAATTCCTAGGTCCTTGATCCATCTTGAGTTGAGTTTTGTGCAGGGTGAGAGATAGGGATTTAGTTTCATTTTGCGATATATATATTTCCAGTTTTCCCAGCACTATTTGTTCAAGAGGTTATCTTTCTCTATTGGATGTTTTTGGCACCTTTGTCTAGCATGAGATAACTGTATTTATGTGGGTTTGTCTCTGTGTCGTCTATTCTATACCATTGACCTACCTGTCTATTTTGGTACCAATATCATGTTTTTTTGTTACTACTGCTCTGTAGTATAGTTGAAGGTCTGGTATTGTGTTACCCCCTGCTTCACTTCTCCTGCTAAGGATTGCATTAGCTATTCTGGGTCTCTCATTCCTCCAAAAGAATTTCATGATTGCTTTCTCTTTTTCTATGAGGTTTGTCATTGGGATTTTAATTGGAATTCCATTGAATTTGTACAGCACTTTTGGTAGTATGACCATTTTGACGATATTAATTCTGCCTATCCAAGAACATGGGAGACCTTTCCATCTTCTAAGGTTTTCTTTAATTTCTTTCTTTAGTGTTCTATAGTTCTCATTGTAGAGGTCTTTCACCTCTTTTGTTAGATTGATCCCCAACTACTTTTTTTGAGTCTATTGTGAATGGGGTTGTTTTACTAATTTCACTTTCAGAGGATTCTTCATTTATGAATAAGAATGCATTAGATTTGTGAGCATTCATTTTATATCCTGTTACTTTACTGAATTCATTTGGGAGTTTGAGAAGTTTTCTGGTGGAATTTTTTGGCTCCTCTCAATATAGAATCATGTCATTGGCAAGTAGGGAGAGTTTGAGTTCTTCTTTTCCTGTTTGTATCCCTTTAATTTCTTTGGTCTGTTTAATTGCTCTGGCTAGAGTTTCAAGGATGATGTTGAACAGAAATGGTGTAAGAGGGTATCCCTGACTTCTTCCAGTTTTTAGGGGGAATGCGTTCAGTTTCTCTCCATTTAGAATGATGTTGGCCATTGACTTAGCATAGAGAGTCTTTACAATGTTAAGGAAGGTTCCCACTGTCCCCATTTTTTCTGGTGTTTTGAGTATGAAAGGGTGGTGTATTTCATCAAATGCTTTTTCTGTATCTATTGAAATAATCATGTGATTCTTCACTTTAAACCTGTTGATATGGTGAATTACATTTAATGTTTCCTGGATGTTGTACCAACCTTACATCCCTCGGATGAAACCAACTTGATCATGTTGCACTATCTTTTTAATGTTTTTTATGTGATTTGCTAAAATTTTATTCATTAGGGATATTGGTCTGAAATTTTCTTTCATTGATGTGTCTTTTTCTGGTTTTGGTATCAGAGTGATATTATCTTCATAGAATGAGTTTGGAAGGGTTCCCTCCTCCTCTATTTCATGGAAAACTTTGAGGTGTCTTGCAATGAGCTTTTTTAATGGTCTTGAAAAACTTGGCTGAGAATCCATCTGGTCCTGGACTTTTCTTTGTTGGTAGGCTTTTGATGACTTGTTCTATTTCATTGGTTGAAATTGATCCATTTAAATTGTGTATGTCCTCCAGATTCAGTTTGGGTGATTCATATGTCTCCAGAAGCATGTTGATGTCTTTGAGATTTTCTACTTTGTTGGAGTATAGATTTTCAAAATAGCTTCTAATTATGTTTGGCATTTCAATAGTGTCTGCTGTGATATTTCCTTTTTCCTCATGAATGTTAGTAATTTGAGTTTTCTGTCCCCTTGTGTTTTTTAGTGTGGCTAAGATTTTATAAATTTTGCTTATTTTTTTTCAAAGAACCAACTTTTTGGTTTGACAGTTCTTTGATTTGTTTCATTTGTTTCAATTTCATTGATTTCCACTCTGATTTTAACTATTTCCTGTCTTATACTACTTTTGGAGATGATCTGTTCTTCTTTTTCTAGGACTTTGAGCTGAAATGTGAGGTCATTTATTTGTTCACTTTTCATTCTTTTATTTAATGCACTCCATGCAATAAATTTTCCTCTTAACACTGCTTTCATAGTATCCCAGAGATTTTGATATGTTGTATCTTTTTCTCGTTTACCTCTAAGAATTTTTTTATTTTCCCCTAATGTCTTCTGTTATCCATGTATCATTCAATAGCATATTATTTAATCTCCTGATGTTGGAGTACTTTCTGTTTTTTACTTTATCATTGATTTCTAATTTAATTCCATTACGATCTGATAGAATACAAAGTAGTAGCTCTTTCTTTTTGTATTTGCTAAGAGTATCTTTGTGGCATAACACATGGTCTATTTTAGAGAGGGATCCATGAGTTGCTGAGAAGAGAGTGTATTTGCTTATTGATGGATGGAATATTCTGTATATGTCTGTTAAGTCTAAAGTAGCATTTGTTTTATTGAGTTATATGGTTTCTTTGTTCAGTTTTTGTTTGGAAGATCTGTCCAATGCTGAGAGAAGTGTGTTAACATTACCTAGTATTATTGTGTTGTGGTCTATTTGGTTTCTGGAATTGAGAAAGATTTGTTTGGCATGCATGGATGTGCCATTGTTTGGGGCATAAATATTTATGATCATTATGTCTTGCTGATTTATGCTTCCCTAATGCAGTAGGAAATGTCCTCTTTATCCCTTCTAACTAATTTTGACTTGAAGTCCACTTTATCTGATATGAGGATGGAAACCCCTGCTTTGTTACTGGGTCCATGTGCATGATATATTTTTTCCCATCCTTTCTCCTTTAGCCTGTGGGTATCCTTTTCTATGAGATGCAGCTGCTGAAGGCAGCATATTGTTGGGTCTTTCTTTTTAATCCAACCTGCTAGTCTATATCTTTTGATTGATGAGTTTAAGCCATTAACATAAGGGTTATTATTGAGATATGATTTGTATTCCTGATCCTTTGGCTTATTTTTCCTTTAAACTTGACTTGGTTTCTCCTTTATTTGGCTATTCCTTTAGGGTAGTTCCTCCCTATGCTGACTTACATTATTGTTTTTCATTTCTTCCTCATGGAATATTTTGCTGAGACTATTCTGTAGTGACAGCTTCCGATTTGTAAATTCCTTTAGCATTTGTTTATCATGGAAGAATTTTATTTCCTCTTCAAATATGAAGGTTAGTTTTGCTGGGTATAAGATTCTTGGTTGGCATCCCTTTTCATTCAGAGATCGAAATATTTTGTTCCAGGCCCTTCTTGCTTTTAGGTCTGTGTTGAGAAACCTGCTGATAACCGTATTGGTTGCTCCATGAATGTAATCTGATTTTATTCTCCTGCATCCTTTAAATTTCTATTTTTATTTTGTATGTTGGGTACTTTCATTATAATGTGCCTTGGTGCAGATCTGTTGTAATTTGTCTATTTGGTGTCTTGTTAGCCTCTTGTCTTTGATTTTCCACTTCATTCTTCAGATTTGGGAAATACGCTGGTATTATTTCATTGAAACAATTATGTATTCCTTTGGTTTATCTCTCTGTGCCTTCCTCAATCCCAATAATTTTTAAATTTGGTCTTTTCATGATGTCCCATAATTCTTGTAGGTTCTGTTTATGAATTCTTACCATCTTCTCTGTTCGGTCAACTTTGATTTCAAGATTAACTATTTTGTCTTTAATGTCTGAGGTTCTGTCTTTCAGGTCATCTAAGCTGTTGGTTATGCTCTCTCTTGAGTTGTTAATTTGGTTTATTGTTTCCTTCATTTGAAGAACTTATGTTTGTATGTTTTTTTCAGAATCTCTATCACTTTATTGGAATGGTCTTTTGCTTCCTTCATTTGTTCTTTTAACTGTTGATTGGTGTGATCATTCATTGCCTGCATTTACTCTCTTAACTCATAGTTTGCTTCTCTGATCATTTTAATTATGTGCATTCTAAACTCCTTTTCTGATGTTTTCTCTGCCTTGCTGTCATTGCATTCTGTTGATATAGTACCTAGGTTTGTTTGGGACACTTTCTTCTCTTGTTTTCTCATGTTGTTCATGTATCTTTCCCTCTATCAGTGAGAATCTGAGGTATTGCAGTTTGCCCCCTGTTGATTTATAGTGTCTCTGCAGGTTTCCAGTACCTCATGCAGGTGCTCTGGACTGGCCTCCCAGGCACAGAAGTCTCACATGTCTCCCTAACTTAAACTCTCTGCATCAGTTTCTCTGTGAGGTTCAGCCATGTCTAGCATGGACAAGGGAAAGAATTTCTGTCAGAGGATGGTGTTGGCTATTGATTAATTACCAAAAAACCTCTCTAATCAAATAAAGTCAATAATCTTTTCCAAGTGAAGGGGTGTTATGTATCAGGCCATGCTTGATCTGGCCTCCAACAAGATGGGGATGCCCACCTTCACCTTTATTTACAGACACACAAGTAAATGAGGGTGTACCCAGAGGAGTTTCTTCTTTGAGGAACAGGATGAGGTGGAGTTTATAGAATTAGCATTTCCTCAGATGGTGAGCCACCTCTGTACATGGCCATGCATAGGTTCTCCTGACTGCCAGTTGCTGGGAGTCTGACCTCTGTATTCCATGGCTCAGCCATGCCTGACTCTGCCAAACATGAATGGCTTCCCACAAGTTTCCTCATCTGAAAATCAGGGAAAATAATAGCAACTACCTCATAGGCCTATCATCTAAGAATCAAATTATATAATACCTGTAGGCTCATGACAACATTGTCTAGCATTTATGGCACGTTTAATTAAGGACAGTCATTTTTATTATCTCCATTACATGGATAATGAAATGGAAGCTGGATGCTACTGGTCCCTTGCCCATGGTTACAGAGAGAAAAGATGGACAAGCCTAGATATATTTTCCAGTTTTTCTGTTCACCTTATGCTTCCTTGAGCCAAGGATTATGATAGATTTTAATTACTCTCAAGAAAATACATGAGGTAATCAAGTGTAAAAGAGGAGAGGCTTATTTGAGCTCTTGGCTTCAGAAGTTTCAGTCCATGGCTTTTGGCTCTATTGCCTTGGGCCTGTGGCAGCAGCATGTGGCATGGAAGGGCTGATCAGCACTGACAACTAAAAAAATCTTTTTAACAACATTTATTCCTTTAGGTGGAATGATGCAAACATCATTACCCCATGTACATGTCTGTTTACACAAATGGTATGACTCTACATTATGTACAACCAGAGAGAAGAAAATTGTACTCTAATTGTGTACAATGAATCGAATGCATTCTGCTATCATGTATAACTAAATACAACAAACAATAAAAAATGACTTTTGACATATGAAAAAGAAGGTCTGATTACCATATGTGGCCAAGCAGATAGAGAGAGAGAGAGAGAGAGAGAGAGAGAGAGAGACAGAGATAGAGAGAGAGAAGTAACCCCAGGGTCCCATCCCAACTTCCCCAGAGTCCTGTCCCGACATTCTTTCACTAGGCCCCACCTCTTACCATTATCCAATAGCACCACCTCTTACCACTATCGAATAGCACCAATGTAGGATCAAGGATTTAGCACCTGGGCCTTTCGGGATATGTTCTAGATCTAAAATAACAGAAATGACTATCCTAAGAATGGGGACTAACCCCATATTTCTAGTTTCTATGTAGAGGGATCTGAACAGAGAAATCAGCAGTGAAAAAAAATTAAAAGAGTTATGAATTTTTAAGAATTAAGAAATTCTATATGGAATTCTAGATTTAGGACTTCTCTTTTACAAATGATTTAGCCTACCTTTTGGGGTGGTAAACCAACCCAGAGGATTGTGATGCAGTTCCTTTCTCTGGAACATGGCCTCTCAGTATGACCATGTTTTACTTGATTGTTTTACTAGTATGGTCCTTGTTGACATTTGCATCTATACCACTCTCCCTTGTTCTGACAGAATTGGTATACACCTTACACTTATGTGAGTACCTTTTTGTCTTATCAAATCTTCCCTTCATATAATTCAGGAGAAACATCAGGAGACTAAGCCAACTCCACAGTGCCACAATAACAAAGATGCACACTCTTTCCTTGATCAAATATAGAACAGCTGCTTCAGAATTCCTTCTTTCTGGCCCTGGTCACTGGCCAGTGAGCTCAATACAAAAACCCTCCACAATAGCTATGGTTGTTTACTCTGAATGTTCCATGGAGTTTTTGATACTTCTCTCAACATATTCATGGCACAGGTCTGGACACAGCTAAGGGATCTGTGGTCAATCTCATGACAGTTCTCCTTAAGATATTTTCCAGAGTACATTTCCTGAACTCACTGAATTAAGATAGTAACCAGCCTCCCCAACACCGATTCACATGCATTCAATTCATCTTGGATTCAAGTGACAGGATAATCTGCTTCAAACATCAATCTTATTACAACCTTGACCTGCTCAAGAGACTACAGAATCTCTCAATTTCTGCCTACATTCAGTCCATCATTTTCATTCTCATGTGCAATTCCTGCATCAATTACACTGCCCATTGTGGAACATCTCCAGCCTGTCTCCCCCCTCCCCCTTACCACAGCCCTCCTCTGCTCCAGATAAAACAATTCATGGGCTGTCTGAACTTCCAGGCTTCCATTCATGTTCCACCTACCAGAAAATATTCCTGAATTTTCCCTTGATTTAATCACACTTTTTACCTGTAGTCCCTCATCATATTCATATTTAGTATTAGGTCCCTGAAATTAGACCAACTCTCATTTTCTCCAAAGAAAGAGAATTTCTACGCCAACGCATACCATACTCCAGTCTTGTGTTCATAATACATTACTGATCAATCACAGCACATTTCCCACTTAGTTATTCACAGCATCTAAATATTTCTCAACATTAAACTCTAGGAAATGTCCACATGCCAATTAGAATGAATATGGCATGCAACCTATTTACAGCTCTGTTCTATATAGGAGCATCTTCAACTATCATTTTTTTTTCTGGGTGATATGCTTTATTGCGGTGTTTCCAAAGTTCTTTGCATCTTTGCAGCACGCACAACTCAAGTGTGACTAATGGAAGCAGAAGAGCACAGGTTTTTCTAGTCTGTCCAACTTCACTTCAGATCTTCAACTTTCTAAATAGTGGAAATGGGAAAGCTCAACAGGAGGACTAGGGCAAGGATGAGGGATTATCTATTTTTCATCTGTTTGCTCCCTGAAATTCAGGTCTTCTTATGGTGGATGAGTAGCTCATGCTCAATGTAATAATATTGTGCTTCAGGATTAGTTACTACTCCCTACCAATTTGTCTCAAAGGCTTTCCTGACAGTGTTTTGAACACTGTAAAAACACTTCACTTGATGAAGCAGGTCAAAAACCTCTCAGAAGTCATTCAGAAGTCAGAGGAAATTCTTGGTCTCTCATTGGTTCTGAGTCACATGGTTTCCCTGACCTTTACATGTGAGTGATGTAGAGGAATATGAAATGCTATATTTCAATAAGACTGAGTTTCCTGCTCCACCATTAAAGCCAGAGTGATCATGTGAAGGCAAGTCAGAGATGTCAGATTTGAAGCATGTTAGGTATTGATTTTCTAAACATCTACACATTCTTGTCTACCATGTACAAGATATCAATCTAGGTTCTGAGAACATAACAATGAATGAATTAAAGTCCCCCCCCCCCCGTAGTTTATTCTCTACATGGAGAATGCAGAAAATGAACAAATGTGTGTATGATGCATCAGGTGAAGACAAATGACACATAAAAACATAAACAAGGAAAAAATATAATAAGGGCTATGAGGCAGATGAAGAGGGATGTGTGATGATTACTATTGTATGTGGAGTATTTGGACATGGTATTTGAAAATTAAAATTTGAAGGAGCAAACAAGATAGAATTACCTAATCTTCTGGTGGGAGCATTGTTGGGGTATTAAGGACTAAGGAGAAAGTCATTGTACCTAAACTGCTGTGAACAAAGGTAAGAGGTCAGAGGTTTAGTGGCTGGAAGTGATGTTGGAAGGTCTTTGGGCCATTGTGAAGACTCTGGCTTTTACTGTGAGTGAATGGGAAGGCAATGGACATAGTTGGATTGATGGCTATACAACCTAACTGAATCTAAAAAGAATCATTGTAGTTTCTCTCTGCAGCCGAGGTGGGTGGGAGTAGAGTGACCACCTGGAAGTCCACTCTAATTCTTAGGGAGCAAATTCCAATGACCTGTATCAGGGTGGTAATGATTTAGATGGTAAGAAATTCTCGAATTTGAGAAGTACTTAAGAGAGATATGGGATTGCCTGACAGATTGAATGTAAGAGTGTAGAAAGAGGAGAGGTAAGGATGTCTGCCAGGGTTTTTACCTCAAGTACATGAAAGCATGTTGCTGTCATAGGGAAGACTGAGGGAGGACCAATAGTTGAGGTGGAATGGTTTTGAATATTTTGGATGTCAAAAAGAGATATCCAATCAATAACTGATACAAGAGTCTGAAGTTGAAGAATGTTATGGGTAGAGATTTAAGTTTGGCAGCTGTCAATATCACGATGGTATTTGATGGCATGAGGATAAATGAGGAAACCAAAGGAGCTTATGTAGATAGATGGGAGGCTATATCCCACGTTGGAGCCCGGAAGCCCTCCACAGAGCAGCTGGGGCAAAGTTCTCCATTCACAGTGCTCCTGAGTGCTAACAGTTCTCCTCCCAAGGACTGCATAATTAGAATACCACCCTTTGGTTTGACTTTGTGCTGAACTCCAATTATTCTATTTGAATAAGAGTTTTCTATTTCACTTTAAACTTTGTGAATGTTTTCCATTCATAGTATCATAACTATTGACACATCATGAATGTCAGCCTATGTTGAATTGCCAGAGGAAATGCTGAAGGTATCCAAGAAGAGAACTAGGGTTTATCTTGGAAGTAAAGACAACCATGTCTTGGCTTTCAAGGCCAGAAAGGCCTGCACAGAGGTGCATAATGGAATTGGCTCTGGATGGATGATTCCATACCAATCCTGTCACTGCATGGGCACTTGAATGTGGTATGAAAAGATCAGTTGGATCAGGAATCCTGTACTGGGATTTACAAAACCTTGAGTCAACAATCCAGAAATTGGTGCCCAGACAAGCACTGGGCTCCTCCCTT
>JAJEJO010005100.1:364382-379832 GCA_020662805.1 Glaucomys volans | reverse complement strand
ATTACATATAAGACTGAGAAAAGATAAACTGCTCAATTGTTTTTATTACATTATTATTATTGTTATTTATAAATGAGATGGTAGAATAATAAGAATAAAATCTCCCCCTCCCCTAATGATGACCCTCTGAGAGAGGGGGACATCCTCCTCACTGTGAGTGCCACAACAGCACAGCACCCAACTAAGGGCTTAAACAATAGGAATTTATTTCCTCACAGTGCTAGCAGCTGAAAGTGCAGGATCAGGTGTAGACAGGATTGGTCTCTCTCTTGGATTTTTTTTTTTTTTTTTTTGGTGTGGTGCTGGGTATTGAACCCAGGGCCTTGTGCTTGCGAGGCAAGCACTCTACCAACTGAGCTATATCCCCAAGCCCTAAGCTATATCCCCAGTCCCTCTCTTTGGCTTTTGTAGACTACATTTTCTCCCCATGTCCTCACAGGGTCATCCTTCTATAGGTGTCTGTGTCCTAAACTCTTCTTATAAGGACACCAGTCATACGGGATTAAACCCACCCTAATGACTTCATTCTAACTGATGTACCTCTGTCTCCAGGATATACAGTCACATCCTGAGGGGTTAGGACTCTAACATGAGTTTGAGGGGACACAATTCAGCCTCTAGTAACAAAGGTCTGATGGGACCAGTGGCAACCTAAGATTGGTCCCCACGGAGTATCCTCAGAACACTTTGGGGCCCATCAGGGCTGCTGACAACATGCAATGGCAGCATGTCTCTCGTGCCTCTTCAGTCAAAGCTGCTCCTGAAATGTGCCTAGGGGAAGGACTGGGGAGTGCCCCAGGTCAGGCTTTCACCAGGAGCCTGGAAACAACAAGGGACAGCAAAGGACAGCAGCACACAATGTAGGCATTGGGGACTTCATAAACTTTCTTTTCTTCCTTCAAGGGCTCTCCCTAACTTTGTGTTCCTCTTTGTCAGGCTTGACCCTGGAATCCCTAATTAGGTTCACATTCCTCAGGAAACTGTTACCCTGCTAAGTGTTAAAGCCCAATTGAGCCTGCTCTAATCCCTGGGAGAAAACAGGAGCCTGCAATCGCAATTCACCCTCCTCCACCTGCCTGCCAGGAAGCAAAGAACACAGAGGAGAAAGAGGGAAAACTGTTGGAATGGGCTTGTGTTTTTCCCAAAGGTAACAAACAGCCATCGTGCCTTTGGCTCAGATAAGAAAGACAACCCCCAGCATGCAGTTCCCAGCTTGCCTCTTCTCACCTCCTGGGGCCTCAATTTCATCTTCCAATCCAGCTGTACGATTCCAATAATTTTGGAGAGAAAGGAGTTGTGTACCTATCCCACATAGGACAAGCTGAATCTGTTGGAACCCTCTTTTTCACTCTTTCACTCAGGCTGTGGCTACCCTTAGCCAATGGAGAGAGGGAGCCCATGAGGGAACCCTGGGTCTGCCTTGCTTCAAGCCCATAGCACATGGCTCACAGGGAATATAATAGAATGAAAACACAAAGTAAGTATCCTGTGTCCTTTATGTCATCAATATTCATCCCAGATCAGAAACAGGAGTCCTGGGAATCCTCAAAGGAACTGGCAAGTACACCCTGGGGACCCGCTAGTGTACTACTGTACTCAAGCTTAGGTCAGGATTGCATGACAGGATCCTTTGCTCAGTGACCAGCGTGCAGTCTTGTGGCCAAGGCTGTCTCAAAGACCAGGGCACAGCAGGGAGGCCAAGGCCTTGCCAGACACTGTCAGCACACAGCTCAGGAAGCAGAGGCCCACAGAAGAAGGAAGTGCAAGATAAGACCTTAGTCATTAGGCAAGACCACAGCCAGGGTCTATAAAGGCTCACGCCAACCCTTATCAGATTCCTGCATTTTAAAAGAGAAACAAAGATTACATGTGATGATGGATAACATGCTAATGGTTTGCTACATAACCAGAAGAAAACATCATAAATCCAACTTAATTGTAGAAAGATTAAGAAGTGATATTTAGTTTCAGTCTTTTAAGTCTTCTTTGCTGGGAGGAGTGGAACACATCTACAATCCCAGCTACTCAAAAGGCTGGAGCATTTTAAGGCCTGCCTGGGCAACTTAACAAGACTCTGTCTCAAAAGAAGGTTAAAAGGGCTGGAGATTTGGCTCAATGGTAGACAACTTGCCTAACATGTGCATGTCCAATCCCCAATACCAAAAAAGAAAAGAAGCGGGGAGGTCTCTTTTTTTTTTTTAGCTGATTTAAAATGCCAAACATCACCAGGCATGATAGTGCATATACCTGTAATCCCAGCAACTAGGGAGGCTCAGGCAGGAGGGTTGCAAATTCAAAGCCAGCCTCAGTAACTTTGGGGAGACCCTGTCTCAAAACAAAAATTAAAAATGGCTTGGGATGTGACTCAGTGATTACGCACCCCTGGGTTTAATCCCTGGTACCAAAAATAAAATGCTAAGGATCACATAGAACTGGATTAAAATGAACTGGATTGAAGGGAAAATGCAGTCTCAAAACTCACTGTCCCTCCTCACCAGCTGTATCCTAATAGACCTAAAAATGCGTCACGTGAAATTTGCAATTACTTATAAAGTGCAACATGACACTGGTAAGTAATTTATGGTTCAATTAATTAGAAAAGATTGATGATTAACTGTACAGTCTATTAACTCTGCAGCCTGTTTCCAACCTTCCTAAGAAGTAGATTGTGGTTTCAATAATGGTGGCACCATACAGGGCCTCTGCAAAGTAACTGCCAGTCCCAAGCAGGAGGTAGAGTCCACCCCACCCTCTTGATTCTGGTCTTCTCCTAGATTTGCCTTATGACCTGTTATAATCAGTGGAATAAGGCAGAACTTCTGAAGCTGGGCTCAGGGGCCTGTGGCTGCCACCTCTGCCTCAAGAATCCATTCTTGGACCCAGCCACCAGGCTGAAGGGAAGCCAGAGTGGACAGGCCTACAAGGGGGGCACCAAGACATCCACCAATCCAGTGCCAACCATCAGAAACAGGCATGAGGGCATTTGGGACCTCATCCTGAGGTCAATCCTGAGCCTCCCTCTGCTCTCCTTCTGCCAGGGTCCCTCCTCTGTCACTCTCACTCCAAAGTGTGACAGCAGGATAATGCATGCATATGCCTCATCTCTTTTAACACCTTCAAATAAGGTAATTTTTGAAATCTCCCTGGTGGCAGCACACACGCTCACACTCCACATGACAGCAAGTGTTGGCAGGACATCTCTGCAGATAGGAGATGGGAAGTGGACGTTCTCCCTCAGGCCTTTCGCAGGCCCAGCTGTAACCCCTCCAGCAGAGAAGAACTAAATAAATAATCACGGTGTTCAGGGTGAGCCAATCAAGAGGAAGACAAGAATGAGCTGCCTCCCAGTTCCAGGACAAAGGAAGCATGTGCATTTGCTCTTCCTATAAGAGAAGTGCACAGAAATGCCATGACCCCCCACCCCATGACTTTTCCTACCACCCTTATTCTTCTCACAAAGAAAAGATCCCGTGAGACAGCAACTTTAAAACACAGCCCTGTTTTCAGAGGCCTTGAAAGTGAGTGGTTTGCGTAACACCTGCCACCAGGCAGACGTGGCCAACCGTGCTTGCTTCGTGCTCAGAAAGGTCATGCAGCTCCCAAGCAGGAGAGAGTTCTGCTGGGAGTGGGATCTGTGGCCCCCATCCACAGGTGATTCAATAAGCTAATGCTGTCACCTCCTGCTTCCCCAGAGTCCACGCAGGATCTGAGATTCCACCTGAAACCAGCAACAGGCTCCTCTGAACAAGTCCCTAATTTCCACTTGCCTTTTTTTTATATATATTTTTTAGTTGTCAATGGATCTTTTATTTATTTATTTAGATGCAGCGCTGAGATCAAACCCAGGGCCTTACACATGCCAGGCAAGTGCTCTACAACTGATCACAAGTCCACTTGCCTTTTGCTAATCACAGGACAGAGAAAATGCACATCCCAGGGAGGGGATTATAGGATCTCATAAATAAAATGGTCCTTCCAGAAGGAAGATGACTTCTTTACAGTCAATGCTCAGTAGTTACTAGTAAAGGAACAGCAAAAATGAATGAGCTGGAGACTGGCGCAGTAGCGCATGCCTGCAATCCCAGTTATTCTGGAGGCTAAAGCAGGAGGATCAAGAGTTTGAGGCCAGCTTAGGCAACACAATGAGGCCCGTCCCATAATAAAATTGTTAAAAAGGACATGGGATGTGGCTCAGTTGTAGAGTTCTTGCCTAACATGCATGAGGCCCTGGATATGATCCCAGAATTGCAATTAAAAAAGAAAAAGAAAAAGAAAAAGAATAGGCTCATCCTTCTCCAAACTCTTTTCAGGTCAGTGGTCACAACCTCATAGTTATTCATTCATTCATGAACTCATTCACTCACAATGACTAATGGAACACCCACCTCAGAACACTGGAAGATGAAGAATAAACAGTTGTCTTTGAGAATTCAGTTTAATGAAGAAGAAAAGACATAAAAATACATGTTATTCAAGAATAAAATGGTAAATTCTGTACAGAGGAGTAATGAAGGAAATTTTCCTCAAAATATCGAAGAATAATAAAATAAATAGTTTAGTTTTCACCAACTGTCCTTTGCTCCAGGGAAGACCAAAAAGAAAGGAAAAAAATCAGAAAACTTAATAGCTCACAATTTAACATCAAATGTCAAAAAAAAAGCATTTTTATTTAGGCTGCATATTGCTAACAAGCTAACTCTGAATGTCCTTTTGAACATATTCCATGAAACTCATCATCTAAAGCTAAACTTCCACTCCAGTTCACTCAATCCTGCCAATAACATCACTCTCTATTTGGGATCCTAAACTATTTACCTAAGGATTACCCACAAGCCCTACCTCTGCCCATTTTGATTGGCAGGCCAGTCCTAACAGGTCCACCTTTTAACAACCATGAAGGTACTTCTTCTACCCATCCACGGAAATATCACTTAAATCAGTCCATCCTCGGCCCTCCCTAAGCAGGGCTAAAATTTCTAAGAGGCTTCCTAAGGACCAGACAAATCTCCCCTTCCTTGCCAATTGCTTCTTAAATGTAAAGGACAGATCTCTCCAATAAGACTAAAGTTTTAGATCAAGATTCTGAAATCCGAATGTCTGATTGTACAGTGGTTTTATTCACTGAGACATTCTATTCTGGCCTCCTTCCGCAAAAAGAGACTGCTATGTGTTTATTATTCTACAAACCTTTCTGAGCAGGAGAAAGTTTCCAGTGATGGGGGAGGGCTAACAGCCCAGACCCTCCCACAGGACTTTATCAAGAAGGGCTCCATCAAGAATAGAGAGAGGCCTGCCAGTTTCAGAAAGTTCCGGGGAAATTTGCAGTTGCATGATACACAAACCAGCAGTGTACGAGAGGGCAAGAGTCAAAATGCTACAAAACACACAAAAATGAATTCTGCCAGCTGCTCTTGGGAGGTGGGGAGAGGGCGCCGCCTGAGCTATTTCTGTGCTCAGCGGAAAATGAGGGTGGGCACTTCCTGAATCCCTGCCTAAAATTAACAGCTTTACAGAAAGTGGGATAGAAGTTGCGGGGGCTTGGTGACACACAAGTTCTATTTCACAAGTTAAAACTGGAAGGTGAGGACTTCGATGCTTAGTTATGTGTTTCAGCCCTGCTGCTAAAAAGTGGCTGAAGGAGGGAGAAACAGGTCTCTGATAGGAGAGCCAGGCTCCAGACGTTGCCAGACAAGCATAAAGCCAGCAGCTTGTTCAGAAACACTCTTCTCTGCACAGAACATGAAGTGGTTTCAAGTGAGACATTAGATGCAGGCACAGAGACTACCATAAACACCCCCAAGGACACATGAGGACACCAGAGAGCACGAGCATTTGACATCCATGGTCAGGAATTCAGCACTCACTCTGTGGACCCAGCGAGCATGGCTGTCCAGAGATTCACCTGTTAACAACGCGGGAGGCAGTGGATGGAAAAGACTGCCACAGGCCAAGTGGGTATCTGGAACTCTGGGGGGATGGATCCTTGGCCCTCGCCCTAAGGGCAAGGCCAGCAGAGGCCTCTCCTGTCCACAAGGATGTCCTACCCAGACAGGGACAGTGAAGGATCAGGATCAGGGGGCTCTGAGCATTGATCCTTGCCTGAACTCAGTGCTCTGGAAGACAACAGAGGGAAGGACGTTGGGGGCAAGATCCCATGGGGAGCCTCTGTTCAGAGATGGAATGCAGCTTTATCACAAGGACTGCCAAGGACATGCCTGAGATGTGCTTCCATGGAGATCACACTGCTGGACACCAGCGCAGACAACATCAACACTGGAAAACAATGATGAAAAGCTAACTGGTTGCTTCAAGCTGCAGCACTGCCCGCAGTGTCCAAAACATCTAAGGAGAATGGGCATCTCGAGGCCTCCTGACTGGAGCACATAATCCAGCTGAGCCAGGATTGGGAACAAGCAGGCAAGGACAGAATCCTCATCTAGAGATAAGGCAAGTGCAGCTGAGCAAACCATGACAAATGAACTTTAACTTGCAGAAAGGAGAGAGTGTCAGGGAAGAGAAGTGCATGAGGTGCCATGGAGCAAAGCCAAGGCCCTGGATTCAGGGGCAGGAAAGACACCCATGAGTCAGGAGAAGGAGGTGCCAGCAGAACCATGGGGGAGACGTCAATGATAGACTCTGAAATTCAAAAAATGAATTGTGGTCCCAAAAATGAGGCAGTAAGAAAACAAAACAAAGCATGTCCAAGAAAAAGGGGTGAGGAGAGGGGAATGCAGAGTGAAGAGTTTTCCAGAAAGAAGACAGGGGCTCCCACAGATGGAAGCCAGTGCCAGAAGAAAGACAGACTGGGGCCAGGTGTGTGGAAGGAGAGATGCTGCTTTGGGAGTGGAGAAAGGCTATAGAGCCACATGTGGCATTTGGAGGAAATTTCCAAGCTAATAACATCATACTAGTAGCATGGAAGGAGCCACAGGCAGGGAAAAGAGCCAACAATACACATCAGACTGCCATAACCCCAGCAAGTATAATTCATCTGATGCCACTGGCCAGGATGTGCTGAGAGACGCAAGTGCTGTCACTGCAACACCTCCAGTAAAAGGGGATGCTGGACCGGAGGAGAGGGGAGGGGTGGAGGAGTCCATGCACACACAGCATCCATGGCAGGGAACGTAACACACAATCCTCTGAAGAGAGGGAGAGGGATCTACAGTAAATCACAGCAGGAACCACAGACTACCCAGGTGAAGGCACCCAAAGCACTGCTGAACACTGGGCAGAGTCACCACAGCTGCAGCATCAGTGGACCCGGACCACAGAGGTCCTCCTGAGTAAGCTAGGTAGACTGGATAGGAAGGCAAGATGCTGGGGGCGGGCAGGGAGGAGGGGAACTGGCCAAGTGGAAAGTCACAGAGCAGGGGTCAGAGGCCACAGAGCTGGCCAGGTAAAAGGACATGGAGTCAGCCAAGTAGGCAGCCACAGAGCAGTGAGGTGGGAAATCACAGAGTAAGTACAAGGCCACAGAGACACCCTAGTGGGAGGCCCAAGTTGCCAGAGTCAAGGTGGCATTGACAGGAAGTCATCAGGAGGTTCTTCTGACGGAAGAACCCCTTTCAGGTTAGGCCAGACTGAGTTAGAGGCACAGAGTCAATGAGATGAGATTTGCTTGAGACCCCATTCTCATGAAGAGAACTGAGCATTACGCCATACTTTCCTGTCATTTAACAGTTAATAAGTGAAATGCATACCGACTAATGCTACATAAGAGCAACATTTTATGAAAAGGTCTCTCAGAATTTCCAAGAACTACAGAAATAATGGTTCCTAGCAACTGAAACTGAAGACACCTTCAGTGACTCAAGATCAATGAAGTCAATTAAAATCCTCAAAAAGAGAAAAAGCTCTTTGCAGAAGCCTCCAGGTCCTGGGCTTCCAGAGCAGTTAAATTCTGCTCTCAGAAGCACCCCAAGTAGGGATTTCATCCCTGATTTCCAGAGGAAGACACCAAGCCTCAGGTCGCAAGGCTAACACAAGGCAGTCAGAATCCAGTTCCCAGCCTGTTATCTCCTCCCTGCCTTTTTTATAGGTCCTCAAAGTTTTAGGGGCTGATTCTGACAGATACAACTCCCAAACTGCTGTCTGTCTGGGCTACAGCAAACACTCACACATCTGCTATTCCCATTGTAAAAGTGGTATTTGTTTCTATTTTCAAGTCCTCATACTTTCCAGTGTCCTTACTCTCTCATCATGACACGGCTGCAAAGGTCAGAGGATATCTCCTCTCCTTACTGAGCCCCTGCAGGCAGACACCCCATCATGGCCTTATGGTGGGGGCAGGGATAGACCTCAACCAACAAAGCCACTTGCTGGAATTATTGTCCAAGTAATTTAGGTCTGCAAGGAATCGTCCTTAGGTGAGAACTGGTCTGAAGTCACAGGGATCAAGTGCAGAACTCAGTCCCCAAGGGCACCTCAGTAATTTGAGCTCAAACAAAACACACTTGCAGCTACATCCTGTGCTCACTGATGACCTCCCATTCTCCTGTGTGACCCATGACAGTTCCATGAAAAGGCACCCTCACTTTACAAACACAGTCTTGAGGCACATGCATCTGGCCTGAGCCACATGCAAACACAGGGGCCCACCTTCACCACCTGCCACAATTTCTGGCCTCCTGCCTATTAGAAAGACCATTGCTGACAATTCAGTTACTGCCATGCAGCCCAATGAAATGGCAAATAGGTGTGGATTCATTTCAGGCATGTGTGGAGGCCTCTCTATTTACTGTAACCCAATGCAGAAGGACAACTGACAATTCAGAGAAAACAAACCGACAGATTTTTAGACTACAGTATTTATTTAAAACAAATGTGTTATCTCAAAAGAATATTTGCATTGTACAGTCATGCATCATTTCACCACAGGGATATGTTTTGAGAAATGCATTGTCAAGTGGTTTCATCACTGTGTGAAAACCAAAGAGTGTGCTTACACAACTGAGACGGCTACAACCTCACTAGGCGGTATAATCTCAAGGGACCACCATCATGGATGTGGTCCATTATTGACCAAAATGACAGTATGTGGTGCATGACTGTAATTCCTTTTGGCCTTTTGTTGGGGCAAGGCTGTTAAATCCTGCACAAATACAGCTTAAACTTAAGCCACACTAGAGAGCAAATCTGTCATCATCAGGTGAAATTTACACTCTTAACCAGACAAGCCAACATGGTCCTGCCAGTCTGGCCACATGGAACAACTGGCTTCAAAACCCTCAGTTTCTCCCCTGATGATGAATGCAGGGGCTCCTGCAGTACCAAAGGTCCCACACCAAGACTGTGCAAGGAGCAGTCCCTGATGGAGCAAGGCCCAGAGCTGCTGGTGGCTGGTGTCTCTGGGTGCCTGAGACCAGTCCTTCTTTAGCTAACAGTGGACTGGTCCTGCTGACCACCTCCCAGTCCAAGGAAGCTCCCAAAGTCCACAGTCAGTGACCCTGTTGGGGACTCAAATGACTTTGCACTTAAAAGCATTAATTCCTATACAAAGGATGACTGTGTGTACATAAAATGTCACACATAGCTCACTGACTCTAAGAATGAACCCAGAGCCCAAGTTGAGGCTGCCTGTGGTGGAAATTACCACATGGAAGAATCTTTCCTGGTAGGAGCACAGTCAGAGGTACAAACACACCTTCAGTGAAGCAACATGGGTAGAATGTTTTTTCTTCTAATGGAAATGGATCAAAGATTAGTCAGGCAGGCAGCGTACTCAGAAAGGAATCTTATGGGAAGAGACAGAATTGCACCCCCGCAAAAGACCATTTAAAAATGCCTCGTGGTTCTTCTGACACCAGCAAAAACTTGCAAACAAAGATTTGGAATAAGAGCAATGTCCTTCAATAGGTAAATGGATAAACAAACTGTTTCATCCAGAAAACAGAATATTATTCAGTGTTAAGAAGAAGTGAGCAATTTAAGAAAGAAAGGAGCTCATTTAAGGAAAGTTAAATGCATATTACTAAGTGAAAGAAGCCAATCTGAAAAGGTTCCATGTTGTTGTATGATTTCATCTATCTTCTGGAAAAGGCCAAACTATGGAGACAGTAAAAAGATCAGTGATTGTCAGGGCTGGGGGCAAGAACGGGTGATTAGGCAGAGCACAGAGGGTTTTTAGTACAAACTATTCTTTATGATACAATGATGATGGATACATTTTATTATGCATTTGTCCAAACACACAGAAAAACAACTCCCAAAGCAACCCTTATGCAAACTCCTGGCTTTGGGCAATAATGATGTGTCAATGTAGGTTCATCAATTGTAACAAACAGAGATGATGATGTGGGAGAGGCTGCACATGGAAAAGAGCACAAGAGCTCTCTGTACTTTCCCCTGAAGTTACCTCTTAACCTGCCAATTGCTCCAACATAACCCCAATTAATTTTAAAAAGAATTTTAAAAGTCAGCAGGAGGATCGTGAGTTCAAACCCAGCCTCAGCAACTTAATGAGGCCCTAAGCAACTCAGCGAGACCCTGTGGTTAAGAGTCCCTGAGTTCAATTCCTGGTATCAAAAAAAAGTCAGCTGCCACCAAAGAAAAACAAAACAAAACAAAAAAAAACATCAGCTGCCAAACATATAAACACACACACACACACACACACACACACACACACTTTTGGCAAAGGTGGAGGCCACCATCGTCTGGCAGAACTAGACTCCCACTTGGTCCTGAGGGCTGCACACCAGAAGCTCCCATGGACAGTGAGCTGCCCCTGGCTCAGTTCAGTATCCTGCTGAGAGCAGCACCCAGGAAATGTTTGTTGAATAGGTGGCTTAAAAATTAACCACCTCCACCTGCGAAGCATAGTGGGGAGCCAGGAGGGTGGAGGCCAGGTAAACATTTGCTGAGGTGGCAGCACTGGCTGGCCTAGGGTCACGTGCTCTGGCAGGGCCCTGGCTCTCCCAGGGCAATACAACTCTTCAGTCCTGGCTCTGTCACCTCCAAGATGGTCCAGAACAGGACCTTTCAGAAGACTATGTGTGAGGAAATGACCGATACATCTCTAGTGCTCAGCACGTGCCTGCCACCTCTGAGTGGCCTCACTGACTCAAGCCTCCAAAGCACACATCACAAACTAATCACAGGAGAGACATCAGACATGTGCCTCAGGTCTCTCCTAAAGCAACCTATGAATTGTGATTGCCCATCCCACCTTCAGATGAAGAAGCTCAGCCTCAGGGAGGTTATGTCATCCAAAGTCACAGAAGGCATAGATGGGGGCTGGGAAAGTGATAAACATACTAACAACAGAAGAGCTCTGTGCTCACAGGTCCAGGCTATTTTTATGAAAAATGAAAAATTTGCTTTTTATTAACTAATCAGTAAAACAAGGTCATTTGCTCCTAGGGAAAGATTTGAGAGCCCTATGAACGGAGCCTATCCCTTAATACCCCTTGGGGAGGTCAAGGTGCACAGGCTGATCTGAAATGACACATCCCTGAGCACCTAGTTTGCTCCTTCACAATTGCACATGGCTCACCAGTCTGACACAGTGGGCTAGGAGATGGCAGTCCCACAGGGGCTACCTCCAGGCCATCAGAACCTAGCACTGGGCAAAGTAGAGCTAGCAGATTGCACTCTAGAGACTGAGGCTCTGAGACCTTGGGGATGGTGGATCTGGACACAGACAATAGGGTAGAACAAGGACATCACAGGCAGAAGCTCACACTCAGCAAAGCAACAGCTTATCTCATGCCTCAGAATTCCCAGGTGACAAGAACATGCAACCCAGAAACACATAGCACAGGCCTAGGAACATTTGATGAAGAGCTAAGGAAGACCAGAGAGATGCCTTTGTCCAGGGTCTCAGGAGAGGGCTGAGCATCTCAGAGATGGTGTCACTGATATAAAATGCACAAACTCCAGCAGCAAAAGCAGAGGCTGGGCCAAGTAGCTGAGGCACCCTTAAACCAGGTGGCTGGCGCCTCAGACTAATTCCTGAACTAAAGCAGGTGCTGGGTTCAAGGACCTCCAGGGGGTGGCTGCTCAACACTGTCCCAGGTACACACTCCAACTTTGTGAATTCATGTGTACAGTCCCCTGTGAAGGCCTTAACTTGACAAAACAGTGATCTGAAGGTCTGTATGAGTTCTGAAGATTTAGGATTACACTTAATCCCCCAAACAAAGTGCACCTGTAAAGAGCAGAGTAGTTGCAGCGTAGGCAGAAATAGAAGTCGATGCCCCAGACTTCTTCATAGGGTGCAAAGATAGGATTCCCATGTCATGGTCCACAGAACCCCACCCTCATTCACATCATGGGGACAGTCCCCAGCAACTCTTCCCCTTCCCTCCTCATCAACATCTGCCTTCCTAAAACTGCTGCATCTCTCCTACTTCCTTTATTCCTCGTGCAAATGAGTCAACTGACAGCAAGAAATAAAAAATAAAAATAAAAATGAAAAAAGAAGTCACAAGGCCCAAACAGTTCAAGTGACTCAAATGAACAAGTACAGCATCTCAGGAAGAAAAACCTTTGAGATCCAAATGATCAAGTGATTTTACATAGATGAGCTGATTTCTCTAGAATTTATGTAGCTAATATTATCATGATCAACAGCTAATAATTTTATGTGTATTATAGGAAGTATTATTCACCTCTTTTATACATAAACTGAGGATCTGGGCCTATATTAGTCCACTGGGGCTACTTTCACAAGATGCCTTAGACTGGGCACTTGAACAACAGGAATTTACTGCTTACTGTTCCAGAGTCTGGGACATCCACGATCAAGGTGTCTGCAGATTTGGTGCCAAGTTCAGCTTTCACCTTCTCACTGTATCCTCACATGGTAAAAAGGGCAAGAACTCTGCAGCCTCCTTGTTAAGGGCATTAATTCCATTCATGAGGGCTCCACCCACAAGACCTAATCACCTCTAAAGGCCCTACCTCTTAATACCACCACACTGGGGACTGGGTTTCAGCATAAGAACCTGGAAGGATGTAGACATTCAGAAATGGATTTCAGCCAAAAGGTCTGTAGGGGATGAAAGTTAGGGTCCCTGCCTCCATCTGCCCACTGAGCCATAGGTCCTGGCCTGAAGAACATACTTTCCCTTGGCTCAGGAAGTGAGTAATCTCAATCCATTAGGGCTTCTAAGAGTTTCAGCTCTGACTCAGTCGCCCTGCTGAGCCTTCCACCCATGATGTGGTGACCATCTCTGCAGGACAATCTATGTCCTCAGTGCTAGTGAGGCACCAGAGACCTGTACTGGAGCTGGCAACAGTGGCAATGATGGTACAGATCAATGACCATGGCAGTCAGTTCCACCACGCACCAACCACATGTTCCAGGGAGCAAGCTGAACTCTGAGCCTCAGAACCACTCAGAACAGGCAGGAGTACAGAGCACACACCATCACCCCATCAGTAAGAGGTCAGACCCATGCCCACGTTCTCAACCAAAACTTCACAATCTCCCGAAAGATCTGAGGACAAACTGTGTTCAAGAAGTCTGCACTATAATACACATACCCACAGAAGTGGCGAGCCCAAAACCCAAACATGATTTATATACACACTGAAATCCAGGACCCAAAACCCAAATGCAATTTAGACACAGTAATCAAGGACCCAGAAAACACCAATGTGATTTAAATACATACAGTAATCAAAGATCCAAAAACTAAGTGTAATAATGTGGAGAAAACCACATTCGAGTTCCTGAAAGACCAAGCTGCTTCCCCAGATGCTGAATCTGCAGGGGCCACTGAGAAATTTACAGCCCTCACATCCCCAACAACGATGGCATTATATTTTTGGAATGAGAAGGTGCTTTGTTATCTCTGGTGGCATTCTCTCCTGCTATTCAAAGCTGTATTATCAAAAAAAAGGATGTGGATACATTTCCCCCCTACCAGAATTTGATAGGAGTAAAGGTTCATCCATCCCTCAGCAAACTGCCAATTGCTGTGGTGAGAAATGCCATTATCAGTGAAGCTAAAGCTTTGAAATATTCTTTGAACCCAAGAATTCAACCTCTTAAGGAGCCAGAAATGGAAGAAACAGTTGTAGGTTTATTTCTGCAGCCCTAGTCAGGGTGGCCAGCCAGCAAGAAAGTCAGATGAAGCAGGGGAGGTGACAGGACAAATAGCTCACCCCTTCTCCCTTGGTGACAAGACACAAGTTACAAGGACAAGAGTCACCACAAAGGAAACCCCAGAACCTCTTCAAGTCTGAGATACACCCCATGGGTAGGATGTCCCCCACTCACCACTGCACTCAGAAGCACGGCTGCAACACGACCCCTTAGACTAAAGAGGTATGGTACTCCCAAAAGAAGCCTGTCTGTAGGCGAAAAGACCAAGGCCAGAAATCTACCAGCCTAGCAGTGTGTGTGAATAAGAAATGCTCACCCCCGCTGGAAAGAGGAAGCCTTCTCCAGAGCAGGGCAGAAAGAAAGAGCAGAACTGCTCCCCATGCCCCCATGAGGAGGGGAAAGCACCCATGTGATCTCTGGGAAGAGGAGTAGAAGGAGGGGACAGAGACACTGCCGGTTTGTGGCTGGGTAAGAAGTGTACCACAACACTGAGCCACTTCCCTGCTTCTGCAAGTGACCAAAACACTCCATTAAGAAACATTTTAGGGGGCTGGGGATATGGCTCAGATGGTAGAGTGCTTGCCTTGCATGCATTAAGGCCCTGGGTTCAATCTCTAGCACAACCGAAGGAAGGAAAGAAAGAAAGAAAGAAAGAAAGAAAGAAAGAAAGAAAGAAAGAAAGAAAGAAAGAAAGAAAGAAAGAAAGAAAGAAAGAAACATTTTAAAAGAGGTCATCTATCTTTTGAAATAGGGCTAGACCAATTTAGTCCTTCAAGTCTTGTATGGGTGCATATGCAAATGTGCATAGGTTAGTGGGCATGTGTGTATGTTTGTGCATGTGACCACAAATGTGTTTGTACATCTGTATGTGAGTGTATACATGTGCATGTTTGTACATGTGGGTGTTCGTGTGTGTGTCTGGTAGTCAGGGTGGCAGAAACTAGCCCTCTGGTCTTCAAATAGAGAAAACACACATGAGAATCAGTTCATGTAGCCTGAAGTCAGCTTGCCTGCATAGCCTTCATCTGGGACACTGAGGACAGGGTAGGAATTCTCAAGAACAGCTGGCCCATGAGGTCCACAAGAACAGCAAAATCCCAAGATCTTAAAACCCTATTTCAACAGGCACAGTGGTGTATACCTGTAATCCTAATGATTTGGGAGGCTGAGGCAGGAGGATTACAAGTTCAAAACCAGCCTCAGCAACTTAGTGTGGTCCTAAGCAACTTAGTAAGACCCTGTGTCAAAATAAAGAATAAAAACAGGGCTGGGGAGATGGCTCAGGGGTTAAGAGCCCCTGAGTTCAATCCCTGGTACCAGAAACAGAAAATAAATAAAATAAAATAAAATAAAATAAAATAAAATAAAATAAAATAAAATAAAATAAAATAAAA
>JAJEJO010005100.1:286383-364372 GCA_020662805.1 Glaucomys volans | reverse complement strand
AATAAAATAAAATAAAATAAAATAAAATAAAATAAAATAAAATAAAACTATTTCCCTAGATCTATAGCCCAGGACCAGCCTACCAGGAATCCCAACACCCCCAAAGGTGGGGCTTGACAGTCAACAGAGACCCCACTTGAGATGTACAGCACACCTAGTAAATCTGGAGGTGCTGGCTCATGACTGAGGAGAAAACCACAAGCTCCTTCCTCAATGTCCCCCATTTTCAGGCCACCTCCATTCACCTCTCATCACAGAACAAACTGTGCCCAGCATAGCCAGGCCTCCAGTGGCCACACAGCAAGTGAACCTCTCCAGAGACACGTAAGCTCTGTGTAAGTGCCTCCTCACTCCATGGTTCCCACATTTTCATGGAAGCTGAAAAACCCAACCATTCTGTGCATAATCACCCTCAAGGCTAGGTGTATGCTCTGGGCCCTGTCTATTCCCACCCCCTCTCTGGCCCAGGAAGCCGCCTGTCCACATACGGATCACTTGTCACTGAAAAGGAGCTGCTGGCAGGGCAGGAGAAAAATCACTGCATTCTTATCTGAAATCAAATTCTTAAGAATTATTTTCTAGAACTAAAAACGTGGATTTCAAAGCTTTTCAGTTTATTCTGGAGATGAAATGCATACACCCAATCAAGAAGTATCCACAAGCCGTCTCTTTCCTCCAGAGTTTCCTTTCTATGGCCGTGGTCCAAAGAGGCCCCCCTTCTCTGCTGATCATTCAGTGAAAGCCAGCTCAACCACCAAAAGTCCCATGGGAAAGTCATGGAATGCTTACCTGGGCTTCACATTTCTTGTGGCAGGAATACTTGCAGGCTGGAAAAAAAATAAAAAAGAATGTGAGTGTGTCAAGCAGTCTGAGCAGCAATACTTTCTATATCTCCAAACTCTCTCACACTCCTAGAGAAAGTCCAGCACAAAAGACTCCTGGGCAACCTCTCCTGGACACAAGGGAGCTTGTGCTCATAGGACACGTGGCAGAATTTAGACAGAAATGGAAAAGAAAGTGTCATGCAAAAATCGAGTGATAGAGCCAAGCATGGTGGTGCACACCCGTAATCCCAGCAGCTGGAGAGGCTGAGACAGGAGGATCAAGAGTTCAAAGCCAGCCGCAGCAAAAGTGAGGTGCTAAGCAACTTAGTGAGACCTCATCTCCAAATAAAATACAAAATAGGGCTGGGGATGTGGCTCAGTGGTCAAGGGCCCCTGAGCTCAATCCCTGGTACTCACCCAAATCCCCCCTCAAAAAAATCAAGCGATAGGCATAGCGGTATAGCTCAGTGACAGACTGCATGCTTAGCATTCGCAAGGTCCTGGGTGCAGTTCCCAGCACCAAAAACAAACAGAAAGAACCAGGTTACGACTACTATCTGTTAGCCACAGCTAGATGGCCCAAGTAGAAATTTCTTGAGCAGGTCACAAGCATATTGGATTTTTAAGGGGTATGTTCAGTGAAATTAGACCCCTAAAGAAGAAAGGCAGAGAATTTGAGCAATAAAAAGCATTTACACATGCCTAGAAATGATTGCTGACCTCTGAATAAAAGAAAAGAAACTTGCAAATGCCCCCCAAGCATTCAGATTGGAGCCTTTACATGAGTGAGAAAGTCACGCATTTGGATTCCACACTGCTTCCACTTCCGGACAACCTAAGAAGGACTGTCAGAATAAATTCATGTCTAAATTCCTACAGGGGAATCCTTCAACAGGGGCCATTGTGTGAAGGGAGTGAGGCCTGTGTCATGGGAGGCCCTAACAATGCAGATGGAGGGCTGGAACCAATGCGGATTTCACAGGCCCTCCCGCCCAGAGGCTGCAGCTGGGCTGTGAGGCATAAAAGCCCCAGGAGCAGCTCCACAGGGCTTCCAGCAGGCCTGCCCTAGCAGAGGCAGCAGGACAGGGAAACACTTGGAAATGAAGTGGATATGGGAGCAATCCCAGCACAGCTGCCCTAGGGAGTTCCTGGGGGATATCACATACATTCCCTCACTTCCCCCAAGTTTGCCAGCACACCAGGGACACCTGACTGGAGTTTCCTATCTGGACTCTCTCCTTCAGCTGGGTTGTCCTGGGCAGGTCCAAGACCTCTCTGAGCCTCTGCTTCCTCTCACGGTGTTATGGTGGTGTCAGATGGAATCTTTCATGGGACCTTGCTTTGAAACCGCAAAGCGACATTCATCCATGGAAGTGGGTGGGGCCTGACCAACAAGTCTTCAGAGGTCAGGAAGAAGTCCCAAATTCCAGTTAGGAGCTTTGAAGTCCCTGGGAGCTTAGGAAATTCTTCACTCTCTAGCCTGCCACTCTGCCAACTACAAAATACTGAAATCATAAAGATTCATGTAGGGTTGAATAAGGATAAAATAGATAAGCTCACCCAGTGCTGGGTACCCATTTAGTGAACTACATTAGTGACTAGTCAGTTTGTTTTCTTTGCAAGATCTGTTTTTGGAACTGTCATTCCATGCCTCCAAGGCTTGTGAAAGTACTGACCAAAACAAATGTTTATTCTTTATCTCCTAATGAACACAACATGCAAAGGTGACCAGAGATTTTCTAATTAAGACAGACTTGCATTGAAACAAATGGGAGCGTCTATGCAAAATTAAAAGCCCTGACAGATGATGTCAGGGAGAACGAAGTTAAGGAGAATGCAGATGAGACCTCAGTTCTCTGGGTGAGAATCAGCAGAGATACAGGTAGAGAAACTTCCAGCACGCACACACACACACACTGGCCCAGTAGCACATGACTAGACCACAACATCAAGAGGAGATCAGCCTCCGAGATAGCCTCGATAATCCTGGTGACCCTGGTACAGTGAATTATTGTTGGTCTGTGTGACAATGCAGATGGCACAGAGGAAAGTTGTGACTTCTGAGGCCAAAAGGCATCACAGCCTCTGCCCTGGCAGAGTCAGACACCATGCAATGAGGACACTCAAGAAGCCCTGTGGAGAGACCCACATGGAGAGGAACTAAATCCTCCCACCAAGAGCCAGCATGTAGCCAGCCCCAGCCTACTAGTCACAGGAGTGCTCAGCTCAGAAGCAGAGTCTCCAGTCTTGGTCAAGGGCAGATGACACACCTTTCAAGAGAACCTGAGCCAGAAATGCCTAGTTACATAAGTCCCAAATTCCTGATCCACAGAAATGATGAAATAAGAGATGTTCACCATTGCTCTAAGGCACTAACTTTTGGGGCAATGTACAATGCAGCAGTAGGTAATTTATACAACAGGCTGGCTCAACCCAAAAAGGTCTCTGGCCCAGGGAAAAGGATGGTGGTATAACCATGGTGGATGGTCAGCTTGTTGAAAGGAGAGCTAAGGATCAGTGGAGGACCAAAAAAAAAAAACCTCATGAAATTCAATAAGAATAGTGGTAATTTACACACCACCCAGGTGGTAAGGCTGAGATCCTGGACATTTGTTTCTGGTATGCAGACAGGGGACCCTACAAGTTAATGGATATATGGACTACAATTTGTGCCCATTCACCAGCAGCATGGATGATCCTCAGAATTGCAAATGGGCACCAGCCCACTCCAACCCAGTTCTGGTTCACCTTGCACCAGGCCCTGCATGTCACTGCATCTGATTCTCATAACCAACCGAAGGGACAAAATATAAGGGTAACTTAACTGAGGTGGCAGCCATGGCTTATGCAGGTAGGATTCCAGGCATCTCTGCCTCAGGTTCAGTTTTTCACCCAGTCAGATGTTTACTGCCTCTCTGACACATTGTCCAGCTTAGTTTCAAGTGTTATCCCCTATAGGAGAAGCAGGACTCCTTGGCATTGTTCCCATGTCCTCAGAGGCCCAATGCTGGCAGCTCCCCTTGCTTCCCCTCGCCCTCTTCATGCTTATTACAACTCCTCATTCTGACCATCCAGCACCTGTCTCCTGGGTCCTGTCTGGCTGCCTCTGTGCCAACAACCCCAACACTGGTTATGTCAAGGTGATCTCCATTTGTCCATTGCTCTAGATGCACTGCAAGCTCATGGAGAGATGGTGACTCCTATGTATTACCAATTCTCTCAATGACAATACCAGTGGAACCAATAAGCCACACACATATACTCAGAATTGCACAGTTGTTACCACATGTTTGCCACCCCTAACAAGGAGCTACTCATCTTTGCCTATTTTACTGATGGGACACTCAGGTTTGTGAAAGAGACCCGAAGATTCACTCATCAGACAGCTATGAACTGACCCTGGCCCATTCCATATCTGCTTGCAAGGACTGTGGCCAATGGGATCTTTGTGCCTGTTCACTTTCAGGTCCTCCAGGCATGGAGGGCACCTGCAAAAGAGCACCCCTGCCAACCAATACAACTCCCCATCAAAATGTATCTACCAAGCACGCAGGCCAGAAATGACAGAATGTACACGTTGACTTTATCCCTGGATCACTTCCTCTCAAATCCTCATAAGCTACAACCAGCAGTTCATTATGCTTTATTTTAAATATATGATTCTTTAAAAATGTTTATAAGGGCATCTTTCAATTGGATGAATACTCCTGAATTTCTCAGAATAAAGAATTGCCTTCGTTAGTCCCCTAAGGAGCAGAATCTGTCCTGGCTCTAAAGCAAAGAAACTCCAGCCCCATTCCCAGATGAAAATCAACTCACTAACCCATGATTTTTTGGTCCATTATATGGTGTTCTCCAAGTGATGCCTCCCAAACAATTACTGGTGGATTCAAATTTAGAGGGCATAAAATGTATGTGGCTATGCAAATATGTTTATTGAAACTACCCCAGCACCTCATTACCTTCACTTATTTATGGGCAAAGAAGCCTGTTCATTTTAAAGACAAATAAAGGTTGAGTGTCCAGTATTCAAAATGCATGGGACCAAAGTGTTTCAGATTGTGGAAAATTCACATAGATTTTACTGGCTGAGAATCCTTACTCTAAAAATCGAAAACCTGAAGCTGTTTGAGCATCCAAGTTTTAGATTTTGGACAATTTTGGCTTATAGATTCTCAGATCAGGATCAACCTGTATATCCCTTTCATTAAAAAAAAAAGATCCCCCAGTACTAGGAATAATGGGGGACCATTATTCATTCCCTTTTGCTCCCACAGAGTCTTGAACAACTTATTTTCTGCTGAAATCATCAACTCTTCTTCCAAGTTTAAGCACAGAGCTCCTCACACTCTGGAGTTCAGCTTCTTCTCTAAGATGGTCATGGAACAGACCAGTAAAAGTCAGTATATGTAAAGTGTGCAGAATAGCACTGGCATGGTGCTCTGTCAGTGCTATTATCAGCCATTCAGAGTCCTGCAGATACATACCATTTAAACAGCTTAATTCCCCTCTCTAAACTCCTCCTCCTCCTCCTTGTGGCATTCTCTCCATTAACAATCTCCCCAGCTTCTAGATGCTGAGCACCTGGGAACCATAATCTTCTGCCCAGTGCCAGGCTCCTGGGTCTCCTAGAGGTTGTTTCAGCCTCCGCAGACCTCCCTCTCCGTGGGACCCTCAGGAGACCTTGTGATCATGGTACCCCGAGCTCTCATCCCACGACAGCCCTGGCTGCCTTCATAACAACCTGGCACCTTCTCTTCCATTGTTCACTGGTCCTACACTGAGCCACTTTTCCCAATGGGCCCAGGACCCTCTGCCACTCCACACCCATCCAGAGAGGTGATATGCTCAAATTAACACCTAGCACCTCTTGAAAACCATTATGGACTTGCTAGGTAACAGAAGATATTCGGAAGAGGTTTTTCACTCCTTTGATGTATAATACACTGGCCACTGTGCACTCACTGCCCACTTCCTCTTCGCCCACAGGGTTTTATTTAGCCTAGCCTTTCCCACCAACCCTGTGTGAGTCACAGAAAGATCACCCTAGATGGAGGGTTACATCTTGCCAGATCTAGGTGCTCTGAAAGGAGCTCTGAAGACCCCTGAGGTGCCCAAGACCTGTCAGGGGTTGCTGAGGTCAAAACTGTTTTCACAGTTATTCTAAGATGTTTCTGCCTTTTCTCTCTAGTTGACAGGGCAGATAAAATGGCTAGCACCTTCACAGGCATTTAGGCAACACCAAGGTGTGCTACTTGCCATTCTATTCTCCATAGCTGTGCACTCACAATGCAAAAGACATGCCGTTTTCACTTAAGAATATGCTTATGAAACTAAAAATTGGATGCCTGAATTTTACTACATCTGAACCTCTTCACTATTCCGCCAGATCAATGAGGAAGTCCCCAGAGAGCACTTCTCAGCATCCAGGAACAGGACTTGTATAGCAATTGGGCTGTCAGGTAAACCAGCCACACTCAGAAAATGCCATTTTTATTTGAAAGAACTCCTGGCAGACAAAAAACACGATTATTCAGAAGTGAGTGCTTGTCAGTTTCTCAGAAATGAAAAATATGAGCCAGTCACAACAAACCAGTGGCCAAATTTTGAGATTTCAAGTGGAAACTCAATTTTGGAAGACCTGTATCTACCAAACCAGGAGCTTGAAAATTCCTAGGATTTTT
This sequence comes from Glaucomys volans, assembly GCA_020662805.1. Classification (NCBI taxonomy): domain Eukaryota; kingdom Metazoa; phylum Chordata; class Mammalia; order Rodentia; family Sciuridae; genus Glaucomys; species Glaucomys volans. The sequence goes on along the minus strand of JAJEJO010005100.1, from coordinate 357,864 downwards.
CTGATAAAATATCACTGGCGAGTGATATTAATAAATGTGGATGCTTTCTTGAAATTGTAAAATGAATGTCTCAACGTTTGGAAGTCTGCATAAGTCAGAGGGCTAGTAATTTCCAAATGATCAATGCACGATGATCCCTGCTAGGTATCATCGATGTGCACAAGAGGCCAGTGGATTCTAATAAAACAGGAAGAAAAAAAATAACTGTTGCAGTGTCAGATTCCATGGTGAAATCAAACTTTAAGAAATAGGCTACTAGGTTTTGATGTACAATCAAAACAGAACATACACAACAATCAGAAAAGGCTATTAAAATGCTTCCTTTTCCAACTACATATCTGTATGGGGTTGAAATTTCTCCAACACTTCAAGCCAAACAACATGTTGAAAGACTGAATGTAGAAGCAGGCAGGAGGGCTCAGCCTCTTTACCAACGCTGCATAATGGAATCACAAAAGAAAAAAAATCACAACAATGCCACTCTGCTCATTCTTCTGTTTTGATCAAATAGTCACTTTGTTCATTAAAAAACAAAATTTATATTAAGATAAAACAGACTCATTAGTTTATTTTAAATGAGCTAAGTATTTTAACTATGCATCAGTTTCCACTTCTAACGTTAAAGCAAGTTCTTTTGAGTTTTCTAAGAGCTTAGCAGACCCCAGTGTGAGGAAGGCTAGTTCACATCAGCAGTGACAACAACATTCATTCTCTTTATCTGAGTCTCCTGGAATAGTGGGAAGAACCCTAATCTGACTTCCAGAAAGGAAATAAAATCTCCCAGAGGCTTCTGGAAAAGGTCTCTCCAACTCCTGTGAAAGATGCAGGAGAAGGAAAGTGCCTCCACCTCTGGATGTGGAGCTTTGAGAGTAGAGTGGGACCCCTCAAGGAGGAACCTGCAGAAGTCATGTTGCAGAGCTGGAGCCCAGGCATACTACCCAGGGTCCATCAGCCTCTGTACCTCCCAGGCCAGGGAAAACCAATGCCCTCCTGGTTGAGGGGGCTTCAGTCCACGCAGCCCCATGAGTCTGGCTGCCACAGGGTCATTTAAGCCATTTTGTAGTCTTTACACATCTTGTCCTACCTGTTCCCACAGTGACCGGAGAGAAATGCACATTCTAACAAGCAGCAAGCAGAAGGAAACTGTGGAAGTCACCTGCCCTGGGAGGCAGACCTGAGGGTGTATGAGTTAAGAAGCAGGAATCAGCCACCAGCTAAGGGTTTCCAGGGACAGCACACACTTCACGGTGCTGGATTTAAACCTCCTGTCAGCCTGTGGGCAAAGACTTTTTTGTGCCTGGTGTGATGACCAAGTTCCACATTTGCTAAGCCAATAAAGCACACTCCTGCCAAGAGCTACACAAGGATAAGGAGCTGCCCTACGGGGACCTGAAGACCTGGAAGGCTGAAGTTCACTCCTGAGGATCCAGGTCCCAGAAAGGCAGTGCCCACTGGTACCATGTCTCTTTCTGTAATTAGCAATAGATCTGAGGGATTGCAAAGATTTCTTTCTGCCATGAAAAAATGTATATCACCTATACCAGAAAAGGAAAAAAGAAGTACCTAAAATGAAATACCACGAAGCTATTAAAAACTCACAAATCTTTAAAGATTTAATATGTGAAAATGCTTCCAATAGTCAAGGCCAAATGATACAAACTTCTGTGCACAGTGGGAAACAAACTTTGTAAAAACACATCACAAACAAAATGAGATTAAAAAAAGACTGGAATGTTTGCAATACATGTGGTTAAAAGATAAGAAATGTCAAATATTTTTGGAGCTCAAAAATCATCAGAAATTGGCAAGGTTTTGCCTATTTTAATATTTTTAAAAGATTTACTATTCCTAATATAATGAAGTCTTAGAAACCAAGAAGAAGAAAGTAATCTAATTTTTAAACAAGCAAAGATTGGAAAGGCTAGTGTGCTCAACAAACAGAATGTCACAGGCATCAGCCTAATTTAATAACCACATGGATGAAAAATACAATAAAAAGGAGGCGCTATTTTTCATCCCATGACTTACAGAAGTGAAAAGCTGAGACATCTCAAATGCAAGAGCTGACAACCTTCAAGGCCTCGCAAACAGCATATTCGCTGGTTCCTTGTCCAGCCCAGCTTATCCTCCAGAACCTGGGTGGGTGTGCTACGGTCATTTCTCATGGGTCATTTCCTGGCCTCAATGGCTCGCAGATCCTGTCTGTCTGCATGTTCCCTCCACAGCTGAGGGTCTGCATACTGCACGTAGGCCCTCTTCTCACGGGGGTTTCCAAAGTCATGTTTAAGAATCCTGGCTCCCACTGTAGCAGTTGCCGTCAGAGCTGTCTGGCTCCAAGAGGCCTGACATTGTTATATGTTGTCTTGGAACTGCTATTCTTCAAAATGTCTCCACAGACCTTGGGAATCCAGGCTGTGGTCTGATGAAGTTGTCAGAATCTTTTATACAGTGCTCTACACATATTTACCAAGTTATAAATGAGACCCTGAGTCACCCTTTGCTTCTCAAGCATCTGTGTCCCAGGAACTCCAGCAGGACAGTCTATGCTCACCTCCGCCAAGCTCCACTGCTTCCCAAAATGAGCCAGAGAGAGAAGGGACACTTCTACTAAAACTTCACATCTCTCTTACGCAGGACTTCCTACATCACCTATGTAAAGGACATACCTGCATGTCTCTAGGCATGTTCCCACAAAGACCAAATATGCAAATGAAACATGTAAATTATAAGTAGAGAACACTATGAAATTGTCTCTAATTTTGTATGGTTTTCTACACAGTATATTGAGAAAAGGAGAAGATCCTAGATATAACCTGCTCAACCTTCAAATGATAACAATACAACACTGAGGAACGGAAATAGGATGCACCCATGCAGAGCCTCAGCTTCTTCTTAAGGGACCAATGCTCACTGCTATGCTCCTGTCTGCACCACAGTGACTCCAAGGTGCAGCTCCCCATACCCTGACACTGTACCTCTAACCCATAGTGATTCTGCTCAGCTCCAAGTCAATAAGCCACACCCCACAGTCTGCTGGTGCCCCATCCACAGGTAAGTCAGGGTGGAAGGGTGCTCCTTAGCATGCTACCAAACGGGACAGCCAGAATGACTTCCTGTTAAGATACACACACACAACACTTGCTCAAAACTCAGGTCGCTGTTCAACCCCACTTAGACCAATCCACTTCCATAGGCCTTTCTCCCTTCACATTATCAGAGGCTGTGAGCCAATTCTGTGTCCTGTTGGAGGCTGGCTAGTGCTCCCTGAAGACCCAATCTCTCAAGACCAGCCCTGTTGTGCAGTTTCCCTGCACATCTCCAGAGCCTCCTTTAAATCACTCCTCCCACCTGCGCAATCTGACACACTGTCCTGCAGCCACACTATGGAGAAAGGAAATACGAAGGAAAGCTGCCATGTTAAAAATCTCCACTAGGAAAACCCAGCCACAGAACAAGAATGCTCTTCATTAGCCTCACCCGAGTTTGTGACAGGAAGGCACACCGGGAAGGGGTTTACCACAGGAATCTTCACCCGCTCCAACAATCCAGGTGTTTTCAAAGATCAAAGCTAACATTATCTACTGTTTATTCCCGCAATAATTCAGTAGGTATTTATTAGCATCTGAAACTGAAACAAAGTCCTTAATTCTATAAATATGTACTGGTCACCGACAACTGGGAGGAACTAAGCTGTACCTGGATACAACTGGGAAGAAAGAAAATGTGCATGCAGTAAGCAAGGCAGTGAGAAAGGAAAGAATGATAAATAGGAAATCAGAAAAGGCCAGGGTGACATGAGCTACAGGAAAATAAAGTCAGACAAGGTAGCTGAGGAGCCTGATGGTGAAGGGAGAGGTCCAGGCCTACCTTCTGTGTCAAGCATCAGAAAAGATCTAAAGTGACAAGGAGAGAGAAGGTGCCATATGCTAGGCCATGCAGATCCAGGTGGTCCCAACACGGGATGAGTTATTAGGGGCATTAATCAAAACTGATCAACCTACCAACCAATGCGGTCACTACTCACAAGTTCTCTGTTCACAAACACCTTTGTGGAACATCAGTTTGGGGTGCTAGAACCCTAATACTCTTGGCTGAGTCCTGCCAACACCTTATAGCACCATTTCCTGGGCTGGGGGATACAGCTCGAGGTGTTAACCAAGCCCCCACAAGTCACGTGTGTCCCTCTCTCCCCTGACACAGGCTGCACGAGACAGCCACCCTCACTAGTGATGTCACAGGGGCCATCCCTAGAACAGAATCGATTTGCTGGTCTCACTCATGCCAGATGTGTCCAAGAACACTGAGATGTCCTTTATGAAAAGACATACCCCAAGAACACTCAGAGTTTTATTTCTAGAAATTCTGACTTGTTCCACCTTGATTTTCTTTTTCCCAAATCACTGTTAACCCATCAAGGGATTCTAAACATGTCCCATAGTTCTAAATTCTTACACACGAAGGCAACCCTGCCCACAAGCCCTTGACAGGCTTCAGTTTCTGCACTCATGCTGTGAATGAGGAAACCAAGGGGCAGAGAGCCCGGAGCAGAGCTGGGATGTGAACTCACATCCATCTGGCTCAGGGGATCTGTGTTCAAACTCTGAACCTCTCAAAAATAAGCAAGCAAATAAATAAACAGATAAAGGCAGCTTTAATCTTCACTAACAGGTCACTGAGTCAGCAGTGTACTACTGACTAATGTTTACAAAGCATTACAGAGTTGACACAGTACCTTTATGCCCCCTGACTCACATCCTACTTCTAACAGCCAGGTAGCAGAGCCAGCGGTACCTCATTGTCCACGTCACAGTCCAGAGGATGAGCTCAGAGACAGTGTGGCCCATGAAGGTCCCCTCCACTGTCTGTGGCTTTGCCTTTTGGGGGCACATCTCTAAATTCATGGCTGCCTGTTCAAAGGGTCCCCATCCCAAAAGAGCAAAGGAAAATGTGTCCACTTTGGACAAAAAAGGAACATCAAAATGAAAGGAAAAAAAGCAAGCACCATTCCCTCAAAGAACCTAAAGTCTAACTTAGGAAACCATTAGCTCATGTCTACTTCAAACACATGTTTTCAGAACCGGGATGCAATTTCTCCTCCCCCAGAGCCCCATACGTGGGCAGATCAGCCTGGACATCAGCTCAGCTACGGGCACTGCTCATAACTACATAAACACCAGACAACCAGGAAGGGCCAAGAGATGTCACCTCAAAAGGTTCAGCCACCACCCTCCCATCTGGCTAGGACCATCCACAACTCCTCTGTCTCTTGCTGCCCCAGTACCCTGGTGACAGGGATCCATCTGTATGGAAGTGACCAGCATGGAGCACCTCAGCTCCTGCCACATGCTGGCCACAAGAAGGATGGAGGATGATCAAGGGCAAGCAGGACCTGCTCACACACTCTCAACCCAGCCTGGTCACATAGAGAGCAAACCTCAGACCCTGTGCCTGTTAACAGGGCTTCCCAGGGCTGATAGGCCAATGTGAAGATGAGCACTGTCCCCTCCTGGCTACAAGGCTGTGCATTCAGAAGCTCCACTCAGTCTTTCCCCAGGTGGTGGCCCAGGCAACCCGGGAGTACCCAGACGGCAACATCACACTCCCCTGAGTAACTATGGAAAGTAACAGCCCATGACTTCTGAAGAATTCAATTCACAGTACTGCAAAACAAAAACTTGGCTTTATCAGCCTGGCTACACTGCTCAACAAGTTTAAAAAATCAAAATCGCCTGTAAAATCAACTAACATGACCCAAACATCCCTGGCGCATGGAACCTCAAACCCTAACAACCTGGACCTCTGAGAAACAGCTGGGAGGGGTGCAGATCTTCTTTCCAGCCACAGATTCAGAAAACAGGAAAGATTTCAGTCAAAATTCAGGATTAAAGAATGTGTGGAGGTGGCTGAGAGGGTGGCATGCTGGGTACAGCAGGCGGAATTCAGATGACCCTCAGGGAGAGGGACACACTGCTTTGCAGTGAATAACCACCACAAGGCCAGGAGTTATCAGACGGAATCTGGCCTGGGTACCTTCTTCCCCTGCTTGTGCTTTTGGAATATTCTATCATACATCCTTTTGGGTCTGGAAAAATCCAATAAGGAGGGCTGAGCCAGGCAGGATCAGCAATGCAAGCTTTTTCAGGGAAATCAGAGGGAGTTCTGGTGGGGGTTCCACTGGAGTTGACCTCAGGGTGAGGTTGACCACACTAATACTCTGAAAGATGTTTGGAAATAACATCTGGAGTCATCTCACATGGATTTGCCAGAGAAGAGAGGATCCATAAGCCAGGCACGTATCTGCCCAAATTCATCATACAATTTACAATCCCTGTGCATTGCTGAGCTACGCTAAGACCTCTAACGCCCTTGAAACTAGACTACATCACAAGAACCATCAGCCCAAGAGCAGAGAGACCTGTAAACAACCAAAGCTCATCCTATGTCCCCTCACCCTGCCCATCCTGGCCCATCACCCTAGAACCAACCACTCAATCCTCTGTGCCTACAAATACACTTCCCATATGGGACCACACCCTGCCCACTAGACATGTAGTCCTTTTGGGCCTTGATCACCATCTAATTCTATTTTTTGTGCCTATTCATGCAATACCACAGACTTGGTAAATTAAAAATAAGTTTATTTCCACAGATAGCTCTGGTCCAAGGTGGACAGGCCACATCTGGTGATGACTGTCTTGAGAGCAAACTCCCAAGACAGGACAGGGCATTACGTGGTGAGAAACAGGGAATATGTGTGTGCATGTGCATTGTGTCCTCTTAAGTCACCAGTAGTCATCCCATCACAGGGCGCTACCCTGATGACCTTTTTAATCCTAGTGCTCTGGAAGTCCAAACTTCCTTTAAACACCACCATTGGAGTAAGTTTCCATCCTCTCAGTAGCTCCCAATGGGGCAACTCCACCATGAGTTTTGGAAGGGGCAAACCCTGTTCAAACCATGGCAGTCACTCTAAGCATCACAATAAACCAGCATCACACTCACTCACTAAAAGTACACTGGGGATTAAAGTGCTAAAAGACATAAAGACCACAGTCCTGGATGGCACACTGCCCTGTGCCCAGACTAGACTCAGCACCAGGGACCCCTGGTCCATGAAGCAGAGATGGCCACTCAGACCTCCTGGACTTCCTGCTGGGGCAGGGACCACTCCCAATCCAACAAAGTCCCCACAGCTTCTCACTGATGGTCTGCAGTTATGCAGAGAAAAGAACAGGTGCTGGGAGAAAAAACACGAGGCACAAGCACCTTCCTAAAGAACTGAGATTCTGGGTGCAGCACAAAGGACGTGGGGGTGCCGGCCAGAGAAGCAAGTCCAGCAACAAGCCAGGAACAAGCCCTACAGAACAGGTAAATCAAGTGACTAGGGGAGCTAGGGTGGACCACACAGGAGAGGGCACAACCTCAAAGGCCATTCTGGAACCAGGTGGGTGCTGGTTGGTTTAGTTTCCTAGAACTGTTGTCTTGGTTCAAGCAGGAAAGGAGAGTGAGACATAGAAGGGAGCAGATTTCAAAGGCATCCCAGCCTGGCCAGGCACAGGTCAGATGCAGGGAAGCCGGATTAGGAGGCAGTGATGGAGGTCTGCACTATGGGCAGCAGAGGAGGGCCTAGGCTCCAGGAAAGGGAGGCAAGTGCAGAGTGGCTAGCAGGGCTGGGGAGTCAGAACTGGGGGAAAAGGACTGTCTTATCATACTGCCTGGTCACATGGCATATTAGGAGTGGCAGGTCCACGTCATAGTGACGATGAGGGACGGGTGCCTGCACCTCTGAGCAGAGGCAGTGATGCTGGATCCCCTGCTCTCTCAGAGGCAAGCAGGACCTTAGCTTTGCTACTTGCATTACCTCGGAAGACTCAAGCTCTTATACCTTGGCACCCTTTAAAAGCCCTAAGTCTTTATCAGCACAAGGTTCCTTCCCATGTGCAGGCATAGTCAGAGCCCAGGGTGAACCCCTAACTCATCTGTGGCCTGCTGCCTCTGAGCCACACCTCATTGCATAGGCAGGAAGTCCCACCAGGCCTCCCAGATCCACATAGCTGGATCATTCCCTCCATGGAACTTCCTGAGCTCCTCTCACAGCTCTGACCATGGGTGGCTCAGACAACTCAGCCTGCATGACTTTTTCTGTCCACCTAGGAGAGGATGATATCTCTGTGAGGCAGGTCTGCGATCATCACTGAACATTTCACAGCAGCTGGCACACATGGTAACTGAATTCAATCAGACAATGAGAAAGATCATGTCCACATCCAAAAGATTCCTAGAACATAGAATCCTTTCCCAAAAAGGCTATTTGTTAACACACTTACTACGGTTACGTGCAGGAGCAGTGCACAGCCCATCTCTGTCTGAACTCAGCCTCTGCTCCTCAATCACACCTGTTCCCACATCACACAGAGCATGGAGATGCTGGTTCAGGGGATCCCTTCCTTAGGTGTGAGCCTCTGCCATATTCAATCAACCATGATGCTCCTTAACCTTATTCTCATGACCAAAAAGTCATGTTTGGGGACCCAAATTTTAAAATAGGACTATTTCCATTAGAATAAGATTCACAATATGGAGAGTCTTCAAGAGTCCCCACCCCCACTGTATTTCTGGAGTGGAGCAGGGCCCCTACTGACCCCAGAGAGCAGACACACAGGCACTGCTGTCTTCACTCACAGGCACTCTGGGGCACACCTGATGGAGGAAGATGCTACTCTGAGGACAGTGGTGCCATTTCTCATCACCTTACATGTATAAATGGAAAGTACCACTGTGCTGTGGCTGATGTGACCCTCCTGCACTGGACAAGCTGTGCACAGGAATTGCCAGTGACAGGCCACAGTTCTCATAGTAACCAGGATATCATGAAGTGCAGCAATGCTTACAAACACAGGCCAGAAAGTACCGGATCACCCCAAGTCACACCAGCTGGCTGGAAGTAGACTGAAGACCCTGCTCTCTGCCCGGCAGCAGAAAATTCCTCAGATGGCTCTCTGGCCTCTAATTTCTGGTTGGATTCAGTCCCAGGGGTACTCCAGAGGGAGATCACAGTCTCAAAGGACAGTGGGGTTGCCCTCCCCACAAGGTCACCTCTGCTGGGCCACCAGAGGTCCCAAGGCTACCCACTCCCTGGCTCATTCCTTCTTCCAGGCCTGGAGCAGGGCACCCAGGCAGCACAGCTCAGGCAGGTTCCTGTGGCTGCCCATAACCACAGCTCTGCGATCAGTCCCCTTCAGGAGGCCCCTGCCCATGTAGGGAGGATCTGTCCACCCTAGGTGGGCTTCCTCAGTGTCACAGATGAGGAAAGTCAACCCCAGAGTCAGATTCTTCTTCAAGTCACCTGCAGTTTGGGGACGTGTCCAAGCCAAGTGCCTTGCAGGATCACAGGAGCTGCATCAGAGCAGAAGGTGGAGGGGGTTGAGTGCTCCATACCTGAAGGACTCGAGTAGGAAGGTAGCAGCCAACAGGTCTGGGGGATGGAAGTCCAGGGAAGCCATGCAAGGAGGGAGAGGAGGCAGGGGTCCCTGAGCACACTGAGCCCACTCTTCCACACTGAGTGACACAATAGGGTTCAGAGAGGAGGACCAATCACAGTTAGGTCTTTCAACTTGGAAAGGATCCCAGGAGCCCCTTTTAGGTCCCTAGTCATATCCTCTACCCCTTGAAGTCTGACTGCTGTGTACCTCCTATCTACTTCCAAGCAGCCATAAGGGACCCTCTACTAGGAGCCTCAGGGAGGAAAAAAGAGTCAAGGAGATCCAACACCACAGAAGCCCACTAGCAAATTTTCCGGAAAAGAAATCCCCAAACCCACAGAAAAAGTAATTTCTAAGAGTAGCCTCACATACTCTTCAAAGGCCAAATGTCCACTGTTTGACACAACCCCACTAACCCACCTCGCCACACGTTCATTATGCAGATTAATTAAAGACTTAGTGAATTCCATTAACTTCATGATGTTTAAGCATCAAGTAGCTAAACTGGTGGCTATTTAGAGACAGGACTTGTAAAGAGTCTGCAAGGGGCTACACCATAATAAACCCTAACTCCAAAGAAGAGAAAAACCTCATTTGCAAACTTTGGTAAGAGATCTGAAAGTTGTCAGGCATGGTGACACACATCTGAAATCCCAGCAACTCGGAAGACTGAGGCAGGAGGATCACAAGTTTGAAGCCAGCCTTAGCAACTTAGCAAGACTCAGTCTCAAAATAAAAAAGAAAAAGGGCTGGGGATATTGCTCAGTGATTAAGTACCCCTGGGTTCAATCCCTAGTACCAAAAAAAAGAAAGGTCTGAAAGTCAAATTGAATAAAGTGAGCTACAGACACTACAGAGGAGACCAAAGAGTAGATCATGAATTATCAATGGTTATCTCTTTTTTTTTTTTTTGGAACAGGGATTGAACTCAGGGGCACTTGGCCACTGAACCACAGCCCCAGCCCTATTTTGTATTTTTTTATTTAGAGACAGGGTTTCACTGAGTTGCTTTAGGGCCTCGCTAAGTTGCTGAGTTTGGCTTTGAACTCGTGATCCTCCTGCCTCAGCCTCCCAAGTCGCTTGGATTACAGGCGTGGCCACTATGCCCGGCCAATGGTTATCTCTTTATCCTATGAGAGAAACTACTCTTTCTGGGAAAATCTCCTCATGTGCACATATCTGTGTAAGTACGGTAAGTCCCTACCAAGTATGGGTGAAGGGTGAACATGGGCTACAAAGGGAAAGTCGATGGTTAACTTTTGGAAACTTTAGTAAGAATGTTTTCATTTTGCTATGACTGTTTTGCTCCAGTTCAATCAGCAAGTGAATCATCAGCATGCACTTACCCCGGCACGAAAGCCCTTGACCATCAATGATTTGTTTGCAAACTCCACAGGCTTTGGGTTTTTTAAAGGCCTTTTTCTTAAAACTGTGCAGACTCGTGGTAAATTCTTCTGACTGAAAAAGTAAAGGAAGAAATTGTCAACACTTCAACTCATAGTTTTTTCCTTTCCTTCTCAGGAGATAATAAATCTAGCAGAGTTTGTAAAGAGCTAAAACAGGGACTTCACCAAGCAAAGAACAAGAGAGCATCCCCAAAATGCTAAAATTCCCAAGGCAAGCCACAGACACCCGGTCAGCATTCTGGATCCGAGAGTCCCAGACAGCAATTCTATCATCCAATTTGCACATCCCTGCATGGGGGGCAGCCAGAGATTGACAGGAACCATAGTTTATCACAGGCTTATATGATAACCCGTTCCCTTCCAGACTTGAGGTTGATGTCATTTACTTCTGTGACAAAGTAATTCATACACACTCCCATAGTCTTTTTCTTCTGGAAGAAATGATTAGCAAATAGTACAAAGACACGAAGGGGAAGCTGACTGGATTTCCCCTCAACGCCATTCAAATGTGTCCATCACCACCAGTTAAGTGTCTGAGCCTCTTTGGGCCAGTGTGCTTGCTTTTCTGCAGAAGAGACAATTGTAAGAATAGCTTGTGACATGCATTTGCTTCCTCCTTAACATGGTTACAAGAAGTAGTACTAGGAGGAAATTAGCTATTCACCCACCAAATTATATTTGCAGAGTCAAGGCTCATAGCTGTATCTGATGATCTTAGAAGAATTCAGTTTGCTTTAGTAACCAAATGCCATCCTACACCTATTTGCTTTTGTGTAATAGTGCATTCTATTAGTAATCAATGTATCCACGGCTATCAGACAATATGCACCCATTGAGGCCATTACTCCCCAACCAGAATAATTAAAATTTACTATGAAAATGAAATGTTATTGAGAACATGAAACAAATGATACAACAACTTTGGAAAACAGATTGATGATATCCTATAACCAAACATATACCTGCCATATGATCCAGAAATTCCACTCTTATGTACACAAAAAAGATCTAAGTGTCTCCTTCCAAAAATGATCTGTACGAGAATGGTCATGACAGCCTTATTTAAAAACACCCCAAAGTGGAAATGAACTGATGTACACCGTAAGGTGAAAGGGGGGCGGGGAACTATAGCATATTTATGCAACAGAATACTGTTCAGGAATGCATAAGCGCAAACTATACATAAAACAACACCGCTGAACATCAAAAACATTATGCTAACTAAAACACGCAGGAACATGCAAGCGGTTTACTTCTAGAATGTTCACGAACAGGCCAACCTGTCTATGTTAACAGAAGTAAGAATGGTCAACTCTAGGGGTGTGTGTTGACTGCAGAGGACATGAGGAAACTGTCTGGGTGGAAGAAGTACAGCCTCATGCTCTGGATGGTGGTTACAGAGGGAACCCACAATAACAGTTCTTAAACTGTGTACTGGAAAGTTGGGCATTACTGTGGAAAGATCTCTAAGAAAGGTTCTATTTTTAAAGATAATACTAAAAAGAGGTTGGCAATACAGTTTGGAAGATGAGGTTAAATCATATGATAGCATTTTTTGAGGGGGGGTATTCTTAAATCTATAGAACCTTCCACTTCTGATTCAGATGTAGTACCAGGAACTAGATTTATCTTCACATCCAAAATAAATGCTTTTAAGACACCACATCAAAAAAAAAAAAAAAAAGGGAATAGTGATAAAGAGGCTTGGTCAACACACACCTCACATATGACAGTGGTCCCATAAGATTATAATGAAGCTGGGAAATTCCTATTATCCAGTGACACTGTAACCATCTTAGTTTGTATAAGTATAGTCTATGATATTGGAACAACCGTGAAATTGACTAATGATGTGATATCTTTCCCAGAATGTACCCTCATTGTTAGGCAATACATGACTGTACCTCCAGGAAAAGGAAAAATAAGATAAATTCCAAGGTTGCCCCAGATATCTGCCTTCAGAGATCTTCCAGGCTGTGGAGAAAAAAAAGGAGGAAAGAGACTGGGCCCAGCATACTACCTAGATTGAGCAAGGCAGCAAGAATTTGCTAGACAGAGTAGCATGAAACAGAAGAGAGCTGCTCACAACTCCTATCCTAACACCTGCATAAGGTCTCTCTCAAACATTCACCTGGTTACTGACAGGTGTGTGTGTGTGGGTGTGTGTGTGTGTGTGTGTGTGTGTGTGTGTATAAGCTACCCAAGGCTGGGGAAAGAATTACCAAATAGGATTAGAGAAAATAGTATCCAATGCTGACACAGAGATGGGAATAGTGACTGTTTCCATAGCCCAACTGGGAAATCTCAAAACTCACAGTGAGAGAAAACAGAAAGTTTTTACCTCACTCATGGGGAATAGTTAGCTCCAGACTGAACACTGCTCTTGATTCACCCTCTCTGAAAAGCACTACCCAGAAAGGATCAAACTTCTTCCAAGTAACTTTATTACATTCCAGAACAAAGCTCAAGAATTCTCGTAGGTATACAAAATTTTCCAGCACCTAAAGTAAAAGTGACGGTCTCTGGTAGCCAAAGTTATCAGACACTCAAAGAGACGAGGAAACATAAATTATAAAGAGAATAATCAAAACTAACCTGGAATTGATGGGGAGGTCAAAAATAGCAAACAAGATATTAAGAGAGTTACTATAACTGCATTGCATATGTTCAAAAAGTAGAGACTTGAAAAATACAAAAAGACCCAAGTCAAACATCCACAGAAGAACATGTAAAACTCTGAGGTGAAAAAATATACTGGGTGTGATTAGTGGCCAGACACTGCAAAAATTGAATGAGTGAACTTGAGGACATCACAATAAAAACCTCTGAAAATAAAGCAAAGAGACATGACTGAACCTAAATAAACAAACAAGTGAGCAGTCGAAGCTGTGAGAGAGCTTTAATAGCAGAATACACACATAACTGGAATCCCTGAAGGAGAGGAAGAGCAGAGAAGGGAGGCTATTTGAAGAAATAATGCCTGAAATTTTTCCAAACTTGGAAGAAAACTGTAAACCCAGACAGTCAAGAAACAACAAATCCCTAACTCAAAAAAGGTGATAGAAATTATAGCAAGGCAACTGATAATCAAATTGCTCAAAACCAGCAATAAGGAGAACAACCAGAGGGAAGCTAGGCATGGTGTGCACACGTGCAATCCCAGCTACTTAGGAGGCTGAGGCAGAAGGATGTCAAGTTCAAGGTCAGCCTCGGCAACTTAGCAAGACCTGTCTCAAAAATAAAAATGTTTTGAAAAGGGGGTCTGGAAATGTAGCTCAATGATAGAGTACTTGCCTAAAATGTATGAGGTTCTTTCCTTTTGTTCTTTTGGTACTAGAGATTGAACCTAAGGGAGCTCTACCACAGAGCTACACACCCAGATTCTTTCTTTTTTTGTTTTGATACAGGATCACACTAAGCTACAGAGACTGGACTTGAACTTGCAATCTTCCTGCCTCTGACTTCTGAGTTGCTGAGATCACAGGCATGCGCCACTGTACCCACCTAGAATGTGTGAAATTCTGGTTCAATCTCTAGTACAGCAAAAAAAAAAAAAAAGAAGAAGAAGAAGGTAACAAGAGGAAAGAAAACAACACATGACATGCAGGAGACCAACTATCAGGATAACTGAAGACTTCTCATTTTAAAAAAGTAAACAATACAAGTGAGAAGACAGCCAGGCATGGTGGCGCACTCCTGTAATCCCAGCAATTTGAGAGGCCAAAACCGGAGGACTACAAGTTTGAGGCCAGCCTCAGCAACTTAGCCAAGCCCTAAGCAATTCAGTGAGACTCTGTATCAAAAACAAAACAAAAAATAAAATAATAAAAAGGGCTGAGGATATAGCTCAGTGGTAAAGTGTCTGTGGTTTAAATCTCCAGTTTAAAAAAAAAATGTAAGATGGTGAACCAATATAAAATAATATAGAAATCTTAATAATCTAGAACTCTGTGCCCAGCAAAAATGTCTCCCAAAAATGAAAGAGAATAATAAACTTACTAAGATATTCAAAAACTGAAAGTCAAAAGAATTTATCATTAGTTGACATATATTGAAAGACACGTTAAAGATAATCCTTTGGCAAAAAGAAAAAGATGGAAATACAAGTTTTTACATAAAAGAAAGAAGCGAGTCAGAAAAGGCAAACACATGGGTAAATACATAAGATTTATTTATTGTTATTGAAGGATCACTTAAACCTTAACTATTGAAATAAAATAGAATGCAATGTAATATTTAACTTAGGTAGAAATAAAATATGTGAGGAAATGGCACAAATCTCAGGAAAGGAGAAAAGAAAATACCACTATTGTGAGGCTCTCATAGCACTTACAAAGCGATACACTATTACCTGAAAGCAGGCTGTGATAAGTTAGAGAGGTATACTACAAACTCAAAGGCATCCTCTAAAATAGTGAATTGCTGGTAAGAAGCCAACAAAGGAAACACAATGAAATCTTAAGATCATTTAATTCATCTAAAAATGCACTCCCTAAAAAAAAAGGGAAATTAATGAAGAAAACATGGGAGAAACAGAAAACAAGAAAGCAACCAGAGGGAAGCCAGGCATGGTGGTGCACATGTGATTATTAATAGGCTCAAATATCTCCTCACCACATTATATATGATGATATATTTAAACCTCATCATATTGATAATCACATACGTGTAAACACTCTAAATATCTCAGTCAAAAGTGAGGGGTTGTCTGATTTTTTTTAAAGGCAAATGTAAGAAAAAAATATACCATTCTAACATTAATCAAAGAAAATTTGGGGTGGCCATATTAATACAAGATAAAGTACATTTCAGATCAAAGACACCAAAGATAAAGTTATTTTTTATTGATTAAAGGGTCATTGAGAAGACATAATAATCCTTTAACATGTAAGTACCTAATAACAAAAATTCAGAATACATGAAAAAAAAATGATAGGACTGCAAAGAGAAATACACAAATGTCTAAATACAGTCCAAATTTTACAACCACTTGTTCTGAGCTGAACTGTGCCCACCCCAAAATTTAGAGGTCAAAGCCCTGAACTCCAGCTTATTTGCAAATAAAGTCTTTAAAGAGGTACTTTTAAACCAGGCAGTGGCACACACCTGTAATCCCAGCAACTCAGGAGAAGGTGAAGGGAGGAGGATTGCAAGTTCAAGGTCAGTCTCAGCAACTTAGTGAAGCCCTATCTCAAAATAAAAATGGGCTGAGGATGTAGCTCAGTGGTAGAGTGCCCTGGGATTCAATCCCCAGTACTGGAAAAAAAATATTAACACTTATGATAGTATGAAAAGTGTTAAATATATAATTAAATCTTATGAAAGATATGGAAGACCTATAAACTAAAAAAATAAAAACACTGCTGAATAATTTGAGAGTTATATCATGTTTGTAGGTTGTTAAGACTCAATAATTAAGCTGCAATTCTTCCCCAAAAATTTATAGATTCAACACAATCTCAATCAAAATCCCAGCAGGCTTCTTTTAAAAATTGGCAAACTGATTGTAAAATGCGTGTATAAATGCAAGGCACTTAAAACTGCCGAAACAGCTATAAAGACTGCACAAGAGCCAGGTGCAGTGGCACATGCCCATAATTCCAGTGGCTCTGGAGGCTGAAGCAGGAAGATGGGAAGTTCAAAGCCAGCCTCAGCAACTTAGTGAGGGCCTAAGCAACTTAGCGAGACCCTGTCTCTAAATAAAATGTAAAATGGGCTAGGGATGTGGCTCAGCAGTTAAGCACCCCTGGGTTCACTCCCTCCTAGTACCAAAAAAGAAACTGCACACATTTAAGTGTATGATTTGATCAATTCTCTACTACATTTTGAAAATATATCTTCAGTTTTAAAATGCCAAACCAAATTTCACTTGAAGTGTGCTCTTGGGATCCTACAAAACTAGCAAGCCAAAGATTTTCAATGAATACCTTAGATTCTGATTTTCAACAGAGCAAAGTCTCCCACGAGAACCAATTACTCTCTCAAAGGGAAAGCACATACTCACCACACAGACCACAACTCCTTACTCCTTCACCTATGACAGACATAACTAGTCAATCACAGCTACAATCCCTAGATGGCCCAGAATCCTTCTCCACAGAGAACTCCATAAGCCCACTACCAAACGAGTGGGACTGGCAAAGGATGGATTTCAAGGTGGCATCTGACTTCAAAGCATTTTCTGGAACCACCCCTGTCTTTTCCTGCTATTCAAGCTGTCCAGTAACTTGTAGTTTTCTTTGATACCCATTTCTAGACCCAGCCTCCTCCAAGTCATTCCTGACCACTTCAATTTCCTCAGCAGTCTTGTCACTTAATCATGCTTCTCCTTGTATTTATGTTGATCCAGTCAAGAATGTCAAAAAAGGAAACTGCCCTGAACACCAAACAGAAGCCTTTGCATTGACTCTGCCCCTACAATACAAGCTCAGTGGCCCTGGGCAAGCCATAACCTCTTTTAAATGGAAAAAATTACTTCTCCCTCCTGCTTCCTGACAGAGCTACTTTAAATAACTAAATGTTACACCTATATCAGTGCAGAAGAACAACTTGGGCAGAGTTTTTGAAACAGTTTGGCCTAGGATTCACCATGGACCAATTAAATCAGGTTATTGGGTTGTGGGACCAGAACACTGGAATGTTTGTAAAGTTCACCAGGTAATTCTAATGTAGGTAAGTCAGAGAACCACAACTCTATATAATAGACTGCACTCTAAGAATTTATGTTCATCTTAGGCACTGTGGTTATGTATTCCTTCCCACGTTTGTGTCTAATTATTTCAAAGGAGTCTGTCTTATTGCCTTTTTGATACCAATGTCATGTACCCAGTGCCCTGCAAAAGGTTAATGGTGCTTCTGATGAGGAAGTTTATGACATTAGCAGAGCACTTCCATTATAATGATGCAAGACCCTGACCCCACAGCCAGTGGATGAGGGACAGAGTACCTGGACCAGTTTCACAGCTGCATCATTCAGACAGGAGCTTGCATTCAAGTACATAACAAATGCATCCCTCTCAGTAATTCCCCAGCTGGCACAAACATTTTTTCCCTTATCTTGTAGTTAATTGTTTATATGACTTCTCTCCTGTTGTAGATGTCAATTTGATAGACGCAGGACACCAGGTTCTTTTCCATTTATTCTCTGCAGGCCCTGCCCAGCTGGCGGAGAGTGAAACGTGGACCCTCAGTTAATATTTGTGGGCCAAATGAATTGGCCATAGTCTGTGGGCCAAGGAGGGATACTGTGACCTTTTATTCCTTACAAATACCTTTATTCCAAGCAGGGAGAAAGAGGCACTGTTTGCCTGCAGCTTTCTCACCCACTGGTCCACAGCAACAAACCTCAAAGAAGCAAACAGCAGAGGCACTGTGGTGCTATTTCAATTGCTGGGTCCCCTGAGGAATTCATTTAAGATAGTGTAATAACATCTGCTCGCACGCATCTGTACATAACATCTCTCTTGTGAAAGGAGACTAGACGGGATTAGACTGCCCTTGTCTTCACCTGATACTGTGCTTTCACTTCTCCTACAGAGTGGGAAGAAGCCACAGCAATGCTGAAGCAGTTAGCAGGCTCAGTTCAGGAATCTAAATTGCATTTAATTGTTAGGAGCCAAACTTTGGATGACTAGCACCACGGCTGCTGGTTCCACAAGGACTCCCTGAGGGGGGACATGGTAATTAGTGCTGGTCTTGATAGTGAAGTCTCTTTTGAGAAGGAAAAATCTGCAAAATTGGGCAGGGAGGAGCTCCACACACATGCTCCACTATGCCAAAATGCAAAATCATGCAAAGACTTCTCCTAGCTAAAGATTGCCCTGGCAAAACAGTTACACAAGCAATAGCACAAGGCTACAGCCCCACAATCCCAGCTATGCTTTCCTTTCAGGAAATAGCCCCACCATTGAAACAGGATTTAGGTGGGCATTTGGCTACCTGGGAAACCTCCATTGCATTCTGGAGAGGTAGACACAGATCAAATTTACTCTGAAATTAAACAGACATAAACACTCCCCACATCTGCAGAGCTGACCTCAGAGACTTTTCTCATCCCACAGGGGGCCAGTACCTGGGGCAGAAGGGCCCCCTCCATGCACACAACACACATTGTTCCCACGCTTACAAGCAACCGCGTTTGGCTGCTAAACTGAAAATCGGAATGCTGCGCAACTAAGATACTTTTCATTCCTCAGAACCTTACAAAGTTTCCAAGAAAACAAACGTAGTAAAAGCCTGATTGTTAAGACTATGAGAAGGGGTGGCAGAACCTAGTGGGGAACTACTGGCCCCCTCCATGTAATTCAAAGGTTTGTTCTATGGACCACAGAGCGCCGGTGGTACCCACGCGGACCTGGGAACTTGTCCTACTCCTACATCTCTCCGCAACCCGCACATCAACGCAAAGCTTAAGGCGTCCTTTACGTTTGCAAGAAACAGGCGCGGAGCAGCGAGTCTGCGCAATGGCCAATGTCCCAGTTCCATTCCGGAGAAAGGAATCCGGAGAAACGTTTTCAAGAGGCAATTTGATTAGAAAGAGTTAAGCCTGAACTGCCTCTCACCCTGATATGGACTCATCAGGGCGGCCCCCACCAGGCAAAGCCCCATTGGCCCTCTCTCCTCGTCCAGCGCAACACTTCCCACGGGCACGGTCGCATGGACGAGCATGCCAGCCAAGCACACCAAGATCAACGCACACTGACAAGGGCACACGCAAATACACCAGCACACACACACACACACACACACACACAGGCACGAGCACACATGGGCACGCGCGCACAGTCTCACGGCCCACGTGCATGCCGACCCAAAGGTGGCTGCAACCTGCGCAGCTCTGATCCGGCACCCCATGTCTGTACCGCACTCACCTGGTCCCGGCGCCGACGCGCCCCGGTCTCGCGCGCTAACCTAGCTGACGGCCCGGGGGTCAGGGCGCGCAGCCGCATGGTCGCCCCTGCAGTCCGCGTAAAGCACGCCGGGTTAGGACCCTCGTCAGCAGATGTCCGAGTCAGAAGATGCCTCCGAGGCTCCCGGTGTGCGAGAGTCCCAGGAAAAGTTCAACCCAGCGAGGCCCGAAAGGGCTCGCGGTGGCCGCCAGCCGGTGGGTGCCGCGCACCGCCTCCTCGGCCGCTTCTGCCCGTCAGAAGTCAGACGCCAGGAACAAAAGCCAGGAGCGAGCGCCGGGCCCCGCGCGGCGTCCCTCCATCTGACACGAATTAGCCTTCCCTCCCCCGCCCCAGACCGCAGCTCTGAGAGCCCAGGCGAAGGCTGCTCGGCCAGACACGGGAAAAGTGGGTGAAGAAACGCCTTCCAGGAAGGGGAGGGGGGCGCCTGCCAGCCGCCATCTGACTGGAATTACCGACGCTTGGCTCGGGGTTTGGCTTTACTAGGATTTCAGACCTCTCTAAACACGCTGACCGAGAGGCTTAAAAGAATCAAAAACCGGCAGGCTCTTAGGCTTTGGGCATTTTTAAATCTTGACTATTATCCAGTAAACCCTGCATCTGTAGTGGGCAGTATCTACCGGTAATCTACACTACCCAGCAAGCAGTACTTTTGGAAGGGAAAGAAGGAAAACGCAAAGGCAGGGTGTTCTTTGGGGTCCTCCCCCAACAATTGGCCTCTTCAACTAAGAAAAACAAGGAGGCCAACCTTGCTTGAAGAAGAAGATGACCAACAGGGACTTCATAGGAAGCTCAAAAGCAAATGACTGCCCAAGCCTTGCACCCTGGTTTGTCATCCTGCTCCTGGGTGCCAACCTGGTGCTATCCTGCTCCTGGAAAATCAGGACAAATCACAGCACAACCAAAGTCCCGTGTTTCCATTCTAGGTCTGGGATTTTGGAAGGAAATTAGAAACCTAGAGTTAAAGGACTGGAGTAGGGGAAAACAGGCTGGGAAACTGGAAAGTGCAAGAAAGGAGACCTCCAAACAAACTTTTAACGTCTCTCCAATGCCTGAGCGACTTCCACAGAACGGTAGATCTTGCCTTCCACAAGATGAAGTTCTATGGCAAGTCTAACTTATAACAAATGTAAAAGACTGCTTTGAAGATGGAAGTGTTCAAGCTGAAGTCACTCCCTGAGGTCTGCGGAGTGCTGTAGAAAAGACCCCCGCACCAGAGCCTCAGGCCAGCTTAGTGTGTAGCCCTAGCAATGGGGCCCTACTGGCCTTGGCTCTTGGCCCAGCCCTTAGGCAGTTCTAATGACCTGCTGTGTCCCAGAGCTCAGCCTCTGGGGATCTAACACTAACTTCAGATCTGCAAGTTCAAATGCCTTAGATTGGGAGAGCAGTCTGGGTGGGCTGGGCAGGGCCTTTATGGCTAACACATGTGCAAATTCCAGTCATCAATTCAACCTCTCAGGTTCTGGCACTAAATATCCATCCTTCTGTTTCTGTGGAATGGAAAGGCTGCTTTTCAACTTTAAACTACAAACAAGCAAAACCAAAGATGCCTCCTTGCCCAGAATGCACCATTCTGGATTTCAATTTCTCATGCAATCATCACAGGGCAGACACACATACATTCTCGTCCCCCCACCCCAACCCATCAAATGAGATCATTATTCATCTTTTTCTATGTTTATCACTTCATTCAGTTTTCTGTATTCATTCATCATTACTCATTTTTTTCTATAGCTTATTCAAACTATAGTTCTCTTAGTCATATTCTGGAAGGGAAAGAAGGAAAATGCTAAGGCATGGTGTTCTTTGGGGTCCTCCCCCAACAATTGGCCTCTTCAACTAAGAAAAACAAGGAGGCCAACCTTGCTTGAAGAAAAAGATAACCAACAGGGACTTCATAGGAAGCTCAAAAGCAAATGACTGTCCAAGCCTTGCACCCTGGTTTGTCATCCTGCTCCTGGGTGCCAACCTAGTGCTATCCTGCTCCTGGAAAATCAGGACAAATCACAGCACAACCAAAGTCCCGTGTTTCCATTCTAGGTCTGGGATTTTGGAAGGAAATTAGAAACTTAGAGTTAAAGGACTAGAGTAGGGGAAAACAGACTGGGAAACTGGGAAGTGCAAGAAAGGAGATCGCCAGACAAACTTTTAACGTCTCTCCAATGCCTGAGCAACTTCCACAGAACAGTAAGGTGGGGTGTTCATTTTTGTTGTTTTCCAGAGAACTTCAGTTCTCTCAGTCATATGCCTACATTCACATCTGTCCCTCAGGTAATTTAGGGATCCCCGAGAACACATCTGTATTGCATTTATATTGGATTCCCAGCATCTAACCCAGAGGCGCACAGCAGTGTCCACTAGCTGACCTAAAGGAATGCAATTCTGCTGCCTATCAGGGGGCATGAGTGGTATGAACACCTCTTTCAGAAGTCAGCTGATTCTGCCATCACCCTTACTGCAGTGCCCATGGGAACCAACAGAAGGAATCTGCTATAAACGGCCCCCAAACATGGTAAAGCTCCTTGAACAAGAGTACCAGGCTCTGTACTCTCTGGTGTCCACTTAGGAACCATAGTAAAAGAGACAGGCACTGTGCTGCCCTTGCCCACCCTATTGCAAGGCAAACAATGAAGGAGACTTTTTATTCTAAGGATGCCTGAGCCTATTTGTACTTATTTTAAAAAATATGCCATTTAGAAAATTCCTGCTCTTGATTAGTGGTAATAAATTACATGCATGTGATACATCTCACGGTTGACAACAAAATAGTTTGTCTCAACACTGCTCAATCCCAGGGAGAATCAGCAGTTATAGCCAAGGTCTCTTGGCCAAAGTCCAGAACAATGAAGCCCAAGTGGACTTCCCCACCATCCCTTTACTAGCTGGAGCCCTCCAGCCCCCTTCTCCCTGTGCCCTACACCAAATCTTCTGCACCAGGCTCAGTCTTATTTTACTCCAGATTTCTTCTGCCCTGAGACTCACTCCAGTTTTTTCATCCTCCTTTCCAGCTGAAAACTGCCACTCTCTAGGCACAGCTGAAGAGTCAGCTTCCGCCTGCCTCCCCACCCCGCCCCCGCCCCCGCCACAAGACTGGTTAATCATCCCCCATTCTTAAGCAGACCTCTGTACATGGGGCCACAACCCTTCGGTGTGGTCATCTGTCTCATGCTTCCAGTCTGCAAGTCCTAATCTTCATCTGGGATTTTCCACATACAACACTGCATAAGAGCAGTAAGTGCTGTAAAAGAATGAAAATGTCCTTTGCTTTGCTCTACTTCTCTACCATAAATGTTGGTCACTCACCTCCCATCTCAGGCCAAACCCTTCTGGCACCCTGGGAAGCATGGGGATCTGATGCAGGAAAAGTCTGCCAGGGTAGGCCTGTACCACTCAACTCCTACAGAGACTGACAGATTCCCACCCAAAAACTGAACTGCAGACTTGCCTTGCTCCCTCTGTGGGCAACAGTGAGCACCAAATTTCTGGCCAACTTCCAGTTTTCTTTCTGCTTTTCACTAGCCAGGTGGCCTCACCTTACCTTCTGACTATATCTGGTCCCCAGGAACAAAATGAAGTTCTTTCTACAGAGGATGGAGCCTGCAGAGCTGAAGTAGATGCCAGCAAATCAGGCATCAGGCCCAAAGATTGCATCACCCCACTGGGGGTGAAAACCCAAAAGAAACTGGGACACATGCCCCATGATGAGACAGGCTTTAACATCAATTATGAGGTTCCCTGGGAAAGGGCCGAGAGACCTCTCATGACCCCAGGATGTCACTGGAAACTGGAAGGTTCTCCCAGACATTCATTGCCTCACATTTTCACTCATTCACCCACAAAACGTTTCCTGAGCAGTGTGTGAGCTCAGAATTGGAGGGAAGCAGTGAAGGCTGACTTACCCCACATCTGTACACAGTGTTAGGAGGGAGCAAACAGTGTCCACAGATAAGAACTCAGACCATGTGAGAACACAGGAACACCCTTATAAACTCAACCAGTGGGCTCTGACTTGATGGAGGTGCAGGAAAAGGCCAAGGGGCCAAGGCCAGGGTGGAACAAGCACAATATTTAGTGAACTCATGAAACATGGGTGGCTAACACAGGGAGTATTAGGGACATTTTAGGCAGAAAGTCTTAAGAACAGGTCCAGGGA
This sequence comes from Glaucomys volans, assembly GCA_020662805.1. Classification (NCBI taxonomy): domain Eukaryota; kingdom Metazoa; phylum Chordata; class Mammalia; order Rodentia; family Sciuridae; genus Glaucomys; species Glaucomys volans. The sequence goes on along the minus strand of JAJEJO010005100.1, from coordinate 333,917 downwards.
GGTGAGGAGGATGGCGGGAAGTAGAAGGGAAGGAGGGGACCCCAAAACAGAGTCAGACTGGAGCCCAGGTCAACAGGAGGTAATAAGAAAGGAACATCTTCAATGAATCTATTACATAAAATAATGCACCAGTGAAGGAGGGAAAGGGAGAAGAAAGGGCCACAAACACATTTGCAATCTGGAGGACCACCTGACAGCCTCAGTCTGAATGTGGGCATAGGTGAAGACAAACACTAGTTTCAAGCCACTATGGGGGTCTTGCCCTCAGAAAACTGGCTTGGAATTGCTGTAAAACCTGAAGGAGTTCGAGGGCCCATGGGATGTAAGAGGTGACAGGAAATTGATTACATACAGAAGGATTGATCGATTAGGAGTCTTGCATGAAGAAAACTGGGAGCCACCTTTCTTGTGCTGGAGGAGATGCCTAACAGCAGAGAGCAGAGCATTCTGACAAAACCCATGTTATATGCAGGAATCAGAGATATTTTGCAGGTCATAGTTTCTCATCTAGAGAATAGTACATTTTAGAAAAGAAAGCAGAGCCAGGCACAGTGGTGCATGCCTGAAATCTCAGCTACTCAGGAGGCTGAGGCAGAAAGATCCCAAGTTCAAGGCCAACCTGTGCAACTTAGCAAGACTCTGTCTCAAAATAAAAAATAAAAAGGACTGGGGATGTAGCTCAGTGGTAGAGGGCCCCTGAGTTCAATGCCTAGTACAGGGGGGAATAAAAATGAAATGAAAGTATATGTAAATGTGGGTATGCACACACATGTGCACACAGGTGATATTCCCAGGTCAGTCCATGGTGGAGTAGGGGACTGGAGCTGCAGCCCCAAAAGCAGCAGTCACACTCAGCCTGCAATCTCTTCCTTTTGCCCAGGAAGCAAGGGAACACTCACAGAATGGCTCAAGGGGGTACCTCCCAGACACGAGAGCCAATCTGAAGAGGCTCTGCTGGCCAAACATCAAACAACCTGAACATCAAAATTGAGATAATATTAGATTGTGGCCCATTGATCACAATAGGAACCCGTGAGTCCTTAAGTCCCTGCTGATAAAAATAAATAACTAGAAACACAATGCAAGTCTACATGGTGTCAGAGTACCTCCCCACCTGGTGGGGGGATGGAAGAGAACAGCAGGAGCCCAGAGAGGATTAGGGGAGGGCTGTGCATGGTTCCCAAGGGCAAGTGAAAGCCAGCTTCCACTGTCTTGGTGTAAGACACAGGCATCACAAGCGGAGAGGAGACATATTCTGACATCTGTCTCTTTGGAGACAGTATCTATATAATCTCAGGGCACTGTAAAAAAGGGGAAAAGAGTAAGTCAAGAAGTCAGGCTGGTCGTGGCCTTGGATGGGACAAGTCATAATCAGTGCTACTTTTAGTTCCTAGGTGAGAAAATAACATCCCCACAGGGTGTTCCTGCAGAGAGGTGTAACCTGAACCAGGTTATGAGCACAGGTTGCCCAAGGCAACAAGAGGGCTATGGAACACATATCCTCAGTCTCTACAATCTGAGGTTCAGTGAGCCACCCCCATGGCTGGATCTAGCCCTCGGTCCTGGTCAGACACTTGGGGCCATCAGACACTCTAGGCAAAGGAGACCTGCCTCTTCCTCACCCCTCTGCATGCACATTCATATAATATCTGGCACCCAGCCAGTCATGCTTCTGGATGGCTGAATGATGCCCAAATGGGAATTTCTACCTACCTCTTAAGCACATTTGAAAGTACCTTGTGTCTGGTATCAAAAGAGTCTGTGTTTAGTATAGAGTTTTTGACATTAACAAGCCATGGCCAGTTCTCATCTGTAGAATTCTCCAAGACAGGCCTTCTCTCCTTTTCCAAAGGCAGGGAGCTGGCCTGCTGGGCAGTGGGAAGCCCAGGCACCATCTCTAGTGCTGGCCTTCCACCTGCACCTGGCTCAAGCACGACGTGGGGCAGATTCCCTTCTCTAGGGGCCTTCCTCCTCCTCCCAGTCCTTGCACAGTCAGCTTGTGCTCCATCCCACATCCAGAGGGAGAGTGTGCCTTCTAGATACTGACCACATTTCTGTATGCCCTGACTCCCTGAAACCCTGAAAAGTGTTGCAGAGGTAGCTTTAGTCACCTAAAATGATATATCCTGTCCAGAAGATGTCTGCCTCCTGCTCCCCAGGCAATACCAGAGGGGGGATGATACACACTTAGGGGCAGAGGACAGGTGGGGGGGCATGAAGACCCAGGATTCAAAGATTAATGGAGGACCACAAAACTGGACAGCCAGGGAACTGCTTTGCAATTCCTAAGGGGAATGCAGGCACATTCCATCACCCAGGGACATGCTAGGGACAATGAGTCCACCAAACAAGCAGTATCAAGGACTAAAGATGCTGTGTGTGATATGCCTGACCCTGGGGGTGGACTGAAAGCAGGAGTTATCCATTCAGGGCAGGTGCAGGACAGCAGCTCGAGTGCCCCCCCACACACACACACACATAAACACACACTGCTTTGTCCCTTACACAGTCCCATTTCTTGTAAAAATCCCCACAGGGGTTCACTGGATCTATGATGAATCAAAGTGCCCACTGGCCTCCAGCAAGGCCATCTCTTTCCCCAATCTCACCAAAATGTCTTCACTGGCTACAAAGTTCAGATGTCCCTGAGGGCGATGGGCTCATGCCAACTGGCATTCTGTGACAGTTACATTTTGGGGCTTCTTTTAAGGAACAGATGGTGACTTCTGACATCCTCAGCATGGTGTTCTTGCAGCACTGGAGGAGGAAATGCGTTTGTTCTCCGTTTCCCCTCAGTTCTTGCCCCGGGTATATTTCCTTCCCCCTGACTTTGAGAAGTGAGGAAAAACTGCTTTCCCTACAAAATTTGCCTCCACTATGTGCTTCCTCCCCCTTCCCTCATCACAACAGCAATTGCTTCATTAAAAATGTGCAGAAGAAAGGGTGAAGCGCCCCTTCGCCCTGCCAACCAGGCAGCTGTGTTCCTCCTCCCAGGCCAGCCCCATAGATACAGTCCCCTTCCCTCATGTCAAAAGAAAAGGATGAGGAGGGACTGGTAGAGACAGAAGCATCTTGGCTTCTTTGTCCCCACCTTGGATAGCCAGTGAGATCAGCAAGGAAGGCAGGGGCTTCAGAGCTTCTGCAACTTCAGGATTCCAGGCCCCGGTCCAAGGGGGGTACAAAGGTCACAACCTGATACCTAAAGCCTAAAAGAACACAAACCCACTCACTGCTATCACACTCCTGCTCCTACCTCCACTCTGGACAAGTGCACAGAGCACCCCTTTTCAAGGTAAAATGGGCCCCACTGCTATGGTCAGAATGTCCATATCCCCTCCAAAATCTTGTGTTGACCTCCTGACCCCAAGGTGATGTATTAGGAGGTGGGGCCTTTGGGGATGACTAGGTCATGAGGGAGGCCCTCATAAGTGGGATTAGTGCCTTTACAAGAGAGGCCCATGGAGCTTTCCACCACATAGGGACACAGCAGGAAGGTGATACTAATGAAAAGTTGTGCTCCATTTGGGTATAATGAGTCAAAACGCATTCTGCTGCCATGTATAACTAATTAGAACAAATAATTTAAAAAAAAAAAAAAGGTGACACCTATAAGCCAGGAAACTGGTCCTCTCCCGACATCAAATCTTGCAAGTGCTTACATCTCGAACTTCCCAACAAAATGTGCATTGTTGACACACCACTCAGGGTATGATGTATAGTCCCAGCAGCCCAAATGGACTGAGGCACCCACCCAAATATAGTCTCACCCTCCCCTGGTGTCTGCAGGAAAGGGTAGACAATTGAAACAACAAATATCAAATTATAAAATATAGTAAACATAAACGAAATGTTCACTCTGAACATTGAAATGACCAAGGGGAAGGGAATTTGAAGCCCAAAAGACCCTTAGTGACCTGTCTGAGGTGACAGAATTAAATAACCCCAGAGCCCACATCCCTCAAGTCCCCACCTGCAACCCCTGAGGAACCAAGCAGGGGCAGAGGGATATCCCTGAACCTCCAGCAATCAGTTGCCTCATATAAGATGAGCTGCCCGATCCAATCCTAACCAGAAACGAAGAACAGGAACATGTCCAGGAACGAGGGAAGATGTGGGTTCAGGAGGTTCACAGTCTACTTTCGCACACTGACCTTGCATTTCTTTGCCATCAGTGGACTCCAAACATGACAGACCTACGTTTAGCTTATAAACAAAACCACAAAATCTGTGATTCTAGGGCTTATTCTGGGACTTTCAGTAGAAAATGGTGAGAGGACATTCACTTCCTCTAGAAAGCTGAGAAAGCACACATTGCTGTTGGTGCTGACATAATACTATATCAAGATGCTTAAGCATGCATTTTCTAGAACACCAAGGAAAAACTAGGAATTCACTGAAGTGTCTATTAATGACTGAATGTGGTTCATATGACAATGAAGTACTATTCAGCCATAAAAACGATAAGATCCTGTTATTTGCCACAACATGGATGGACCTAGAGGTCATTATGTTAAGTGAAATAAGCCAGTTACAGAAGGACAATTACTGCATGATTTTGCTCATTTGGGGAATCTAAAAAAGTTAATCTCATGGACACATGAAGCAGAATGGCTGGGGGTAGGGAGGGATAGGGAAGGATTGGCCACCAAGTACAAAGTTACAGTTCGAAAAGAACAAGAAGTTCTGGTGTCTTGTACTGTAGACTATAGTCAAGAATAATGCAGTGCATGTTTCAAAGTAGGTAGAATAAAAGTTTTTGAATGTTCTCATCACAAAGGAATGAAAAATGTTTAAGGTGATGAATACCTTGATTGGATCCTTATACCATGTATACCTGGAACATCAAAACATCGCTTTGAGACTGGGATATAGCTCAGTAGTATTGTGTTTGCCTAGCACTCACAATGATGCCTTCAGTCCAAACCTCAGCAATAAACACATGCACACACGCACACACGAAATTATATTGTCCTCCATAAATATGTATGATTATTATGTGTTGGATCCATTTTTTCAAATTAGAAATGAAAACTTACTAAAAGAAAGAAGGAGGAGGAGGAGGAGGAGGGGGAGGAGGAGGAGGAGGAGGAGGAGGAGAAGGAGGAGGAGGAGGAGGGAAAAAAAGCCTGTGCCATTTCCCCCAGGCAGGATGCTGAGCACAGGAGGAACCAGCCCGATCTCTGATACCCCAGTCAGCACCACAGCGATGTGGGCCCAGCTGAAAGTAGGTCCCTCAACAGAGCCAACAGTCCATTACTGGTGGCCTCAGTAAGTCCCTTCAATTAGCCCCAATCCTTTCATACCTCCCCAATTCCCATCCAGAATGAAAATCCATGAAATATTCACCTGCGGAGGCCAGCCAATGATTACAGCTGGGCCACATCTAGAACTCCACACTTGGAGGTCAAAGCCGAGGGTCAGGCCGGGCAGTACTCATCCACACTGCCCTTCAAAACTCCCAGGAAAAGCTGGCTAGAAACATCCTGACATTGCACCAACTCCACCCCTAAAGTTCAAAATGCAAGCTTAGCGGGCTCCATACTTCAACATTCCTTCAAAATCTCCCCATGGAGCCGGGCATGGTGGCGCACGCCTGTAATCCCCATACTTGGGAGGCTGAGGCAGGAGGATCAAAAGTTCAAAGCCAGTCTCAGCAATTTAGTGAGGCCCTAAGCAACTCAGTGAGACCCTGTCTCTAAATAAAATACAAAATAGGGCTGGGGATGTGGCTCAGTGGTCAAGTGCCCCTGGGTTCAATCCCCAGTACCAAAAAAAAAAAATCTCCCCATGGGGTTCTCCTCTGCGGCTGGGTTTAGAAGCCTAAAGCAAAGGGACTTGGGGACAGGGAAACATAGCCTGGGGCATCCGTGGGTGGCCTGGAGAGATGTGGGCCAGACAGACTGCAAAAGCAAGAGTGCCTCAGCAGACTCCAACCCCACCCTCTGGTGTGTCTGTGTGTGTGTGTCTGCAGGTTTATCATTAATCTCTCTGGGCCAGTTTTCTTCCTCTGTTAATGGGGATGATAAAATCACAACTCTTGTGAGGCTTAAGCTAGATGTGGCATGGAGGGGGCTCTGGTGCAATTCCCACCAACCTTCCTTCCCCTGCAGAAAGGGGACAGCCCAGTACGGGGGCTAGGTGGGAGGAAAACAGTTCTAGTTTCTGACCAAAGTGGGCTGTTCTCATCAACAGTAACAAGTTCTAGCTAATCAGTAGAGTTTTTTGGTTTTTCTTCTAAAGCAAATTTTTGTGTTGTTTTTATGACCACTGTGAATAGGAGGTTGAATTTCCTGGAGAAGACAGAAAGACAGCAAGGCCTTTGGGGCTCCTACCACTGGTTCAGGGCCACCTTCCAAATTCACTCTTCCCACACAGAAACAAGTTGCAAATGCTATTGGCAAAGTTCTATGCTGGCCCTGTCCCATCAAAGCTGGTGTTCCAAGGGAACCACAGGCTGAACTTCAATAAAAGGCAACCAACCTTGTACTGCCACTTCAAGGGGATGCACTAGTCCCTGAGCATGATGCTCTTGCCTTAAAGCAACTCCCACTTTAACCAACTCTATCACCAAAATGCTTCTAAAACCTGAAAAGCTTTTCATCAGTCTAAAACATGGCATGCTTTAATTCAGAAAAAAAGAAAAATCAAAATCTCTATCCATACCTGAAAAGAAGAGGGAAGTAGTCATGGAGGTGTCTGTCCTGACCAGTAGCCACAGAACAGCCAGGATGCATCCTCCCTGAGCCTCAGTCTCCCCAGGACTCCAGGATGACCCCACCTGGAGGCACTGTCAGAATGAAACCGGATGTAGTATGTGGAGGGGCAGTGGGACACCCACACTCCTGAGGATTCTCAAGGCAAACCAGTTGGGCTGCCACTGATTACCTGATATACTGTCCTGACCACATCAGGAGGCCACATGAGTCACAGAAGGCTAGAAGACCAGTGGTCAGGATAATGACCAGGTGAGAGGTCTACGCTGGTCCTTCAACCCACATGTCATTTGGCACATTCACATACACAGCATACAGAACGCCAGAAATGACCACAATCAGGGCATTTCACTCCCACTTTTGTGGCCAAAGGAGCTAAGGTGTCCTGAAGTGTTCTCCCTGTCACTGTCCAGGGCAGCACTCACATCGTGTGCACCCCTAACACACACAGCCACCTCACAAGAGTCTCTACTGTCCATAACTGGACTGAGTTCCCAGGACTGAAAACACAGTGGAGGAAAGTCACCTCATCACATTCTGCCCAGAGCCTTGCCCTGCACACATCTGCTCAGTGGAGTCTGGAAAGTCTTGCCCAGACAGCACAGCATGTCGAGGCCAGGTGACTGTGGCTGATGTCTGAGAGTCTATTCCCACCTTCCTGAAAAGTGTGTCATGTTGCTCTTATAATTTAAAAATAACATTGAAGTATATCTATAGCACAGTACTTGCAATCCTCTTAAATCTCCTTTATTAATTTTTTTTTTTAAAGTTACTCAAGCAAAGAAAAAGGCAATTCAAGTTGCCAGGCACAATGATGCAGGCCTGTCATCACAGAGACTGGAAAGGCTGAGGCAGGAGGATCTCAAGTCTGAGGCCAGCCTGGGCAACATGTGAGATCCTATCTCAAAACATTTTAAAAAGGACTGGGATCAGTGGTAGAGCGCCCTTGGGTTCAATCCCCAGGACCACAAAGAAAAAAAAAAGGCAGCTGAAAGCTGAAGTCCCACCTTCTGCCATCACTGTCCACCAGGTTGGCAAGGAAAGGCATGTCCCCAGTTGCTGTGGCCCCATACCCCATTCACACTGTGTGTTCCAGGACCAGAGTTGTTCTCTTCAAGTGCCCTCAGTACCAGCCCATGAGTTGCTAGACAAACACTGCTTATGGAATGAACAAGTATATAAATCAACAGAGACAGCCACCAGGGTTTAAGGTGACTGTCACTAGGAGGCCACACCCAGGGCTGGCCTTTGGAATGCAGTGCTTGCTATCTACTGCCCTTTGAATTTCTGATTAACTGGTTTACCCCCATCATCTCTCTATTCAAGCATTCCAGAGTTTACTTCAAGGGAGGGGGCAAAGAAAAGATAAGCCTACCATGGGGAAGGGGGGGCAGCGGTGGTCCCTCCCTGATGAGAAGAAAGGAGCCCTAGTCAGAACAGGGGTCAGAGGCTTGTGAACAAATGGAGGGGGAGCATTGCGGGAGGAATCGAGGGTGATAACTTGATCGCAGGACACACAGGATGACTGGCACCTGGTGTTGTCTTCCCGATCTTCAGCTAATCTGAAAATTTAAAAAGCAAGGGGGCTGTTGAGGGCCTCCAGGGGTATTCAGAGCAATCCTTGGAGCACTGAGATCCAGACAGGAGATGTGCAGGCCTGCTTCTGCTGAAGTTGGGGGGGGGGGGGGGGTTGGAGGAAAGGAACAGGAAGTAAGGACACCTGTGACCATGGAAACAGGGAGCTGCTCCTCCTAGTTCCAGGATGTCCTTTGTTATGAGCACAGGGCCACTGGGGACCACCCTAGAATTCATCAGCTGGCTGGCTGTTCTGCACCTGCTCTGTGTGAGGTCAGGAAGGTGAAGGTCAGAGGAACAGAAAGTCAAGTTCGCTGCCCACAGGAGTTCTCAGCATGGCCAAGTCTACATGCCTCCCACAACGGGTCCCTCCACAGTCCTTACCTATTGGTGTGTAGCTGCTCTGCGTACCAATACACCAGAACTCAAACCTCCCAACAAAACAAGAGTCCAGAAGAACAGAGCGACCCCCTGCAGGTCACCCAGCAGCACCATCAGGTTCTAGTCCAAGGTGCACGCTACCCAACCTGTGACCTCGAGTGGCCCTGGTTCTCCTCTCCTGACATCAGCTCTCCCTCCCTGTATTGTCGTTCCTAGCAGTATACAACCTGCTGTGACACATTCATTTTTAAAACCAGACCCACCCACCCCGGACGGGGAACCCTTCCCCCATTCCTGGTTCATTGCTCTGCTCCCCTTCTGGACCTCCTCCAAGAGCTGCCTAGAATCACGACTCTGTGCTCCCAAATCCAGGACACCCAGAAGTGTTCCCCCATCCCACTGAAACACCCATCAGCCACTAACTTGCCACAGCTTGTCAGATCCAGTAAGGGGCACTTGCCCCTCTCAATATTCCAATTCCAGTGGCGTGTGGCCGTATTCTCTCTGGACAGAATTTCTTTATCTGGTCTCTAAGAACCCCACGTCCTATCTCACTGGCTTCACCAGTGTCTCTTTTGAGGAGGGCCCTTGTCCCCTAGGGTACCTCCAAGTTTCTGGGTGCCCAGGTTCTGTTTTGGACACGTTTTTGTGTGCATGCCCCCCTCAGCTATTATCCTCCAGTCCCCTGTCCATCAGTTGATGGCCTCCCATGCCACCCCAGACCCTCCTCCCCTGAACACCTGAACAGAATCGTCTGCTCCCACCTACCTGGCTGTCCCTGGATCATCATTAAAGTCAACCTTGCAAATGAAAACTCCTGGTTTTTTGTCTGAGAGCTCCTCCCCTACACCCTAGCCTGCATGGGTAGCACCAGTTCCTTACAGACTCAGGGCTATATGTAGGGGCTCTTTGTCTTTCCCTCTAGGACACAGTTCATCAAAAAGACCCGCAGAATCAACTCCAAACAAGACAACTTCCCTCATCTCCTCCCCCCCCATCCTGGTCCATCAGTAAACTGACCATCTCACCATGTCCACAAGCCAGTCAGACAGAACTTCTTAAGACAGGATTCAAGAAGGGACAGCATCCCAGTACAAATCCTCCTACCTCCAATCTATAGATTTTAAAAGAAAGCCACAGTTCTGCTCAAGGTTGCACAGGTCAACATAATCTAGCCCCTACCTCCCTCTGGTCTTTTTTCCAACCTGCTCAACTGGTTGCTACAGTACATTTGCACATGCTATTCCCTATAAACAAAATACCCTTCTAGATCCTTGTCTGGCTTGTGCCTCTCTTTCTTCAACTCTCTGCTAAAAAGCTACCTCCTCAAGGAAGACTTGCAGGATGCATATAGGAACAGTCCAACCACCTCTGTCAGTACTCAACCCCTCCCCGACTTACCTGGCCTTGCTTTGCTTTGATGTCTTTATCACTACCTAACATGATATCTTGAAGTCTTTGCATTAGGGAAAGTCACCTCCAAGAGGGCAGGGACCCTATTCATCTAGTTCAAACAGGCCTAGATCAAGGCTAAGGATTCATTGAATGAATGAATGAATGAACAAATGAATGAATGACCCTCCTGATGGGCCCTGCATGCAAATCCCTTCCTGACTTACTCAGGACTCGTCACATACTGATCAGAACATCTGTAGTCTCAAAACTCCACCCACCTCCCACATCACTGCCATCCCCATCCACCCACATGTCCCAGCCTAAGGACCAATGATGAGGACTGCAGGGCTATTTGCTGAATGGATAGATGAAGGAAGGAAAGAAATGGCGGCAGAAACGTCGACTATGGTTCCATGGCCAGCAATAGCCACAGAAAGGCTGATGGATGGAGAGAGGTTGGTGAAGTGCAGAGCCCTTGCCACGGTTAACCATGCAGACGAATGGGAGAACCATCAGACTATAGAGATCCACGTCCCACAACAGACACAAACGGACAACAGGGTCTCCATGGACCTGTGGGATCATTAACTATAAAACCATACAACCATTAAAAATAACACTCAGGCTCATATCACATTCATTGGCATGGAAAATGCCCTAAGTATAGCAAGAAACTTACAAAAGAAAACATGTAAGTCTGCATCATTCTCAATCTTACCCCACCCGGGGGCGCCCCAGAGACCTTTGCTATGGTGAGACTGCACTTATGCCTCAGTTTGGGCCAACTGGGAAGCATGAACTCACTCACCAAGGGGACAAGGAATGGCTCAGTCTCTTGGGAGACTGAGTGGAAACCATTCACCAAACCAGCTTCAAGCACCAGGAAAATCTTCTCCAAACATATAGTGCCTCCCTCCCCACACACTCTTGTTTTTCACAGGGGCCTCTGGGGTCCCTTCCCCACAGCAGGCAGAGAAGTCACATCATCCAAAGCCCCAGGCGCACCACTGGCCCAGTGTTCACATTCTGCTGCTGGACACCAAGAACAGATCTGAACAAATCCAAGCATCTGACCTCAGGGAGGTGCCATTCAGGTGGGGAAACAGACAATAAATGCACAGATGGTACACAAGATGTGCCTAAAGCTACAGCAAAAAAATAAAACAAAGCAGAAAGGACAGACAACCATGCCCCGCATGTGGGGGATAGGCTGCTCCTCTATCAAGGATGATTTCATATTTTATCTAGGTGGGCTGAGGCAATGACATCAGAAGCATAAAGAACACCAAGGTCATACAGGGGGAAAAGCTGCTGAAGGGAGTGCCCCACCGTCACACCGAGGGACGAGCAGCGGGGCATTGCGTGAGCAGAGACCCACAAGCAGCACCTGAGACCCACAGGCAGCACCCGACAGCCATGTGACTAACATGAGGACTTGGCCTATGACTCAGCCAGAAGTGGAAACATCTGAAGGGCTGAGCAAGGAAGTGCCCTGATGCTGCACTGTGATTTAAAATCCAATTTTCCCCTCTGGCTGCCTGTGACCAAGAAACTAGAGGTGGGAGGGAATGGGGGAAGTGCAACAAAAAGCCTACTAATGTGGGTGGCCCAAGCAAAGGACAAGGTAGCTGGTGGCTGGGACTGGATGGTGGCTGGACCCTAGGCACAATCTGGAGGTGCCGATGCTCAGTGATGGACTGGATGATTCTGTCTCACTCAATGTGTTTCCTAAGCAAATGGGGAGACCGTGGAGGAGAAGGGTGTGCACAGGAAGCACCACGTGGTGGGAGCCCCAGGTGTGGCTGCCTTGGATGCGAAAGTCAGAGGGCAAAGGTCCTGGAAGTCCAGCAGAGCCACTAGGGACACGGCAGCCTTGAGCCAGGCCAGTGTCCAGAGTAACAGTTTGAGGAGTTATCCTGAGGGATGATGCATGAATGGAAAGTCACTGGACAATTCAGAGGGAAAACTATAGAATCTTTACACCACAGGCTCTGCCCACTCCACATTTGCAACTCTGAACCAAAGACCTGTCCACAGACAGACGGATTCCCCACACAGTAACGAAGCAGAAGGTAAACAACATCTAGTACTGAAAAGTGAAGTTGGATGACTGAGATCACACACACACACACACACACACACACACACACACACACACAATTACATATTGCGAGGAACAAACTACTATATAACCCTTAATCCTCACATTTGCAGAGACTATGAAATAACAAAGAACGATTTCTGCTAAGACTTATTAGCAGGAGGAAAAAAAAAATACAGAATGAAACCTCCACAAGGGAGCAAAGAAATTCAACAGTGTATCTTTGTGAATAAAGACAGGGCCTCCAAGGACAGAGAAGCAGCCTCTCTGGGGGCTGGGAGCAGCGCTTTGCCTCCTGCAAACATGCATTCACGTGTTAGCCTGTTTTTATAAGGAAAAAGGAAACATTTGAACAGGCATTGAGAAGGGGCGGCATTGTTACCCATGCATATTTACCTGCATATTACCCTCAACCTGTCACATTCTTTTGACACACCTAATTCATTTCTTCTTTCATTATTTTTCTCCTGAGGCTATTTTGGCTGTGAGATAGACTCTAACAAAATAACAGGGATTTGACAAATAAAAGGAATGTTTAAGGATGCATTAACAGTTATCTTGCCAAGCCAGGAAGCCAGCTAGAGTTCAGCACATGAGTGAGGGTAAAGAATAATTTGCCTGAAAACAGAAAAAAAAAAAATAACAAAAAATTCTGTCTCCATTTCACAAATCAATAAGATGCATACATACACAGGTACATGTGTATACACACATACATAGGCACACTTACATGTACATATCTGTATGTACACGTACACATATGCACACACACATATACAGACACAAATGTGGGTGTGGCACGTACATATATACTTGCATGCACACACACACACACACACATACACACACACACGCACAATGGTAAAGCCCAACAGGTGGAGTCCAGACGTGGGTTGCATGTTCAGATTCTCCTTGGATCCTGGGACCCTTTTACAAACCCCACAGTCTGTTGGACAGAAAGAGGGTCTAGTGAAAACTAATGCCACCTGAAGGAGATTCTAGGGACACTTTTACATCTAAACATGATTTTTTTAAAAAATCCTCTTTATTTAATAAAATAAAAATTGGCTCTTCCAGGGAGATCTCCAGATTGATTTTTAGTGCCTCCATCCTGAGACTCCTGAGGCACCATTCATAAGCCCAAGAACTTATGAATGGTGCCTTGCAACCAAGAAGCTGCTGGGGGCAGTGGAGCTTCTCTGCTCTGCTCCAGGGCTGGGTGGGCGGAGCCTCCTGAGGCCAGTGGAGTGCCACAGCATACCATTCCCAAGCCACTTCCAGGGCTGGCCAGTGGTGGATGACATTTCCAAGGAGCTGCAGTACAGAATCCCATACTTCCTGCCAGGCCTGTGGTGAAGCCACTGCATTGAGACCCAAATGGCAAAACTCCACAGCTGTTTTGGAAGGTCCCAGCTGAGACCTACCACCTGCCCTCTATCCTCCTGTCATGCCGGGTGATGCCCCCACAGAGGATAACCAGGAGCAGAGTGAGCCCTGGGTAGCAACAGAGGCCCCTGAGGGCCCAGTTCTTATCTCTGCTGACCAGGGATGCAGCCCTGACCCCAGAACATGCCAGAGACTCAGGCCCACCTTGGCCACATCCTGCCAATGTCCACAGTCAACATGGCTCTCGAGATCAACAAGGTGTTTGGGAAAATTTCATTTAAGGGATGAGTTGACTTCATCTTCTTCATTACTGGCATACAGCGACAGAGGACATGCACAGACACACCTGGGGACTGGACCTCTTGGGACAAAGGGCCTTCTCCACCTCAACTTTCTCTTCTGCCTGTGCCCAGCTCACAAAAGAACCTCTTCACCCAAACACTCTGTTTAACCACGCACTTCAACCCTCTCTATCCAAGGTGCTCTATACTTTAATCTATCAAACATAAGGAAAGAACGTTCAGTGTCTGAAAGAAATGGCTGTCCGTTTCTGCAATGTCTTTCACATCTTTTTGTCAGAAATCTATATATACATACATACACATTTAACCTAGTGACCCAGTAAAGCACATACATACACCAACAGTGAAGGTTTCAAAGAAAACATTGATGTTAGCAATTGACTGAATGCTCTCTGGGATCTTTCTCGTTCATTTTTTAAGCTCTGATTGCTTTCTCCACCTACTAATAATGAGAGTTGCTTGGGGGCATTTGAAAAGGTGAGGAATCTTTAATTATTGGCAGGATTGGAATGGTCATGGGCACTTAAAGAGAAGAGGTAGGAATGTTACCCAATTCCTGGAGCAAACCCTTCAACAAGAATTATCCAGCCGGGCGCAGTGGCTGAGGCAGGAGGATCGCAAGTTCAAAGCCAGCCTCAGCAACTTAGCAAGGCCCTAAGCAGCTCAGTGAGACCTTGTCTCTAAATAAAATACAAAACAGGGCTGGGGATGTGACTCAGTGGTGGAGTGACTCTGGGTTCAGTACCAAAAAAAAAAAAAAAAAAGAATTATTCGCCCCCTCCCCCAAGTGCCATAAAGCATGCACTAAGAGATCGCGTGCATGATTCAAGAGAATGTTCTCCAGAAGTCTATGAACTGGAAGGATGCTCTACTTGGGGGAGTCTGAGTGGGAAGTGGTCAGAGAGATGAGCAGGTCCCAAGAATTCCCCCAACCCATCCATCTCCATCCAACCAGAGCCTCTGGAATGCTATCGGTGAGACCCTCCGCTGCCCCATCCCCACCCCACCCACCCCCCGTGCTGGGCACTGTGGCTCTGCACACTGTGGCCCTGCTTCCTGCAGATGAGGAGGAGGAAACTGCATCCAGCGTCAGAGCCCCGTGTGGGTTCCCAACATAAAAGGAAACAGGGAATTTGCTGCACTGATAGGAGCAGGCTGCAGCAAGCCCGGTCCCCAGGAGGATCAAAGAGGCTGCGCCACCTCCCAGGTAATCCCTGCCAGGAAGGCTTCCTCTGCAGCATTGTTTTCTTTTCTTTTCTTACCCACCGGCAAGAGGCAAGGCTCCCAGTCTGACACTCCCTAGTGTGGTGGGCGTGGGCGCCCCCACCTTCCCCCTGTCTGTCCATCAGTCCGACTTCAAAGGGGCCCGACCCAGCAGCGTCGAAGCAGTAGAGGACAAGGAAGGGCACCGGTTTTCATTCTAAGGACTGGGTAGAGGCCCACCTCTCTATCACTCTTCAAATTCCAACTGGTTCTTAGTTTCTCACTAACAAAACTGGGACAAACAATGACAGGCTCCTCAGACTTGGGGTGAGGATGGGAAGAATCAACACAGAATTGGCCACAGATGCTCCCACACCCATCCTCTCCTGGCATCCATTGCCTCCTCCCTCTTGGGTAAGCCCAGCTCTTCCTCCCCAGTGTCCATCCTGCCCACATGGCCACCCTCTGGGCTGTTCCCCTATACACCCTGGCAGGAAAATCCAGCTCTGGGCACCAGACCAAGCCCTCTGGGACTTGAAGTACCAACCGTCCAAGATGGTGAGCAGGAAAGAGGTTTGCATGACTTCCAAGACCTCTGGGATCCCTTCCACATACTGGGCATGAGAAAACCTACAGCAAATCTCCCAGAATACAAATCTCCCCAGGAGGAGTTCAAGGAAAAGCACTAGGAGGAGAAGGGATTCCGGTAGCTTCCATGTGCTGAACTTTTCATGTCTGTCATTAAGTCCCACGTTTTACATGTACTTAAATAGACAGACTGACACTGAGACACATGCTCGGGTTTTTAATAATGGGATGGGAGTATTCCCAAGAGACAAGGCAAGAGGGACTTGAGGACATTTTGGTCTTGGGGACTATCTACTCCAATGCACACCAAGCACTTTCTGGTGCTGAGCAGTACCTGGCCGCAGCCCATCACCCTTACCCATCCCAGGGCTGAGAATATAGGGAAGGGAGACAGTCAGGGACAGGGACAGAGGCCAGCCACCCCCATCCCCAACATCCCTGTCCCAAGGTTCTATCAGTCAAGGGGTCCCACACACCCAGGCTCCAAGGGCTGTCCTCAGAGTCCTTGCCCGTCCTGGCATGGGCTACTCCCACTGCCCCACTCCCACCTCAGCCCATCCCAGGCCCTCGCTGTGCTGGCTGCCCATCAAGGGCAGAGCTGCTGCAGAACAGAAGGTCTACCGGGATTTGAGATGCCTCGTGGGCCTGATTATAACCAATCAACTCCAATCTACCCTTCCAATCAACAACATGGTAAGTGGGTAATGACACCAAAGAATTACTGTTCCCGTTCAGGTGTCTGGAAAGCACGGGGGTTAAGTAAGCAGTGTCTGTTTTCTAGAAAGTGCATATGCCTGAGTAGGAAAGGCGAGACAGGCTGACTGGGGTTATGACAGGGAGAAGAGGCTGGGGTGGGGGCTGAGAGGGGAGGAAGGAAAGAGGGAAAGACACAGTAGGATGGGGGAGAGGGAAGGGAGAGAGGGACACTAAGCACAGATGGCAAACTCCTGATAAATGTTAGATCTGCATGGTGGATTTCAGTCACCCTGCTTCTCCATTGGGGCATGTGTCAGAGTTGGGAGGTGGGGCCAGTCAGAGACAATGAAATCATCAAGAGGGATCAATGCCTTTCCTTCCTGGCTAGATCAGTTAGGGTAGGAGTGTGCTGTTTCGAGGTGAGCTCCTCTTGTGTTTTGTCTCCTCTGCACACATTCACTTGCCTTCCACTTTCCACCATATACCCAAACTTGGACTTCCCAGCCTCCAGCACCATGAGTCAAAACAAACTCCTTTCCTTTTTAAATTACCCAACCTCAAGGAGTCTATGACAGTAACATAAAATAGAGAATGCATGACAATTTTCATAATGAAAGATTTTGGAAGGAGGAAGCACAGATATAGCAACCCACAGTCCTGACATGTGTGTACCACACAAGCTCCCAAGTCATCTCCTCCTATCCCTGGGGGTTTCACCTGGACCTGCAGGTGTGCTTACAGCAGCAAACAGCAGCAATCACAGTAACAACCCCATGCTGCTCTTTCTCAACAGTGGTCAGCGCAAGAGCAATGTCAGAAAGCAGACCCCGACCAGCCTTGCAAATCAGCTGTGTACATCATATTGTCTGAGAGACCCAAGAACGCCCCTGAGCCTCATGTCCATAATGAGGACCCAAAGCAGCATAAGATCCCATGCAGCACCAGGCAAGTCTGACACTGCTTGATATAGTGTGACATCCATGTGGACCACAAGTGCCCGGCAGAATGACCCCCGTGTCCCTGACCCCGGACCCCCCCAGGGCCAGGTCTGAGTCACTGAGAGCCTTCCTGGTGTGACTCCACATAGATATCACTGTAACACCATGAGGAAACTGAGGCACAAGATCAATTCCTTGTCCAGAGAGAGAATGTGGTGTGATGGCCGAGCAGGCAAACACCAGGGGGACCTGGACAGTCATGTGCACCACGGAACCTGAGCTTATCCTTCTGTAGGTCAAGGGCAACATTTTAAGCTTTTTCTTCCCTTGCGTCTAAAAGAGTTGGATGTGTGAAACAGGATGCTTAGGTCCCTTGGAATGCTGTTCTTAGTGATGTACATTTTGTCCAATGAACTTGGCCAAGAGACAGCTGGGTCTCACTTTTCTACTGTGGTGGTACCGACTATGGTTCAGCACCCTGAAGGGGCCTAACATCCCCTCAGGATTCAGCTTCAGAAACATCTCCACTTTCTGAAATACCCATGTATTTTGGGAGCTTTTTGTTGTCGTAGCTGTAGTTGTGATCTGGTTTACATGTCTCATTGGCTCTTATCTCATAGACCCCATGAGAAAATTCAATAGTTGCCTTCATCATACTGGCTGCTAGGAAGCTCAGAGCCAAATCTTGTGGCCACCAGTACTTCATGCCATACCTGTTGGATGCTGATCTTCTATGGGCTTCAGTCTTCCCAAATCTTTATTTTCCCTTTTTCATGAGTTCAATTTCAATACTCTACATGTTTTTCATATCATTTTGGGCAACTGGAAGGATTAAATTAGGAAAATTAGTTAAAAGTCTGTGAGCTGCAGCACGAATTTGGGGGTGGCAAAGATGAACATAGGAAGCACCCT
This sequence comes from Glaucomys volans, assembly GCA_020662805.1. Taxonomy (NCBI): domain Eukaryota; kingdom Metazoa; phylum Chordata; class Mammalia; order Rodentia; family Sciuridae; genus Glaucomys; species Glaucomys volans. The sequence continues at coordinate 315,727 of JAJEJO010005100.1, read as the reverse complement.
TATAACTGCTGTTCAAGACATCCATCTATGTCCTGGCCCCCAGCAGGCTACTCTGCCTGGTCCTGAGCAAGGACAGAAGCACAGAGAACACCACGTCCCTGCACAAATGCTGACAGACTTTGGACTCCAGCCTGAGGGCTGGCCCTCTGCTAACCTGTGCCAGTCCCAGGTTTCCACTCCTTACTTCTAGGTCACCACAAACCACAATAACTTTGTGACAATAACCACAAACCACAAACCACAATAACTTTGCTTTGGAGATCCCTTCTTGCAACAGAAAATAGATCAAGTCATGTCCCCTAACAGCAAATCCAGTCAGTGACCAGCAAAACTGACCAGGTACCACGTTGGCCAGGCCCTCTCTAAGGGCACACAAGGGTCCCCAAGGCAAGTCCAGCTGCAGCACACCAAGGCCAGCAGCATAGGGCCCTGTCAGGAACACAGAGCTCCCTGTGCCTGGGGCTCCTTCTCAAACCTAAGCCAATGACCAAGGTTCCAAGCTAACAGTCACACCAGCTGGACAGGAAGACAAAGATTTAAGAACATCTGGGCACTGAGAATGCTAATGTTTCCACTAAAGGTTCATTCAATGCTCGCTCTCAGAGGTGCCCCTGGAAGGTCTTCTTACAGGTTTTTCAGGGGAAAAGCATTAGAGCCATGAGCTCCTGGATCATGGACCAGGGAGCAGGACTCACTAGCAAGACCAAGTGTTTGGCCTCTGCTGCCAGGAAACCCCTTCTTTCTAGAAGACATTAACCCCATACCAAGGTGAGGTCAGTTTTCCATCACTGTGACAAAACACCTGAAAAAGATCAACTCAGAGAATGGAAGACTTATTGGGGTCATGGTTTCAGAAGCTACATTCCATTGTCCACTGGCTCCATTGCTCTGGGCAGGTGGTGGGGCAGAACATCATGGCGGAAGGGCCTGCTACAGCAGAGCTGCTCAGCTAATGGCAGCTAGGAAGCAGAGAAAAGCTGAGGACAAAATAGAGCCTTCAAGGACATGCTCCCAGTGACCTGTGTCCCCCCACTAGGCCCACCTCCTGAAGTTCCCACAACCTCCCCGTGGCACCACCAGATGGGACCAGTCCTTCAACACAAACCTGTTAGAAGACCTTTAAGATCCAAATCATAACACAAGGAAATCCTACCTCCCACCCAGGGTCTGCTCAAAGTCAACCTACAGAGGCCCTGCACTGCTTCACCAGAACTGACCCTCTGTGTTGGCACTGGTCACATGCTAGACACGGTATTAACTCATGGCAGCTGTGGGTTGAAGTCATCGAGCACGGTGGATCCTGCCGGTGGCTTTTACCTCCCCTTTTTCCAATTGGCACAAATTCCCCTCTCCCCTGCCACAGTCACTGACTGTAGGAAAACCAGTGACCTGTGCCTGAGGCTGTCAGCACTAGGCATCTAAGGACACAGGATTGTTTTGGGACTTTGGTAGAATGCTATAGAAAAGAAACACTCTCACAAAGTGGCACCACTGAAGAGTTGGCAGACATCTTTTAGTACTGAGACAGTCCACCTGAGAGTAGAGGCAACAACAAAGGGCAGGAAAGAGATGCTCATGGGCAGTCACAGGGTGGGAGTGGCTTGATCAAACCAAGCCTGACGTCCACACTACTTCTGTCTGTTCTAGTTACGTAAATCAGTAAACACTCACTCACTGGGCCTAAAGAACCTTTAGCATCACTAAAGGGAAGTCAGTTGTCTAGGGAACCCATAATAATGAGTGGAAATGCCACAATGTCTAGTGCAGATTCCTTGCTGTGATGATTAATTTTATGTAGCCTCTTGGCTAGGCCATAGTGACCAGATGCTCCAACATCAGTCTCAACATAGTTATGAAGGTATCTTTTAGATACAATTAAGAGTTATGTCAGTAAACTTTGAATAAAGCAAATGACACTCCATAATGTGGGTGGGCCTCACCAATCAGATGAAGGCCTTAAAAGAAAAGACTGAGGTTCCTAGGAGAGAAAAGAGGTCTTCCTCAGGTAACCTTTAGACTCAAGACTGCAACTTCAAAATCTTCAAGAATTTCCAGTCTTCCTTATAGATTTCAGACTTGCCAGCCCTCAAAATCCCATGAACCAATTCATTCCTACATGTATACAGATGGCTCCCGAGTAGGATGGTTCCATTTGTGATTTTTTGACTTATGGTTGCACAAGAGCAATACACACTAAGTAGAAACCATACTTAGAATCATGGATTTTGATCAGTTCCTGCCTATGCAATATAATACTTTCTTGATATTGGGCAACAGTAGCCAGCCATAGCTCCCAGTCAGCCATGAGATCAAAAGGGAAGCCACCTGTAACACCCAGTGCCCTGTGTCACTGTGCTATGATGCTCAGTAGGTTGGGTGTGTTAGGAAAATTTTCAGTGTATAATATTTTAAATTTACACAGGGGGTTACACGTACTCAGGGGGTCAGTGCTGGAGAAGCAGTGCAGGCCTCTGTAGCTCTGTAGATGAATATCTCCAAACAGTTCCATTTCTCGAGAGAACCCAACTAACACGCCTGCTATTAACCAAGTCCTTGCCCAGCCAGTGCCCACCTCCATCCTCACGGCATCTTCTGCTGTGGACACACCCCCTGCCTGCAGCAAGGCCCAGGTGTCCCCACATGTGCACCTGGCTGCCCACCACACCTGAGATCTAAGCAACTTGACTCGTCTTTGCTTTAAAAAAAAAAAAAAAAAAAAAAAAAAAAAAGCACTGTTCCCTTATACAAAAGAAGTTTGATCTATATCCTGTATCTGCTAGGTGAGGAACAGAAATGAAGCCTCAACCAGTTGAACTTCCTACAAGGACACTGACCTCCAAAGACGATGGGTTTTTACTCCTGAAGAAAATAAGCCAGGCAGTGGGGAACAAGGTCAAATAGGAACAAATGCTAAAAATATGCACAAAATTACCCTGGTTAGCACCAACCTCGCTCTCCAATCCCACGTTCTGCTGGGTTTCCTAATCTTGGACAGAAATTTAAATTGGGGACGCAGAGAACTAAAAAGAGTTTTCTTAAGTCTAAGAACCATAAATGAAGCTCTTTCTGCACCTTCTCTGAGAGGCTTTGAGAAAGCAATTGACCAGTCTGACAGGATATACATAGAGCACTGAGAAGCCAAATGGAACTTTAAAGCTATTGGATGTAACTGCTTCTCTGGGATTTCAGACTAGCATCACACATAAGAATGAGGATTAACCTGGATGAGTGGCTCTAAGCCTGGTCAAGCCAACCTGGAGTGTCTAAGGCAAGAGACCTGGGGTGGAGCACAGACCTGGCATTTCCAAGGGTCTCCACTTTGAGGCTGGTTTGGACCTCACTTTGAGAACGACTCACTTAGACAAATATCTCAAAACATAGGCTCCCTCTCAGCAAAGCTACCCAGAGAGTTGACATACCTGGCAGGTGAACCCTGCTCAGGTTATCCTCATATTGCTCCATGTGAGAGCGGCTACATTAACATGTCCATGGAGGTTACACATGATGCTACCTGAAGCCCTTCACTACCTTAGTGATTGTTTTTAAAAAGGCAGGCAGCTGGGCATGATGGCACACACCTGTAGCCCAGCTACTCTGGAAGCTGAGGCAGGAGGAATACACACTTGGGGCCAGCCTGAGCAACTCAGCAAAACCCAATCTCACAATAATAATTTTAAAAGGGCTGGGCATATACTTCAGGGGAAGTGTAGGTGCTTAGCATGGGCAAGCCTCTGGGGTCAATCCTCAGAACTGAAAAAGAGAGAGGGAGGGAGAAAGGGATGGAAAGAGGGAGGAAGGAAGGAAGGAAGGCAGGCAGGCAGGCAGGCAGAGAGGCAGGCAGGAAGGTAAACTGAAGGGCGTTTTTATTTCACCAGATTTGTAAACCATCTTAGGAATAAACCCAATAAATAAAATTCTCTTCTGGTCAACACTCTTTTAGACTGAAGATCTTCCTAGCCAGGTAAAAGGAATTGATAAGCAACAATCTAAGTGCAAAACAATAAATGTTTCTAAAGTGCTTAAAAACAGTTAAAGGCTTCCATTTCATAACCTCCAATAGAAAAACAGATTCAGGTGGAGATCATCCTTGTATGTTAAAATCATTGAGTAAAAGTTGTCAAGAAGCAGAATATTCAGGGTATGAAAAGTGCAAAGTAGAAAATGTACCTTGACATTGAGAAATTTGGGAGTCTTAACCAGGTGATCAAACTTAGCTGGCCAAAAATGTGAGAAGGAGACAATGCATCTCTCTATGTGAAGCAAAGAGAGGTCCTTCACACAATGAAATCATTTCACAAAAACTGCTTTTCACAAAACCTGTTGAATTTAGTAACAAGAAAAGAACCAGACAAATGTGACTACTACTAGAAAACTGGCTCTGGACCTTCAGAAAGTCAATATCAAGGAAAAAATAAGATTGTCCTTCGGTTTGTATCAACATGCTTGTCTACATGGAAAATCCCAGGAAATCTACAAAACAAAACCCCTAGACCTAATTGGAAAATTTAGCAAGATTACAGGAAACAAGAAAATGTACAAAGGTCAATTATATTTTTACATACCAGCAATAAACAGGTGGAAACAAAATTAAAACACAACACACTCCAAAAATAAATGAAACACTTGGGTGTCAAACTTACTAATCCATGTACAGGATTCATATGCTGCAAACTACACATTTACCCCTCATCTAAATAGCTGGAGAGACATACCATCTTCATGGATTAGAAGACTCAACATAGAACAGATATCCTTCAACAAGTGAGTGGTGAAACAAACTGTGGTATCTCCATGCCAGGGAACACTGCTCACCAATAAACAGGGGCAAACTGATACAACAATCTGGGTGAACTTCAACAACTTAATGCTGAATGGAAAAACACCAATCCTAAATGGCCCCATACTGTAGAATTCCATATATACACAATTCTTGAAGTGAAAAGCCACAGAAATGAACAGATTAATGGTGGCCAGGATTAAAGAGGGGTGGGGATGGGAGGGCAGTGGGCATAGCCATAAACATGCAACATGAGGGTTCCTTGTGATAACAGGTTTTTTGTGTCTTGACTGTCAATATCAATATCTTGATTGTGATATAATAGTTTTTCAAGATGTTGCCTTTAGTAGAAAGTGGGTAGAGGGCACATGGAATTTCTCTGTATTATTTCTTACCACTTCTGCAAACTGTCTCAAAATGAAAAACTTTAAAGAGTCAGCATAATGAAAAAATAATAATAGTATTAAAATAAAGAAAGCAGGGACTTAGCTTCAGATTTCAAAGCACAAATACATAGTCAGTGCAACGTGTAAACAATGGTGGAATTCTGAGTGCATAAAAGTATAGCAATCAACCACTCTGGGTACAATTGGGATATCAGGGTGACTTACGCCATTCAAACAACATTAAATTTCTCTGTGCTCGCCAGGTGCAGAAGTGTACACCTGTAATCCCAGCAGTTGAGGCAGGAAGGTCACAAGTTGAAATCCAGCCTTGGCAACTTAAGGAGACCCTAAGCAATTTAGCAAGAGCCTATCCCAATATAAAAAATTAAAAGGGCTGAGAATGTTGCTCAGTCGTTAAGTGCCCCTGGGTTAAATCCCTGGTACCAAAAAAAAAAAATTTTTTTTCTTTGTGCTCATGGTCTTGAGATTGAGCAATATGGGAAAATGTCCTTGTCCCTAGGAAATGTGGCTGAAGTATTTATGGGTACAGTTCATGCTGTGTACAACTCATTTCCACAAAAGATAAGGTAGATGTGGCAAAATGACAAAAAAGAAAAACCTAAGCAAATAAAAATGAAGGTCATACAAGAGTTCATTATCATCTTTCAACTTTCCTAAAAATGTGAACAATTTCCAAAAAACATTCAGTAGGGAAAAGTTTACATTCTTTAGCCATCCACTAAGTTGATCTGTACTTTGTCTGCAGTGCCCTCTTCACATTGTGTTAAAATACAGATCCAGTGAATGCTAAGTTCAGCCACAACTGAGCCAATCTCCAGCATTGTGATGCGGATCACAAAGCGGCAGAGAGATTCAGCACCCAGGAATGGGAAGGAAGTGAGGCCAGTGTAATGAGAACTGTGATAGAGGGACCTCTGATCCCTGGGGCCTCAGGACACACCCTGACCCCTTGGGTGATGGAGAGACCCCAAACCCCAGCCCTTAGATGCCTGGACCTTTCCATGATAGAGGGACTCCCCAGAACCCTGGGTAACAGAGGTATGTCCACAACCTCTCGATCCTCACCACCCTGCCTGTCCCACTCAGGATGGACCTTCTGTCGCTGACCTCAGGAAGGCAGGTGACAGGGCCAGGCTCCAAACCTGACAATGTAATCAGATAGATATATCTGAGGTGTGACCCAAGCAGCCAGCCTGACTCTGAGCCTGGAGGTCCAATGTGACGCTGCCTTTCTCACTGAAGTAATGGAGATCTGGGACCTGAGCAACATGGGGCGGGGCTGACCAGGTCAGTCCCACCTACATCCATCAAAAACACCGTGCCTGGCCTCCAGTCTCAACAGCATTCAAAGGCATCACCTAACTACAGGAACGCAGCAGAGATCTCAACCCCCACGAATGCTGGGCCTTTCCACAGGGGCAGGATCCTCTGAGGAGAGGAGACAAAGTCAGAAATCTCTGGATGCCAGGTTCAGGACACTTCGTTTTCTGGTTTCCTAGTGAACCTGACATGAATGCAGTCAGGCTGCCCCCAAAAATAGTAAGAGAAGCTCAGAGCATCCACTGCTCCTCCAGCCTGCATGCTGGCAGCAATCCGCCATCTAAGCTTCCTCCTAAGAGTCCCTGCTGCTGTTCCTACCCACAAGCACCTCAGCAAAGCTCCACCCTTAGCAGCACCCCAGGTCCTTCCACCAGCAGCTCTGACTCAAGCTCAAGAAAGGTTGCCGCTGGCAGCTGATCTCACTCAAAGAAAGACCAGTTGTCAGAAATCCTAAGCCTTGGACTCCAGAGGGCCCAGGGCTGTGACTTGAGCTTCAGGAGACTAGGGGGCAAGCAGCAGTGAGAGATGTTTGGGACAAACGCCCTTGCCCTGAGGTGCAGGACCAGAGGCTCACAGGAAACGCGGTGGAGTGAAGGAGACTCGGGAGAGTGAGACCCAGGATGTCCCTGCCTGCATGTCCGTGCTGGGCGTACAGGCAAGCTGCCTAAGCCAGTGAGCCTCGGCTTTGTAAGGGCTCAATGTATCTGGGACACAGCTGCATGGAAGAACGAGTGAGGAGGGAATGAATGAACAAAGGAAGGAACAAATGAACCTCCCCTGCTCAGGGCCTCACACACAGTCAATAATTCATGCCAGCCACGTTCCTGCCCGCTGCCTCCACCCTGGGGTGCGTACCTTCTATTCACGGCAACCAGCCCGAGGTTTACAAGCTGCCACTGTTCCACGTTCATTCACGCAGCTGGAAACAGAACAGTGCGTTATGGAAACCCAGGCAGATGTGGGGGAGTGGGGAGCTGCACCCCCAGGACGTAGTGCCATGTGCTCTACCAGGGCCAAGGCCAATCGCCAGCTGACAGATACAATGGCCCTCCAGTGGCCTCTCCAGGGACAGGCACAGGGACGAAGCGATAACCTGTGCCTGAACATGCTATCTCCCCACCATAGCTGGTGAACAAAGCCCACGCTATTGGCAAAGCTGCCCGCCATCACCTCACCCTTTCCTCATCCCAGCAGCTAGCCAGTGAACTTGCAAGCACTAAATGAAGGTGCTTGTCATATTCGACAGGTTTCTTAAGTGCTTTCGGTCCCAAGTACAGAGTTTGCAAACATGGTCTGGGTAGCCTCAGCAGAGAGCAGATAAATGTGAGAGAAGACTCTCTACACAAGAAGGGTCTGCTGGACGCCTGGCATTCTTTTATGAGAACAAAACCTTCCCTTAAATGTTAGACAAGAGATTATGCATTGCTGATGGGTCTGAATCAAGACGAATCCATTTGGAAAGCAAGGCAGAGAAAATAATTCTTCCCATTTTACTGTATGTATTTCAGGGAAACTCCACCACATGCTCTGTCCAGAAAGAATACTCTTTTGTGCTACAAGGATGGTAAAGTAACAGCTTTGTGTTGGCAATGCTCTTCAGGGAGCCTTCAGGGGCTCTGAGCAGGCATTTGCCATCAACTTTCAATAAGATGATAACTGGAAACATGGCTAATTTCCAAAAACATAACTCTAGGCTAGATTTTCAAATTTCTAAGAGGAGGCACAAATGATTTTGTCCTGAAAGTTAAAAGTGTATATTGCAAAGCAAAACCCCAAGAATGAAACCCTGGGAACATTTGGAAGCCTGTGCATGTGTGCATGCGCTTGTTTAGTAAAGGTCACCTTCTAGAATGTTCCCAGCTTGGCAGGGCATTGCCTTCCCCACAACATGAAACATGTTGTACATAAGCCAGGAAGGCCAGTTTTCTGCCACTTGAAGGACGGAATGGAGGCTCGGAGTGAAGAAACACCTTGCCCAAGGATACACAGCAATCTCTAAGCTCCTTCCAAAACTCTTGTCATTCTGGGAAACAGAAAAAGAAGAAAGATGAAAGAAGGAAGAGGAGGAGGAGGAGGAGGAGGAGAAGGAGGGGGAAGAAGAAGAAGTTGTCACTGCCACAGTCTTGGTTCTTGTGCTTGAAGGAGAGAGAGATCAACAAACATTACACAACCCCATCCCAGAGTATGTTATTGAAGGAAGGATGTGGCTAACTGAGATTCAGGACAGGGAGTGTGGGCCTGTGATGGTCAGCATGCCACTCAGAGCACCTGGAAGAGACAATGGCCTGGGAGAAACTTGGAAGGTCAACGGCCCTCCAGCCATCCTAGTCAGTCTGGAGATATGGGGTCTTTTTGCCCTTTTTTGGCCCAAATCAAATGGATCAAAGACCTAGAAATTCAACCAGAAATGCTGCAAATGCTAGAAGAAAACATAGGGTCAGCATTCCAATATAATGGTGCAGGAAACAACTTTCTTAATAAGACCTCTAACCCTAAATAAATAAAACCAAGAATCAATCAATGGTATGGCATCGAATTAAAAAGCTTTTGCATAGCAAAGGAAATGATTGAGAGTGTGAAGAGAGTCTACAGAATAGATGAAAATTTTTGCCAGCTACTCCACTGACAAGGGATTAATATTCAGAATATATAGAGAACTCAAAAAACTTAACACCAAAAAAAAAAAGACCCAAGAAGAAAAACAGCCAACAAATAAATTAAAACAATGTTCACCATCTCTACCATTCAGAGCAATGCACATCAAAACAACACTAAGATTTCAACTCACCCCAGTCAGAATAGCAATTATCAAGACTACAAAAAATAATCAATGATGGTGAGGATGTGGGGAAAAAGGAACACTCACATATTGGTGGGATTGCAGATTAGTACAACTACTCTGGAAAGCAGTTTGGAGATTCTTCAAAAAACTAGGGATGGAACCACATGATGCAGCTATCCCATTCCTCAGTATGTATTCAAAAGAACTAAAATCAGCATCGCTACAGTGATACAGCCACATCAATGTTTGTGCAGCACAATTCACAATAGCCAAAAGTTATGAAACCAGTCCAGGTGCCCATTAAGAGATGAATAGATTAATAAAATGTAGTATATATATATATACAACGGAGTTTTACTCAGCCACAAAAAAGAACGAAATTATGGCATTTGCTGATCAATGGATAGAAATGGAGAACATCATGGTAAGTGAAAGAAGCCAAATTCAGAAAGTCAAAAGTCAAAGGTTTTCTCCCATATGTGAAAGCTAAAGCAAAATAAGAGGAAAGGGGTGGATAGTTGGGATATCATAAACATAATAGGGAATATCAGTGGAATCAAAGGAGGAGATGGGAAAGGAGGGAGGAGGGATGGGAAAGGAGAGAAAATGTGGGATGAATTTAACAAAATTACTCTATGTGCACGTATGAAGTGTACCATAGTGTCTTCCACCTTTATGTATATTGATGAAGTACCAACCAAAAATAAATATACAAATGAGCAAAAGGAAGACCAGAGGAGAAGAATAAGGAGAACGGGTGGATGGAGAAGGGGAAGGAAAAGGGGGCACGCCAGGTACTGAAATGGAGTAAATGAAATTCCATGTGTATATGATTATGTCAAAATGAACCTAATGATCATGTACAACCTAAAATGCACTAATAAAAGAAAAAAGGATTCTTCTGGGTTCAATGCTCTCAAAGGGGTGAATAACTACAGAAAAAAATTAAAGCAACAGCAATGAACCCTAGTTTTTACACAGGAGAAACCCTGGAGTGCACAATGTTACTAGGAGCTCTTCTAACAGCACAGTGAAGTCCCTCCTATTGACCCTCATCTTCAATTACTTCAGAGGAATAGAGGGACTTTCCTAGGGCCACCTGGAGAGCACATGACAGAAGTGCCATCTTGTCCTACAAAGCCTGCTCCCACAGGGCAATCAGGCAAAACCTGCTGTCCCCAGCAGTGCCCACACTAAGGCCCTCCTCTTATTTGCACAAAACCATCTGGCACCATAGGAGATGGAAGAGCTGATGTCCCCAGAGCACACGGGTCTGACGACAGGCGAAACATAGCAGAAACAACCGGTGTGTATAAATGAAAGGACAGGCAGTGATTCCAGGGGTCACAGGGACGCAGGACAATAGAGATGACTGCCAGCCAAAAGTCTGTCAGCTCCACTCATTTGTCCAGCTCATCTTGGCACCAAAAAACTGAAGCCCTAGTCTGTCTGGACCTCAGCTAGGCCGGTACTGAATTCAACACTGACAGGCCCCAGCTGGACACACACCAAGAGTCCTGGCCACAAATACCCACCCACAAGGCCAAGGTCAGCACTAAGTGGCTTCAGAGCACATCCAGCCCCATCAGCACGCAGCTGGCCATAGGTTGCTGGGTTTACTTTTATGCATGGGCCCCAGGGAGCCACAGCAGACAGAAGAGCTAAGCCAGAAAGTGAAGACCTGATTTAGTGAAGCATTAGCACCTCCCATTCTGTCCTGCCTAAGCCCAGCAGGGAGAGGAAAGCAGCTCCTCAGGGACTGACTGCAGGCCCAGGAGAGGGACCACCTCACTGTTAGGCTGCAGAGACCACCCCATAACTACTGAAAAATCAAACAGGTACCCAGATACCTGACCAGTCAGAGTCAGTGGAATTGGTATTTTCTGAAAGAGGCATTGACAAGTATCACCTGCTCAAAAACCAGCCCTGGAATAGGGATGCAGCTCAGTGGCAAAGCACTTACTCAGCTTGCACTGGGCCCTGGATTCAATCCCCAGCAGTGCATTAAAAAACAAGGAGAACAAAATGAAACAAACAAACAAACAAATCACCAACCCTAAGTTGAGCAATCTTGTGGAGGAGTTTAGCCTTCACCCTAAGGGTTACAGGAGGTCATTACAGTCACTCACATGAAGACCGCACAGAAACAGGAGTTGCTTAGGATGAGGCATGGAATTCAGGAAATCATCCACATAATTACATACACACTATGCTGCTAACACAGAACCACTGCAAAGACCTAGACAAGAGCAGGAAAATGATCCCATGCTTTGGTACAATGAGAATGTGAGTCTTTTAAAAATGTAGAACCTTACACAGTTAGTGATACTGTAAATTAGTACAAGCATTATGGAAATCAGTATGGAGACACCTCAAAAGACTAGGTGTGGACTCACCATATGACCCCGCTATACCACTTCTCAGCACTTATCCTGAAGAATTAAAGTCATCTTACTGCAGTGATTCATGCATACCCATGTTTACAGCAGCACAATTCACAATAGCCAAACTATGGAACCAGCCTAGGTGCCCATCAACAAATGAATGGATAAAGAAAATGTGGTGTATATACACAATGGAGTTTTATTCAGCCATAAAGAAAAATGAAATTATGGAATTTGCAGGAAAATGAATGGCTCTAGAGACCAGCGGGTTAACTAAAATAAGTCAAATTCAGAAGGTTAAGAGGCTTTCTCACATATTCGGAAGCTAGAGAGGAAAAAGGAAAAGAAAGGAGTGGGTGGATCTCCTAAAAATCAAATGGAGGGATGGGGATATAGCTCAGTTGGTAGAGTGCTTGCCTTACCAGCACAAGGCCCTGGGTTAAACCCCCGCAACGCCAAAAAAAAAAAAAATGGAGATCAGTAGAGGAAATGGACCAAGGAGAGGGAATGAAGAAGTGCTAGGGAATGACAATGGTCATATTATATTGTTATATTGTATACATGCATGAACATGTAACAACAAATCCCATCAATATGTACAAATACAGTGCACCAATAAAAAATGTGAAAAAAAGTAAAAAATAAATAAAAATGTAGAATCTTCATTCTCATGGTTTCATTACCTCCAGTAACAAACAAAAGGCCTTAAAAACATGGTGCACTCCCATTGATAACCTATACTTTGGATTATTCTTATTTAAATAGAGGCAGGGGTGGAAGTTAAAAGAACAAGATCAATCAAGTCTGTGTGTTGTCAGTTACTCATTTCACCCAAATTTTTCATCAGTACAATCTGGCTAAAATCACAACCTTGCCAGTGGGAAATGAGAAAGGTCTCCAGGGGAGGTACAAGGAAATCGAGGTGCACTGGCCAAGCTTTGGAGAATGAGTCTCATATTTTATCCCAACGCAGGCTGGACCTCCAGAGATAAGGCTCACTGCTATGATTTGGATACAGTTTGACTGTGTGCCCAAAAGGTTCCCATGCTGGAATCTCATTCCTCTATGTGACAGTGCTAAGAGCTGGAGGGCCTTTTACAAAGTGAGGTCTAGAAAGAGGTAGTGAGGTCTTGGGGGAGCTGCCTTGGGAAGGAGTTGTAGCTGTCATGGGAACCCAACTCCTGAATTGCAACCTGGCTTCCTGTTTCAAGATGTGACCTCCTCCTCCCCAACCTGGTCCCATCATTGTGATACCATTCTCCATTAGGCCCTCACCAGAGGCTGAACCAATGCGGCCACTCCATCTTGGACTTTCAGCCTCCAAAACTGTACATTCAATAAACCTCTTTTCTTTAAGCCAGTCCCAGTGCCACACACCTATATCCCATCTACTCAGGAGACTGAGGCAGGAGAATGGTAAATTCAAGGTCAGTTTCAGTAACTTAAAGAAAACCTGTCTCATATTTTTTAAAAATTTACAAAACCTGGGGATGTAACTCAGTAGTAAAGTGTTCCTAGGTTCAATCCCCAGTACCAAAATATAAAATTAAATTGAAAAATAAATCTCTTTTCTTCAGAAAACTAGTCTGCCTCAGGTATTTTGTTACAGTAACATGAATTTGACTAAGACAATCACACATCTCCCCTTCCTTAAGAAAAGGGATTAGGACCCCCAAGTACTGAAGCCCACCCTCCCAAACCTCATCCATTATTATGCTAATAACTAATTGCCCTTTGTTGAGGGCCAAGGACAAGAGATACCCTGCCTCTCCACAAACAGGCAGATGATCCCTCACTGCCCCGTACTCTAAGCTTCCACGGGACCCCTGGATCAGCGGGCACTGTTTTAGATCTGCAAGCATAATTGTTACAAATTGCATGGAAGGTTGTCCCAGGCTCTATCTCAGTTTCCTTAATTCAAAGGGTGGAACGCCCCAATCTTATATCTTTCTCCCTTTTTTTTGGAACCAGGGATTGAATTTAGGGGCACTTGGCCACTGAACCACATCCCCAGCCCTGTTTTGTATTTTATTTAGAGACAGGGTCTCACTGAGTTGCTTAGCGCCTTGCTGGTGCTGAGGGCTGGCTTTGAACCCGCAATTCTCCTGCCTCAGCATCCCGAGCTGCTGGGATTACAGGCGTGCGCCACCACGCCCGGCTCCAATCTTGTATCTTTCTACTCCCCCTTTGCCTTCTGCAAATCCCTTTGCAGAAGGGGACTCTAGGAACACCCGAGGTAGTTGCTATCCTGCAGCCCAGGCCCTCACTGTCCCTCCCCCAGATGTCTCTCATCCCATATCCCCCAGGATTTACTCCATCACCTTCTTCATCCCAACAGCCCCTTGGAGAGAAGGCCAAGCTGCCCACCCACATAGAGTAGCCCTATGCCCCTTCCTCAGGGTCCCCAGTCCTGCCTGGCATCTCAAGTGAATAGAAGGATGGGTCTGCCTCCTCCTAATTCCTCCAAAACTGACCGAATTCTGCCAATGCCCATGTTGGAAAAGATACCAGTAACTCTGGTCCAACATGTTCCAAGGGGGGAAAAAGGAGGGCCTGTTTGTTGACATTCCTGACTTGGAATTGTGAACACATTCTTAGAGGCTAAAAATTAACCAGCTTCAGCCACCAAGGGCGTTATGGCCATGCTCACTGCTGGTCCCAGCAAGCTTCTTGTCCTGATCAGAAAAGCCGCCACACTCCAACTGCTCAGGGGCCGCCAGCGCCATTAACAGAGCCAAACCAGAGCAAGGCCAGGTTCTGTGTTGTTCCCTCCGAAAAGCAGCAGAGGAAACCCTGCGTAATTGCACTCATAGATCATAGGCTCTGGCATGTGGTTCCCAGACTGAACCATTTATCCAAATTAAAACCATTCTCCAGAAACAAAATCAGACCCTTTTAATTGAAAATAAAACCAAGCAGCCCCGAAGGCTTTTTTTTTTTTTTAAATGAAAGACATTCTTCCTGCTTTCTCATTCCATTAATCACCGAGTTTACACAATCTGTCAAAATAGCTCGGTTAAGAAATCTCCCTCTCCCTTTTCCGGCAGGCCTGGTTTTTACCCTCTGGACAGCAACCCAGCGGTGCTAGCAGGGACAGTAGGCGGACTCTGTGAAACTTAGAGGATCCAGTGACCACACTGTCTCAAGAGCAATTTGAACATGTCAGGGAACCCCAAAAAGCTGTGGTCACTTCTGGATATCTGCCCACAAGCATTGAGAGCAGGGACTTGTATACCTCTTGTGTTCACCAGAGCCAAAAGGTGGAGGCTGCCCAGGTGTCCATCAGCTGATGAACAGACTAACAAAATGTGGCACATTCATAAGACGAAATATTATTCAGCCTTAAAAAGGAAGGAGATTCTGGCACATGCTACATGGATGAACCTCAAGATATTAAGCCAAGTGAAACAAGCCAGTTACCAAAAGACAAACATTATATGATTCCACTTATAGGAGGTCCATGGAGGTGTCAAAGTCATAGAGACAGAAAGTAGAATGACGGTTGCCAGAGGGCAGGGTGAGATGGGAATGAGGAGTTAAATGTTCCGTGGGTGCAGTTACAGTTCTGCAATATGAAGAGCTCTGGAGAGGGAGGATGGAGATGGCAGGAGAGTAAATGTGAATGTGCTTAAAGCAAACTGACCTATACAATCTTACATGGTTCAAAGGCTAAATTTTACATCATTTGTAGTTTTTCACAATTAAAAAAATTGTGTTGATTCCAAACATCCCACTAGAAATCTTTCTAACTACATGACTAGATAGTATCTGCCCAAAGATCTATGTGCAGTGATAGACATAGGACATATATGACCATGGACAAAGAGTTAAGCACAAGTACTTACAGTACATCCACATACTGTCACCAGAAGTCCTGTTTCTACAGGGTTATTTGCAGATTGGGAAAGACACCTATTGCCACAGTGATTTTTTATTTTTTTATTTTTTTGGACCAGGGATTGAACTCAGGGACACTTGACCACTGAGTCACATTCCCAACCCTATTCTGTATTTTATTTAGAGACAGGGTCTCACTGAGCTGCTTAGAGCCTCGCTTTTGCCAAGGCTGGCCTTGAACTTGTGATCCTCCTGCCTCAGCCTCCTGAGTAGCTGGGATTACAGTCGTGCCCCACAGCGCCAGGCGGCAACAGTGATTTTTAAGATGCAAGATACAAAAAAACACAAATGATATGATCTCAGCTTGGTAAATTCAAAAGCAAAGAAAGCGAAAATTATTGCCTCAGGTGTACTGTGGTTTGCATCTTAAATTCCCTCATCCCAAAGCTCATGTGTTGAAGGCTTGAATCCCAATTCGCGGTGCTCCTGGGAGGCGATGGAAACTTTAAGGGGATAAGATTTTGTGAGAGGGAATTAAGTCACTGGGGTGTGCCTCCAGGGGATGCTGGAACCCCAGCCCCTTCCTCTTTCTCTCTTCTCTTCCTGGCAGCCATAGCAGCACCTCCACCACCTACTCCTTCCTCACCACAGGCCTAAAAGCAGTGGAGCCAAATGACCATGGATGAAAGATCTGAGACCATAATCCAAGATCCAAATCAAATTTCCTCTTCTTATAAGCTGATTATCTCAGGTATTTTATCATATCGACGGAAAACTGACTAACATGAGGGTGGAAGGTGATATTTGAAGGACATTGTTCCTGCTTCCTTAGTTTTTTTTTTACCTTTTGCAAGCCTACAGTGAGCACCTGTCGATATTTTATAGAAACATAGTCAAAAAGCAAGTTAGGAAGCAAAGACACATTTGCTTCTTGAGAGTGTCTGCTACTCCCTGAGTAAACAGGTGACAGCCTTGGCCTACCTCCTCCCACAGGACAAGAGGTAAACACATTCTTAACCAGCCTGGGGCACCCCCTGCCTCCCTGAGCACGTGTATACAGTCTCTTTCCTCTGCCCCTGGCCACTGGACTCTGCGGGCATTTCCAGAGGAGACAAACTGGAAACACCTGTCCCATCACTGGAACAAACTCATCGATCACTCAGGCCTCCCCTGTGTCATCCAATCATCACATGTCCTCCCCACCCCCCAGCTGGGAATCAGATAACACCTCCAAGAAGGGGGAAGTCTGTCTGGTAGCAGGCAGGGTGCTCCTCAGATCCCTGGGGCCAGGGGAATTCAGTAGGACCAAAGCCTGGAGCCAGCAAGTAGGGAGGGCCACAGTCACACAAAACAGCACCCTGCCGTGCTTCCCACCCCAAACTCAGGATCCCTTGCACAGTGCATCCCAGGCAATAGGTGAGGAATGACCAAAGCCTCTTCAGACAAAGACTGGATTTGCCCCAGGTTTGCAAGATGCCAGAGCCTGGACTATTTCATTGCCTCTCAGCCTGAACACACCTTTGATCTACCTCCAAAATGGCCAGTAGGGAGAGGGGTGGGCGCCCAGGGAAATCTCTAGAAAAGGTGAGGATTACAAAGTGGAGAGGAACGCCAGGACCAGGCCAAGGGAGGCCTTTGTTCTGGAAGGAATGTGCACAGACTCAGACGCCCTGGCTAATGGCCCAGCATGGCCCCAGGGCCGCCAGGCCAGATGTGGGCCTGCGCAGTTTATTGTGCAGCCCACAGTGAGTGAAATGCTGCAAACTGCAGCTGTGCTCTAAGGTAATGGGAAGAACGTTAGATTCCTGAACCCTCTGGTGGGAAATAACCAACTCCCAGGGCTGTCCTGTAAAAAGAGAAGTAACTGCAGAGGGCCTTGAAGACCCTGCCCACCAATTCCTCAGCAGTTTCTTTCTTTCACTCTTGCAACTAGCACATTCTGGTGCATAAAAACCGACTGGTTCTCATAGATGTTTCATAAAATCTACACACAACAGGGGCCACGGTCACACTGTTGCTGCCAAGAAACACTGAAAGATGACACCCTTTGGTCCACCTGGTGCTATGGAGTGTGGCCTGGAAAGGAGTTCTGCTCATAATCATTAGCAGGACGCCCTTGGTAAAACTTCTTGGGTGCCAGGCTTGGTGATGCACATCTGTAATCCCAGAGACTCCCAAGCCTGAGGCAGGAGGATCACAAGTTCAAGGCCAGCCTCAGCAACTTAGCAAGACCCTGTCTCAAAAGAATAACTGAAAAAGGTCTGGGGATGTAGTTCAGTAGTAAAGCACACCTGGGTTCAATCCCCAGTACCAAAAGAAAATGAAAAAAAAATTTCCTGGGTGCCACTTGGGCAGTTGCAGACAGGATTTCTGAAGAGTCTTCTAGTTCATTTCCCAGCACCACAAGAAAATTTAAAGAAAAAAAAAAATGAAGATGAAAATCAGGCCTGGAAAGGGTGTATAAATGTGATTACCTCTCCAAAAAGAGAAAAGGAAGAGGAAGGGCCAGCAACCTAACACACACCATAATTAGAGCTGAGAGAGGAAGGAAGAGAAGAAAAACCGGCCTCAGTGTCCGAGGAAGCAGCTGGGGCTGGAGCCTGGCTGCAGAGGCCAGCGGATGCCATGAACTGGAGCCTGCGACTGCCCACTCAAGTAGGGGCAAGAGGCTGGGCCATGAGTCAGCAACTGAGGAAATCCCTCCTTCTCAGCAAGAGCTCCAAGCACTGCAGACCTGAATTCAAATTCAAGACTTGCCATTCCAAGACATGGGCAAGTTACTCAAGCTTGCCAACCCTTAGTGCCTCTTGCAGAAAATGGAGACAATCAGGATGACTTCCATGGTTGAGCAACAATCAGATCATGGATAGAAAGCATCACAAGCTGGCATTGGTACTAAGCATTTGCAGAGGGCTCCTGGGAGCTTCCTGCCCAGCCCAGAGGGTGGAGACAGAAAGAGAACCTCTCCCTGGGTGGTCTCCTCAAGGAGCACTCACTGGTCTGATCCGGGGATGCTCTGAAGGAAAGAAATTTCTAGATCACCGATTGTTCATTCATTTTGCCAACTTCAGGCAAAATATATTAATACTGGATTACTACCCACTTTTAAAAAAAAATCAGCATAATTCATTTATATAAGAGTCTAGGGAGGGGTGGTTATTATGAACATCAGGAATCATCTCCTTCCCTGACACACAAGGTATTCCAAGGGCTCCTAATTTGCTCTGTCCTTCATCCTTAAGTAAGATGGCTCTGATCATTGTTGACCCTGTCTTTATTGGTCTCCTCTCCAAGAAAAAGTCCCCAGTGGGGACCTAGGCTTTCCAGGAGAATAGGAGTTGGATGGTAGGATGTACCTCAAGTAAAACACACCCACATGGATATGAAGGATATCCTGGGGTCTCTCGGATCAATACTATGTTCCACACAACAGTGGACCTGCATGAAACACATTCCTGATACATAGTTCAAATAGAAAGTTCAAGAAACTTGGAGATCCTATTTTTTCACTTTCACAAGAAACAGACATTGTAGAAATCAATGTTGCTGCTCCTGAGCTGCACCCAAAGACCTGTGCATGGGACATGGACCTGGATAAGGATAAAATATGCTCCAGGATCCAAAATGCTTGCTGAAACTAAGAATGAACACATGTTCAATGGCATTTTCATGGAAATGATTTTATTGGCATTTTTTAATCTTTATTTTTTGCAGCACTGGAGATAAACTCCAGGACTAGGCAAGTGCTCTATCACTTAGCTCCATCCCCAGCCCAGCCCTTGTGTTTTAAAATGTAGTGCACAACCCTTGCATCAAGACAGAAGGGTGCTGCATGGAGATTCCTGTGAAGATGAGGACAGTGTCCTGCTCATGGCTTCACCATGAAGGTTAAAAGAAACACTTGTGCTCTGACTGTTTTTAGTACTCTCACTAACTGTGAGAAACTAAGTAGCTATAAGTTAATCAAATACATACTTGACCAATTAACCAGATCCCCTAAATCTAGATCAACAGGAATGGCTACGAAGGACTCTGGGTAGACAGTGCCGGCTCACCACCAGCATGGTACAGGTAAGCTGATGACCTCCCATCCTTTTGCTGCTTATCAGAGGCCTTCAGGAAAGGGCAATGGGTTCCCAGGTCAGCGAACCTCCTGGAAAGCTTCAGTCCAGACCCCATTAATCCTCCCACCGATTTCCCCTCCCTAAGAAGTCTATAGGAGTCCCTGTAAGGAACTCTCGAAGCACTTAGCCAGGAAATGTCTCTGACTACCTGGTAAGTGGTAGGGATCTAAACAGGCCTTCCTGCTCTCAGAAGGAAAAACCATCACCTCCCACCTGTAAGTTCAGATACTAAGTCACTGAGAGGGAACAGAGGCTTCCCCTGAATGTCCGTGAGGAGTTTCCTCCAGGCTGATCCTAGAAAAGAATGCAGCACACAGAGCCAGAGGGCTGAGCTCATCCAGACCCCCTAATGACTCCAGGACTTTAGAAATATTCTTGGTCTATAAAATGGGTCCTGTGTGTAGAAACCTGCATAGATACATTTTGTGATTGCCAGACAGAAGATCAGAAATCTTCCCCTTTGGTTTCTTTCACTCACTGTTCTTGCCTCATTGCTTCCTTCCCAGGTCACTGTTATCTCATGGGCAACACCTCCTGCAGCCCAGGAATATATTTTGACCCCGTGCCCTTTAGTGCTGGGGTCACACTTGCAAATAGCTCAATTTCAAAACATTAGGTGCCAAAGCAACACTTTGTAAAAAGCCAATCAATTTGCATTCAGGAGCATGCAGTTCCCTGAAGCTACTACTTTTTTCTACCTTCTTGGTGGTATTTAAGGAAATAATTCAACTGCTGCTGCTGCTGATAGCTTTGGCAGCCTCAGCTGAGGAAGGGCTGTCCAGACATGCATTAGAATCCACTTATCAGACTTGAAGCAGCAGCCAGGAGAAAAGCCCAAAACCCCACTGTCCTGTCCAGGAATTCGGGGCCGCACCACCACGTTTCAACATCTTGGGCAAGTTATTTGACCTTTCTCTGCCTCTTTTTGCAAATCTGTAAAGTGGTATAATAATCCCAACTCCTTCCAGAGGTTGTCAATTTGGTAAAATGAAATAAATGCATGCAAACATTTAGTAAATGCAAATAATCAGCACCCTTTATTGCCCTTCTATTACTTTAGGAGGTCACCATTACTTTGCCTGAAGGTTTGGCCTCTTCCTCCATCCAGCTTTGGAGCACCCAGCTCTGCTGCGGCCCCCTCCCCCTCTCCAAGCAGGTCCTGCTGGGGTTCTGGCCTTGCCTCTTCCACCCTCCAGCTGCAGCCACTCCCCACCCCCTTCCTGGCCCTCAAGGCCTCAGCACAGAAAGGCCTTTCTTAATACTTGTTGATTGATTTGCAAATATAACCTCACAGGCCCCCAATAGGTCAAAACCAAAATCATACAGACAGGCAAATCTCATTCAAAAGGGAAAGGACTAAAGCACTTAAAAAAAAAAAAAAAAAAAAAAGAATAGGAATAGACCAAAAGTCACAAGGAAATAGACCAAAATGTCAAAAGGGTTAGTTCTAAAGGGCTATGTGATATAACCTACAAGATCTGATCTGCATTCATACTTTTCAGTACATTTTAAAAGCTCTCTATCATCATACATTCAAGTAATGAAAAAATGGAGAAAATAATCTCAGAAAATAAAAGTGTGTGGATGAGCTGCGGCAGACCCTGGGGATCTTCCCAAGCGGTTGTGACCACCATCCTTAGTGGTCTCCGCTGGCCCCACACCCTGGAGGGCGCTTTTTGTTTTCCAATCACTGTGGAGACTCCTGGTCACCTGCTGGCACTGTCTGGAGAGTGCTAGAGAGCTCTTGGTTCTCTTCCCGCCACACATATTCTCAAATCACGTCAAGCAAACAACTCAGGGCTCACTGGTTAGAACGCGGCACTGCATCTAAGAGACCCCAACGACCTGGGGACCCTCCTCCTCCTGCTTGTCAGAGGCAGCGCCGGCGTGCCAGAAGGCGCGTGCCACAGGTGGCCCCCCGGTCCCGGACACTCCCTCCCAGTTCCCGCTCCTTCAGAAAGAAGGAGAGGCACGGAGAGTCCCCCTATCTCCTAACCACGGAAAGGAAAGAGACGCACCAAGACACTTGCCTGCAAAGAGCGGGAGAAGAGTCCCGAGCTTGCCCATCGCAGCCCCAAGAAGCCACTCTTCGCCGCGGAGTTCCGAACGTGTCCCAGGGAGCGAAGTCCGCCCGGCCCGCGACCGCGACAGTGCCGATCAGTCCCCGCCCGCCGTGCAGGGTGCCCAGGAACCGCGGGCCCTGACGCAGCTGACCCGCTTCCTACGACCCCGGCTTAGCCGGTCCGAACTCCCGACCCCGACCGAGCTGGACTGCGCCGCAGCTCTGTCCTGTTATTTCGGCTAAGCCCGATCTTCCAATCGCCTCAAACCCTGTGACTGCGCGCCCCAGGTCCCGGACCCCGTACGCCCCAGACTCGGTGGCTTCTCTCTGCCCCTGCTCCTTAAGCTGTCTCTGCGCTCAGCCCCTGATGCCTGCGCGTCCTGACCTGGCCCCGGCGCCCCAGCGTCCCAGCTCCAGAACCCTGCGCGCCCGGAGCCGGGTGCGGGTGCCCAGGAGGCAGAAACCCGCCAGGGTCCGAAACAAAGAGCGCGGTGGCGCGTGGCCGCGTCTCCCCTGCCTCCCAGCCCGAGTACCTGGGCGAGCCCGCGGCGCGGTCCGGCCAGGCGATGGCCGCAGCGAGGCTGGGCGCGGATCAGAGCGCGGGCGGGCCCGTCCTCCTGGCTGGCGGCCCGCGCCCGCGGCAGGGCCCCCTCGAGGCGACACGGGCAATCGCCACGGCCCGTTCCTAGGGCTCGGCCGGTCACCTGGCCTCATCACCCTAACAATGTGGCACGTTTCCAGGATCTGTCTGTCCGGCTTACTGCTCCTAGGGATGCGCCCCAGGACCTTTCTTCCCTGGCAGTAGTGGGCAATGGGAATTATTAGACCCACTAAACAGCCCAGGCTGTTATTATTCGGAAGACTGGAAGTTTCTGGGTTGGTGGAAGCGCACCTGGGAAGATGGGCTCGAGTCCTGGTTCCCACAAAACCTTTCATTCTTTCATTGAGCACTTGTAATTATTGTGCGCCCCCCGCACCAGGAGCAACACCTACCCGGCCCTGCCCTCCTGTAGTTTACAGTCTAATGTAGTTGTGCATACATAAAGCAGCACAGCCTTCACAAGAAAGCCCATGAAGATTTAGAAGTCCCCACAAGGTCCAGCTCATGGATGGAGGGGGTCAAGAAAGACTTTAAAAGTCACATGACTTTTTACAATGAGCCAGGACAAAAGAGCAGGATTTAAGTACGCCAGGGGCACTCAAGAAAGAATTCCAGGGGAGGAATTCTCAAAGGAGCAAAGAGCTACAGATTATCCATCCTCAAGATTCACATGGCCAGGTACTCAGCTGCTTAACCTTAGTTTTCCCTTTGTGAAGTCTGGGGAATGGACACCATGCCGTTTGATAAAGTTCTCTATAAAACTCATGCTTTTTGGCAGAAATTAGAAGTGCTGTTCCTCTGGGGAGATGACAAAAGAAGCTTCATTAACTCTTCCTGTGATGATACACAGCCCCTTAATCTAGAAGACAGTTTAGGAAAATGCCCCCCACCTTATATCCTGTAGTAGAGAGGTAGAGATTGCATCTACCATATGGAGCAAAAGTTTTGGAATCCCACAGGGAGCTTCGTGAGGGCTAGGTGTGGAACAAAGATACCAAGAACTGTTCCAGGTTCAGTAACAGAATGCTCTAACCCATTCCCAGATCTTCAGATCATCCCTGCCCCTTTGGGAAGCAGAAAAAAATCACATTTGTTTGGGATAGTAGAGAAGGGTCAAAAACCATCATCCTTTATAAGTGTGTTTTAAAAGCAGCCATCAGAAACATTGAGACCTTGGATCCAGAGTCAGTCGGTCCCAGGAAATAACAGACAGCCAAGCCCAAGTTTGCTGTAGCACTCTGATTCTACTCCAATGCCATGGAAGTGAAAGAGCAGCTTCTTGGGAAGACTCACCCATTCAAGCTCTGGAAAGTAGTAGCACTGTATCTCTTCCCAGAAGGAGCTAGCATTCATTTCTTGAAGCACAGGCTTCCTGAGCTCTGAGCCCTGGGCTTTAGGAAAGGAGGCAGACATTTTCCCTTCTTCTGGGAAACCCCAGCCCACCTTAAGGAAAGGCAGAGAATAGGTCACAATCAGCTGACCTAGAAACTGAGGTGAGGTCGGAACTATTAGGATCCACTTAGTATAGATAAAAAAAAGTGGCCCCAAATCCTAGGTAACTTGCCCACAGTCACCCTGCTGGATGAAAGTGGAGCCTGATAAGAACCCAAGACCATCCAGCCTTGTAGCTCTTCTCTCAAGTTCTGCCCAGGTGCTTGCTTGCACCACCCTCCCTATGAATGTACTGAATCACTGCTTAAACATCTCTTCCACTGGGAGCCAACAGTGTGCGACCCAGCTCGCATCATGCCACAGTCAGTGTTGACTGAATGACTATAGGAATTTGAACTTCATAAGGTGTTAGGATGTCCATTTGGAGGAGCTAATGCTGGTAAGTTTGCTCAGAACTAGGAAGACCATGCAGCTGGGCAGTGGCTCATGCTTGTTATCCCAACAACGCAGGAAACTCATGCAGGAGAATTCCAAGTTCAAGGCCAGCTTTGGCGACTTTAGCAAAACCCTGTCTCAAAATAAAAAATAAAAAAGGGAATGTAGGTCGCTGGTGGAGCTCTCCTGGGTTCAATCCCTAGTATCTGCACTTCCCCCTAAAAAAAAATGAACTAAGAAGACCCTGCAGGACTACATGCTGGGGTTCCTCCACACTTCTGTCAGAAAGCCTCCCCTAAAATCTCATCTTCTACCTCCACCCAAGCCAGATGGTCCTTCCAACCCAACTCCCTAACCCATACTAGATTAACCAGGTGGGGCTGGGTACCCTGGCCCGGTACCCTTATTTCTGGAAAATCTGTGACTTGAATGACGGTTCATGCAACGTCTTCCCTTTATATTCCCCATTAGTGTCCCCCTGCCAAACAAACCAAAAAAAAAAAAAAAAAAAAACTAGAGCCTGTTAATCTTGTGCACTCTGCATCAGTTGTATGGCTGGTCCTGGTAAGAACAAAGCAGCCCTGGACACATGGCCTGATCCTGACCCTTCTAGAACTGCCCTCCACAGAGACTTCCTGGGTCCAGGACCTCCCCACTTCACAACCTGCAATTTTGAGTTTCCAAGAACTTAAACAAAAACAGGGCATGAGCAATTATCTGAAAAAAACGATCATGCATTTTTTCCATCCTTAGCCCTCCAAAAATATCTCAAAGTTGAAAACAAAAGTGTCAAACCAATTTAGCTAAAGAAAGTTACCATCTGCCAAGAATGTCCCTTTCCTGCCAATACCCCCATCAGGGTAGGGGTCTGGTCTGTGAAGGATCCACTGGCCAAGCTCCTTCCTTCCTGAACCCCTCTCTTCAGCTCATTCTTACTCCTCTCCAGTAGGAGTTCTAGAAGGTTTTTTTTGGAAGCTCATCATTGCTCTGAGGATTGTGTTTGCCATGACAAAATTCTCATAATTTTGTATTCCTAGAATGATGCTTGGATATTTTTCTTATATCTTTTTCCTTTCACTGAAAAATTGTAGTTTCCAGCCAGACACAGTAGCACACAGCTGTGATCCCAGCAGTCCTGGAGGCTGAGGAAGGAGGATCTCGAGTTCAAAGCCAACCTCAGCAACTTAGTGAGGCTCTAAGCAACTCAGTGAGACCCTGTCTATAAATAAAACATAAAAATGGGGCTGAGGATGTGGCTCAGTGGTTAAGTGCCTCTGGGTTCAATCCCCAGTACCAAAAAAAAAAAAAAAAAATATATATGTATATATATATATATATATACACACACACACACACACACATACACATACATACATATATATGTATGTATATACATATATATATATATATTAGTATTTTCCGAAGACCCACTGAAAGGCAGGAAAATCTACACAAGATAAGTTTACATTTCTCTGCCATTCTGCAAGGCAATTGAGGTTTGCATTTGAGCGCAGGCCTATACTTTGCCTTAAGATTCAGTGT
The DNA here is from genome assembly GCA_020662805.1 of Glaucomys volans. NCBI lineage: Eukaryota > Metazoa > Chordata > Mammalia > Rodentia > Sciuridae > Glaucomys > Glaucomys volans. The sequence continues at coordinate 290,064 of JAJEJO010005100.1, read as the reverse complement.
CCCCTTAGACTCTTACTAGACATCTTACCCTGTCCTCTCTTCCTTCTCTTTGGCAAACACACAAATCCTCAAAAATCCTTTTCCCACATGCCCACAACTCAGTTTTATAGTTGCCAGGTCCAACCAGTGGCCTTTCACCTTTGTTGTGTCCAAAACCTCTTGTGAATCTATGAAACTGTGGTGCCTGTCAATGCTGATTGTATGTGTCGACTTGACCTGGCTAAGAGATGTCCAGGTTGCCTAATCATTATCTCTGGGCATCTGTGAGGGTATTTCTGATAGAGACTGGCACTTGTATAGGTAGACTGAGCAAAGAGGATCACCCTCACCAGTGTGGATGGGCATCCTACAATCCTATCAGGACCTAGAGCAAAGTCTCTCTCTTCTTGAGCTGAGACATCCAATTTTTTCGTGCTTAGACATCAGTGTGCTAGGTTTGCAGGTCTTCAAACTCAAACTGAATTCCACCACCAGCTTTCCTGAGTCTCCGGGAGGCAGATGGCAGGTGGTGGGACTTCTCAGCCTCCATGATCACTTGGACTAATTCCCATAGTAAATCTCATAGATCTCTATATTAGTTCTGTTGGTTCTGTTTTTCTGGAAAACCCTCCCTAATGTAGTACCTTGTTCTTCCCCAAAATATATTCAGACAACAATTTCTGCAGAGGCATGTCCTAGGAATCCCCCAACAGACCCAGTTTTAGGATCTTTATGTCAGAGCTGTTTCCCTGGGAAGTGGGTTCTGAGATTCAGAGGACCAGGCCTTTGGGCATGACATGTTCATTCAACACACCTTCATGGAGCCCTCGCTCTGGGCACCCCAAGGCCCCCTGCTTCTAAGATCACTACACTGAGAAACCAGAGCCTAGATGAAATGTCATGCTGGGTAAATCTGAGATCCCAGAATTTTCCTGTTGGTGGAGCCCTCAACCTCCACCCTCAATGCTAGGTGTCTCCTGTCATTATCCTGACTGATGCTCACTCGAACTTGACTTACCCACTTCCAATTATGAGGATCACCTGGCTCTATGAAAATCAGCCCTTGGATGGAGGGATGACTCTGCTTGGTAGGAAGGCCATTCTGAGAGAGTTATGATACTACGATGAGTACATATGACACCAGTCTCCCTAAGAGCTCTGGAATAGCTGCCTGAAAAGCAAGATTTGGCCAGGCAAGCAGTCCTGGAGAGAATGTAGTACAAGAGGGCAGATTACAAGTACCAAACAGGGAGCCCTGCAGAGCATGGTGTGGGCACAAGGGGCAGTTCCTGGGCCTCTGCAGGCAGCAGGAGGAAGCAGTCAGAGGGAATGGGACAGGAGACAAGAACTAGAGGAGGGGATGTAGCTCAGTGGTAAAGTGCTTGCCCAGCATGCATGAGGTCCTGGGTTTAATCTGCAGTAGAGTCAAAAAAGAACTAGCAAGAGTGAGCACCCATGGGAGGCTACTGGTGGCCTAGGCTGCACATTATAAAGCCTGGGGCAGAAGAAATGTGAAGGAAGGGGCCAGACAATAAAATGGCTAAGCTTGGTCCTTTGAATTTAGATACATTGGAGCCACACCACAATTACCTCTGATTTTTTTAAATTAATAAATTTATTTATTTATTTTGTTGCTGAGGATTAAACCCAGGACCCTATGTATTCTTTGCCACCAAGAACATGCTCTTCCAGTGAGCTACACCACTAACCAGGCCTCAATTTTCTAATCTGTAAAATGAGACTGTTAAAACTAAAGGTACAGTGACACACACCTATAATCCCAGCAACCTGGGAGGCTGAGGCAGGAGGATTGCAAGTTCAAGACCAGCCTCAGTGACTTGGTAAGACCCTATCTCAAAAATAAAAAATCAAAAGGATTGGGGATGTAGCTTGGTGGAAAAATGTCCCTGGGTTCAATCCCAAGTACCAGGAAAGGAAAAAGCAAACTCCCAAGTCACATGATTTTGATGGGAACTAGGATAAGTTGAGACCCTGAAGCCCTTTGCACTATGCCTGATGCAGAAAGGGAACTCAGTCAATCTTGGACTGTGGCCCTGTTTGGGAAGTGCTGTTGGTCCCTGTGGGCCTTGGAGATTGGCCAGAGGTGGGAATTTACCAAAAAATTAATGAACCCTGCTTGGTAAGGGAGAGAACCCCTAAAAGAAATCTTTTTCTCTCGGTGTGACTAAACCAAAGTTGAACACCAATAGCACTAGTTTATTCAGTGACCAAAGAATGAAGAGGCTGGAATCCATCCCCCAAATCAACTTTCCAACTTAGGGTTGAGAAGTCATAGATAGAGTAACGGAAATGAGGGGAGTGGATAGGCCAACAGGGGAGGAATATTTTTGTCTTTTCCTGGAACAGGCAGAGACATCTTGGAACATGGTGTCATCTGCTCTTTCTCTTTATGTGGTCTGGTGTCTAGTGGTCATGATGGCCAGTGTGTGTGCCATTTAGTATGGCAATGAGATTATGATGAAGTCAGAGGTTGCCCTTGGTCACTCTGGCAGCCATCTCAGATCCAACCAGTTTCGGCCAGTCCACCTGAAGAGGAACTTCTGGCCTTCAGCATCCTGTCCTCAAAGACAAGCAAGACCAGGTGGGGTAGAAACCCAGCTGGGCCAGGTAGGCAGTACTTCGGATAACTTTGAGTGTGGTCTGAAAGGACGGTTAGCCACAATGGGCCATTTTCTGTTGAGAAATGAATTCTGGTATCCATGATCCCAGAAGCTGCATCTTCCCCACTTCCTGCCTGCCTCCGTGCCCAAGTCCCTGCGATGCCCTCCCACCCAGCGTTGGTAGGGGGGCTGTGGTCCTGTTCTGATAGGAATATAAGTAGCATGCTGACTCTAAGTCCCTCCATTCTACAGCCCAGTTTTCCTCACACACACCCAGACCTAAAAATATTCCTTCAATCAAACATTATCACTAAGCTTCATCCAGATCATATTTCCCCAATCCATTCAAAGAAAATTACAAGGACTCAACTCCTGGGTTTTCTTGGATGGGATCCCAAAACCTTCTCTACTATGGCCAGACCTACTCAGAGATGTACTGACTTCCAAACCTCAGCCTGGTACCCAGCTGAGAAAGGTTGGGTAGAGGCAATGAGCAATTAGGACAGCTTGTAGGCCCTTCCCTGACCTCAGGCACTGTACCTCTTGTTCTGGGTCCTGAGGCTCCACAGCCTTCCTGTGTTGGGTGAGTGGGTGGACCCACCACAAAGGCAGCCTGCCTCACCCTCCATTTGCTATGCCAACAGGTTCTCTGCCAAGGTGTGGGCACCCATGTCCACAGCTTTGACTTCTCTACCTAAATATCAGCCCTTTGGATGTACAACCTGGGGTCAGGCAGCTTACCTGGGTGTGAAGTGTCACAGTGGCCCATTTATTTGTTGTGTTAATTAACCTGTGTGCTAATTAAGCAGTTTATTTTATTTTTTAAAAAATGGGGAGGCCAATAGGACCAATCCTAATCAAGCTATTGTGAATAAAATGTCCATCAATGCAAATTACATGCTATCTAAAATAGTGTTCAGCCCTGTGCAAATCTATCCCACCTCATTGCTCCCAAGGGGCCCGCCTTGCCCCTGACCATGACAGCCCCTCAACTAAGGACTGTGGAAGAAAAAAGAACAGCAAAGTTGTCTCCCCAGCAAACGAAGTTTTGCTTAACTTGGTGCTGATGAAACCTTCTTCA